>CM024756.1:88981375-89208528 GCA_014218235.1 Colocasia esculenta | reverse complement strand
TATCGCAATCTAAGGTTAATCTTAGAAAATACTTTGCTCCTGATATCTGATCAAATAATTCATCGACACGAGGCAGAGGGTATCTTGTTCTTGATAGTTAGATTGTTCAATTTACATGTAATCGATGCATAACCTCATGGATTCGTCCTTCTTCTTGACGGACAACACTGGTGCTCCCCAAGGAGAAGTACCGGACCTGATAAAATCCCTTTTACCAGAAGTTCAATCAGTTGCTCTTTCAATTCTTTCAATTCAGCGGGAGACATCCTGTAGGTTGCCGTGAAACTGGTGCAGCTCCAGGTATGAGATCAATTGAGAATTCACATCTCGCTCAGGTGGAATGCCTGGCAGCTCATCGGGAAACAAGACGGGATATTCTTGTATTATATGAATGTCTGATATTTTTAATGCTTTCTTTTCTATCACAATTGCGGCAAGAAATGCCACACAACCCTTTCATATCATGTTTTGTGCCTTTATAACAGAGACGAGAGACAAGTGTCTCTTGTGTCTACGTCTCGTGAAGGTCAGCTTAGGGAATTCACTAAAGGAAATCTTCCCTCTTTTACAATCCACGATAGCCCCATACGTGGATAGCCAATCGGCTCGCAGAATAACATCGTAGCCCTCCATGGGCATACAGATCAAGTCAGCTCTTAGATTGAGTTCAGCAATCTTAGCATCAGCTAATGGATAATATTTATTCAATTGAGCCTTTTCTCCTAGTGGTGTTGTGACGGTAATTCAAATCCCATGGATGGAGGTTTTTCATTAATGTGTCAGCGAATGCTTGTGATATAAAAGAATGTGTTGCACCAGTATCAAATAATACAAAAGCTGACTGAGAGAATATTGGTAAGGTACCTTTGACGACCCCACCTTCCTCTGTGGTTTCCACTCTTGTAAAGCCGCAGTCGCGGGCTTCTTTTGTCCCATCAGACGCTTCTACTTTTCCTTCAGCAATGGACATTCAGGAATCTGATGATCTCGGCTCCCACAACGAAGGCATGCACCAGCCTTCCTCCAGCACTCTTCTGCAGTATGGCCCAGCTTGTCACAGTGTTTGCATCTGGGCTTGTTGTTTGGGGTAGTAGGAGTAGGGACTTTGGGCTTTCAGTCCTGCCTTGGCCCATCCGTGATACTTAACGGCCTTTTCTTGCCGTTAGTAGGCTTGCTCGGTGTTCCGGAAGTTTGCTCTTCCTTGAACATTCTGCCCTTGATGCGCTCAGTGAGTTCAGTCGCATCCTCCAAGCATTGTTCTCACTTGACCATTTCCGTATAGGTCTGAATGTCAAATGGTGCTAGTTGAGTGATATATGCAGCTCTGAGCCCGTTGAGGAATATCTTTACCTTCATCCTCTCAGTGCTAACCATATGATTGGCGTAGCGAGCGATCGGGAGACTTGTGCCTCATATTCTACAATAGTCAAGTTCCTCTATTTCAGAGCGGCGAACTCGACGGCTTTCTTTTCTTGAACTGATTCTGAAAAATATTTGGAGTTGAAATGCTCTTTAAATTCATTCCATGTGAATTGTGCATCAGCCCTTGTAGCCTCAATGGACTCCCACCACGCACGGGCGTCCCTTTCAAGCTGGAATGTGGCAAGTAAGAGCTTATCTCCATCTGCGCATTGCATAACGCGAAAGATATGCTCAGTCTCTTTGAGCCAGTTCTCTGCCTCATTAGGGTCCGTGGTACCGCTGAATCGGGGTGGATTCAGGTTATGGAAATTCCAGTGAAATTCACCAACTCCTCGGTTGTTATTGTTGTTATTGTTGGCTCCAGCCGCTTGAAGTAGCTCCAGCCGCTTGAAATTCACCAGAATAGTCTGCTGCATATCGTAGAGTTGTGCACGCTCCGCTGCCATTGTTGTGTTTTAAGTTCCTTCAAACAAATGTACTTATAGAAGATGAGTTTGCACTAAGTTGTGCGTGTGTGAGTTTATTTTTATCTTATTACCCAAGGTTCTACCCATCTCACATGGTATGGATTTAGACTCTAAGTCAAGTCAGGTCAAACCTAGATCATCCATACTTAAGAATAACCTAGCTCTGATACCACAAAACTGCAAATGCCCTGACGGGAATATTAGAGCAGGATTACAGTTATTAAATAGTACAGAGGAGAGAATAAATAACAAACCATTGCACATCTGGATAACACCAAATAAACTTCCAATTTCATTAATGATCCATTTGACATCATTACATTCATTAATAACTCATCAAGCTTCAAGAATTAACTATTACATCAACGTATCAGAGCCAAGACTAGGGCCCAGAGTACTTTATTCAAAATCAAACTATTACATTATGACTAACTGACTCACTAACTCATAACTATAATAACTGACTACTACTAAATAGCACTAGTGCTGAAAAAATGGTCACTCCTGAGTCTCCTCGTCGGTCCCCATCCTTGTGAGTGTGGTCATGATCCGAATCACCTGAAACACATTAAATAAAGATGCAAGATGAGCGAATAACGCTCAGTAGGACTTAATATCTCATGAACACAAGCATGCTTTAAATAGTTAATGTTTTAATGGAAGGCTAACTAGAGAGAATAGTCATGTAGATCATGTAATGAACGAGAGAATATAGCAACTGGCACAAGGAAAATAGCACAACGAGAATGATATAGAATGGCAATGTAACGATATAACATGTAAATTGAACAACGTGCACTAGTAACGATAACAATTATACTGGTATAGATAGCACTTTGATTGTCATAGATTAATCTTGATAGTATGCTGGCACTGGATGCATGCCGTAACACATCCTTGATCATTTTAACTCCCATGGGCACTGACACTTTTCGGGCGCTCCTCTCAGGACCTGATCAGGCCCCATTGCGTTAGCATTAGTCATTACCTTATCTTAGACAATCACAAGAATGGCCAATAGAGTACCAAGAAGAGATAAGAGAGTACTATACGAGATAGATAAGAGCGTAGAGAGAACATGAACAGATGAGAGGATATAGAGAGCAGATGAGATAGTGGTATTATCGTAAAATCTCGTTAATCATTGATAATAACGGTTGCACGACACACCATTACGGGCCGAAAATCTAGTAGAAGTCACCACCGCCCACTAGCCGTACTGTGTACACAGGCTAGATGGCCCGGCGTGATCAAAAGATAAGGAAAGATCACACTAAGGCCATGGATCGTACTGATCCCTAAGGTGTAACGGGTTTTAGGGTACAACCAGCTCCTCGGAAATGGACGTACGCTAAAGCCAAGAAGACTTACGGAGCACTTGACAAGGAGTCCCTGGCCCAGTCGAGAGTATTCCCGATGGGGAGGTGGTCCAAGTCAAGAGAAAGTGTATAGAAACGGGTCAGTCGTGCATCGAGTGCTCGAAGCCGAGGGAAAACGATAACAGTGTACAAAACTTGCGTATAAAATGAAGACATGAGTATTTAAATAAGGTAATTTAGTCATTTATATCGCTAATTTACCAAATACATTATTGCATAAATTATTAGGGTCAAATGGCAAATAATAATATCATGTGTGTGTAAGTGTAAAGAATTCATGAGAGTGAGATAAATCATGCAATTAGCTTTTAATTACTAAGAATTAATTAATTAATGTGAATTAATGTCATAAGATTTGTCTTAATGGTGCATGATTTAGCTAAACAAGGGTTAAATGGCCCGGTCCGGGTGGAAATCATGGCCGTGTAGGCCGCCGCGTTCTTAACGCGACGTGCCTGCAGGGTGCGACCCTGCTGATATCGCGGTGGATCGAGCTGTCGCCACATCAGGAGTGTCCGGCCCTTTTCCTTTTTTTTAGGGCAGTTCCTGTCTGGTACAGAGTGCTTGTAAAATAATATAAAATCGCACCAAGGTCCAAAAATCACAAAACTAGTTTTAATCGAAAGTAGACGCGTGGATTTATCAACATGCACAATGAATTTGAAAATAGAGATGGTTTAGGCATGGTTTGATCAAGTTACTTTTTGACGAACTAAACAGGTGCAGTCAGGGTTCAATGAATTAATTAGAGATGCATACATGATGAAAATTATGCAAACCAGAGGCATTTGAAAGCTAACACGATCTAGTACTTTTGAGAATTTTCTCATGACTTGAGATCAAGCATGCACAAGGTTTGAAAGCAAACATTAGGGTTGGGTTCAGGAATCTGACAGGATTTTGAAGAATTAATTCTCCCTCATGGGAGTTTGAAATTGAGCGAAACCAAAAGGGCTTTTGCACGAGATCATGATGTCTTCCTAGGGTAATTTTTGTACGAATTTAGCTTGAGAGATTGCCTACATTTTCTTGCTGATAAGAAAATCCTAGGGTTTTGATGAAGAACGAGATGAAATTCCTTCTTTCCAAGCTCCTCCCTTCTTGCTCCTTCATTCTTCAGCCTTCTCCCTCGTCTCCTAGAGCTCCATCCATGATCTAGAGGGTGATAGAGCCGAATTGGGGTGTCTATGGCTTGCTACAAGAGTCCAATCACCTAAAAACTCTCATTTTCCTATTAAATCCAATTTTTTCTTATTTATCACCCAATTTCTCTCTTTTATCTCCTTATTAGGGTTGGGAAGAGATTAAATTTCGTAGGTAATAGGTTTGGGTAAGCTTAGGACTCTTTTTAGGATATTTATGACCATTTTTAGTATTTATCTTAACCCTTTACCATTTATTAATTAATTTAGATACGAATTTCACCTAATTATCTCTCCTCCCAAGATGGGCTTCACCCTATTGGGCCCAATATATTTGGTTTGATCCATTAATTTAACCCACTACTAATTTAGCTTAATGGGTATTAGTTAATTCCCTTTTTTTCACTCAAATCTTATTTATTCTCTCTTTATTCTAATTTAATCAATTTATCTTATTTATCTAAATTAAAAATTTTATTTTTTTTATTGATTTTAAAAATCAAGGTTGCTACAAGGCACCTCATCCATCTCTAAGGCTCCCTACCGGATGGCACCTGCGGAGTTAGCTGAGCTGAGGTAGCAGTTGCAGGAGTTGCTTGACAAGGGGTTTATTCTCCCTAATGTGTCACCATGGGGTGCACCTGTACTATTCATGAAGAAGAAGGATGGTTCTCTCAGGTTGTGCATAGACTACAAGAAGCTCAACCAGGTGACAGTGAAGAACAAGTACCCCTTTCTGCGTATTGATGATTTGTGTGATCAGCTCGAGAGTGCGTCAGTGTTCTCCAAGATCGATTTGCGATCAGACTACCATCAGTTGAGGATCAAAGAGGAGGATGCTTCCAAGACTACATTCAGAACCCGTTATGAACACTACGAGTTTCTTGTGCTTCCATTTGGTCTAACTAATGCCCCTGCAGCATTCATGGACCTCATGAACAAGGTGCTCAGGCCATACTTGGAAAGTTTTGTTGCAGTGTTCATAGACGATGTGCTAATCTACTCCCCTGATGAGGTTACACATCGTGAGCACCTAAGGACAGTTCTAGAAGTTCTCCAACAGCACAAGTTGTATGGTAAGTTCAGCAAGTGCGACTTCTAGATGCACGAGGTTCACTTCCTTGGGCATGTCATCTCAGGTGCTGGAGTTGTCGTTGATCGGATGAAGGTGCAGGCAGTATTAGAATGGGACACTCCGAGGACACCATCTGAGATTAAGAGTTTTCTTGGTTTAGCAGGTTATTACATGCAATTCATAGAAGGCTTTTCCTCCATAGCAGCACCTTTGACCAAGTTAACTAGGAAATGGGTTAAGTATGAGTGGTCCGAAGATTGTGAGAGCAGTTTCCAGAAGCTGATGACAAGGCTGACATCTACACCCGTGTTGATATTGCCTAGTGGTGCCGAGGGTTTTGCGATCTACTCAGATGTTTCACTGATAAGCCTAGGTTGTGTTTTGATGCAGCATGGTAAGGTAGTTGCCTATGCTTCTCGCCAATTAAAGGAGCATGAGGGTAACTATCCAACCCATGACTTGGAGTTAGCAACTGTGGTCCATGCACTAAAGATCTGGAGACACTACCTCTATGGTGTCAGGTTCGAGGTGTTCACAGACCAAAAGAGCTTGAGGTATTTGTTCTCTCTGAAGGAGTTGAACCTGCAGCAGAGAATGTGGATCGAGTTTCTTAAGGACTACGACTTCTAGCTTCAGTACGATCCAAGGAAGGTGAATGTCGTGGCAGATGCACTCAGTAGGAAGAGGTCTCTACATCAGCACGATTGGAAGATGCTAGAGGATGCAGCATGTGCTTTGTCTAAGTTAGAGCCATAGTTATGTCAGGCTTTCGTGGCACAGTTGTCCATCCGATCCACTATGTTGGATAGCATAATAGAGCAGCAGAGAGAAGATCCTAGACTTTAGGAGATGGTGGGCAAGGCAGGTATTGCTCGTGATGAGGACGGTGTTATCAGATTTCAGCACAGGGTATGTGTACCAGACATCGTGGAGGTTAGAGAGCAAGTGCTTGCAGAAGCTCACAGGTCGCGGTTTTCCATTCATCTAGGCAACACCAAGATGTACCAGGACTTGAAGTGATCCTTCTGGTGGTCAAACATGAAGAAGAATGTGGTTGTAAGGCCCTCAAATTTTGTCCTTTTATTTTGTTGTGTGTCTGGATTCGTGCTTTGGTGTAAATATTATGTATGCATATGTAGATATCTACGTACATATTAGCTAGGTGTACTTAAGTATGCATGTGTATGTCTAGATCTAATTATTGTTGTTTGCATGGTGTAGTAGTGTGTACACTAAACTACATATATTGCAGGTATATATATATAGCGTATATATGGTTTTCTGCACTGTTTAATGCTCTGGCCAAAGAGCAAATTGGCGTCAACATGGATGGACCTCCATGTTGAGTAAACGTCCATGTCGATGGACACCAACTATGAGGTAAACGGCCATGGATGTGGACGTCTACTTCTCTGATTTTCTGTGCACAGCAGACCTCGAAATTCTGGGTTGGGCTTGCTCACTGATTGGGGAGATGTCTCCCAACGGCTCTCAACTCCCGTCAGACCCTGCCCACGCATGCCCCAAGCCTAGACTTGTGTAGAGGCACCCCTTAGCAGCTGGAAGAGACCCCTTTGTCTCTTGACAAAGAAAACCCTAGAAACCCTAAGTCCGTGTGCGAAACCAGAACTTTGAGCCTTGAGATCTAAAGACTGGTGGCTTTTTCCGGCAATCTACTTCGACAAGGAGGAACCCTTGACATCAGGCTACACATCCCCGGCTCTGGTGTGCTGCGAGGATCATCCCAGAAGCCGGAGTGGAGGTGTTTTGGAGGCTTCTTGGCTTTGGCCAAGGAGGGCTTCTCCGACCTTGTAATCCGTTTGTAGATTTATTCAAAGGCCAGTAACCCATCCCCGTGATGCATGTATATGTCCAGTAGGTCTTAGATATTTATGGGATTTTACTCGTGTCCTGGATCCCCCACATTCACCCTTTCTTTGGAGTTCGGTCTGTGTTTTTGCACAGACAAGAACTTAACGGCAAGATTTTACTCGTGTCCTGGATCCCCCACATTCACCCTTTCTTTGGAGTTCGGTCTGTGTTTTTGCACAGACAAGAACTTAACGGCAAGATCCCTTGCCGTTAAGCTCTTTAGTTGGCGGCAGACGATGTTGCCGTTAACCCCTTTGAACGGCTAGCCTTTGTCGTTTAGTTCTTCAGGACAGAACAGTGAGCTGTTCTTCCTTATATATGATTAATTTCTGAAGTTTTTTGCATGAGGATATATTGTAAATGTTATATGCTATGTATTATGAATGGTGGAATGCGTTGTGAGATTTTGTGAATTTTTGTAAATAGTGTGAATGGTTACACTTATGAAAAATGCATGTTAGATGAGATCTTAGTTGTGTTAGTCTACTGTTCACATGATTCGTGAGGAATTTGAATGCCATAAATTTTCTAGACCATGTGTATGTATGTCAGTCCATGCTCTGCAAAATTGGAAATTTTCCCATGATCATGTGATTTATTACAATTTTCGGTAATGGAATGAGAAAGCATGTGTAGGGTCATGTAAAAATCTCAGTAAATAGTATGATGTGAGATAAATTCAAAAAAAAAATTGGTGATAATGTGCATGTTAGGTACAGGTCTGAGAACTGCCAAATCTGACATTTATGTTGTGCTTCCATGATAACTGAATTATTAATGGCATATGAATGAGTGTTTCATTTTCTTTAAATTCTGTGTAATTCAGAAAAATGTGAAAATTTGCATGAGTGTTCTAAACCCTTCAAACAGTATGTGGTTAAATTTTCATGAGATTTGGATAACAGTAGGTTATATTGTGAAATTTCCATGTGAAAATGATCTGCTAACGCATGCTATCATGATTATGGTTTGATTATGTGTTTTCAACCTGATTAGTGTAAATTACTGAGTGTTTAAACTCTGTCAAATAGTAGCACCATGAATTAGGAAAAAACTGAAGCATGTGCTTGATAGCGACAACGTAAGTAATGCGTAAATTGGGTGAAATGTGTGTGTGTTAAAAATCGAAATGTGTAAATTGTGCCGTGTGTGACACTACTTCCATAGAGGGCTGTGGAACCGTACCGTGGAAAAGTCCCCATGGGAAGGTTCAATGTGTTAAAATCCTATGGGCATTAGGATGAAATTCTGGAGATGGACAAGTACCACTGGTCAGGGTGGAGTGTTCTTCTCCCGGTCTGCACAGTACCAAGAGCCGTCACTGTGTTGCGTAGGTGGCGTCTATGTGTTATGTGTTATGTGATGTGAATGTGTCCTTCTAGTCGTGGTTTGGACTATGTGTCACGCCATTTAAATGTGAAAATGTGAATGTGTATATGTGCAAATTGTGTAGTGTGAACATGTGAATGTGAAATGTGTAGATGTGAACAATGCGAACGTGTAAATGTGTAAACATGTGAATCCAAGGTGTTAAAAATGCGAACTTGTGATTTATGTTATGAAAATGTTAGATTCATGTTAAAACAACAACCTTAATGTGTTTATAATGGTGTTTTATATATGCAAAAGTGTGTAGAATCCATGTTAGGGATATTTCCTTCTTATGTGTGAAAATCCCATGCTAAATTTGATATCATGTTGTAGTTAAATGTAAGTGTAATTCTCATGTGAATGAATGAGTAGAAAGCATGCGGTAGGTATTTCATTTTGGATTGATATAAACCTTGTATCATGCATAGTGAAATTAGTAGAAATATCATGATAGGTAGTTTTCCATTATTGTACAACCATACTACATGTTTTGATTAATAAAATTGAATGAATGGCCTACTTGTGATGTATGCATGTATGATGTGTATGGAGTTTACTTGCTGAGTCTTTTAGACTCACTCTTCTTCGGCGTACAGGTTTAGCAGGTGACCCTACTTCCTTGGAGGAGACCGTTGAGAGCGACTCCGAGCGAGGAGAATAGAGTGTTGTGGAGTCACCGTTGTTGTACCTTACTTTCATAGTATGTAATTGAGACTTATGAAATTGAAGCTTATGTAAATTTGTGGACGAACAATGTAATTTGAATTTTGTATTTCATTATGTGGACTTAGTTCCTTAAATTGCTATATGGATCATGTATGTTTAATGTGGATGATGAAATGAAAAGACAGTAATTCTTTACTTCCGCTAGTGTTAGTGCTTGGGTAAATGTCCCACTGTGACGAGACTCACTATACCGACGTGGATTAGTATAATCGTACTGGTATAAGGAGGGTCGTCGCAGAGATTGGTATCAGAGAAACTGGTTGAGATTGTACATAAATATACATAAGTCATCATCTCCATTACATGCTAAGTCCTTATAGAGTTGTCCACGTGTGTAGAGTTGATTAATAATGAATGAAAGATAGATAAGAAAGTGGTTAGGGACTAAATAACGAAGTTTATAATAGTGATTAAATTAATTACAGCTTATGGCTTCACGCGGTAGACGTGGTGGTGTACCTACTCGTGATGGCGAGCAGAGGAGAGATGAGCCTAGGCGTGAGGACCAAGCTGAGCAGCAGGCCCCGGCACCTCAGGGTCATGTACATCCCCCACCGCCACCTGTGGATTATGGAGTGTTCATGCAGGGTCTAGTGCAGGCCATGCAGACACAGGCCTACACCCAGGCTGCACTCCAGGCTTAGATGGAGGCTCAGGTTGGAATAGCAAAAATAAAGAGTAGTTTGTTTTATTTAATTGCATGATGTTGTGTTGAATATGCATTGCTTGTTGTCTGTTGTAGCAGGCCCAGGTTCCAGTTCCCCAGGCTCAGGACCATGGTGGACCCTCCATCATGGAAAGATTCAAGAGGATGTTGCCACCCTCTTTTAAGGGGGAGAGCGACCCATTACTAGCCGAGAGCTGGATGAGGGAGATCGAGAAGATCTTTCGGGCTATTAGGTGTGCGGACGAGGACAAGGTTACTTTAGCCACCTATATGCTACAGGAGAGAGCTGATGTGTGGTGGGCTTCCTTACTGCGTACCTGATTCGAGGACGGTACTATTGACGTTGCTTGGGATGAGTTCGTGAGGCTCTTTCGAGCCAAGTTCGTCCCCGAGCATATCCAGGACATGATGGAGCAGGAGTTCCTTTCCTTGACTCAGGGCTCCAAGACTGTACTCGAGTATGAGGCCAGGTTTGCTGAGTTATCTAAGTATGCACCTCACATAGTAGCTGATGAGCGCAGGAAGGCAAAGAAGTTTGTGATGGGCCTTAAGCCATCACTGAGGACGAGGCTAGTGGCATTCGATCATCGCACTTTGGACGAGGCCCTTAGCGCTGCTTGTAGGCAGGAGGGTAAAATGGAGTAGTACCTCGAGGAGAAGAAAGCTTTGCAAATGAGACCTGCGGCCCCTTTCCAGTGGTAGGATAAGAAGAAGGCAGTGTACCAGACGCCGCAGCGTCCATTGGTAGCCAGCAGTACTCAGGTACCTTCTCAACATTCCCTTGGTGTGAAGAAGGAGTGTCCCCATTGTGGAAGACACACGGTGGTACAGAGTGTTGGATGGTAGCGGGAAAATGCTGATGTGCGGGAGCAGTGACCACAAGATCAAATATTGTCCGAGACTTCAGCAGGGAGTCCAGCGCGGAGCGCCAACCCCAGCAGCAGTAGCAGCAGCAGCGCTAGCTACAGGAAGACTAGGAAGGCCTCGATCCCAAGCTCGAGTGTTTGCCCTAGCACGAGAGGATGCCGAGCAGGCGGAGCATGTTACCGAAGGTACGGTTTACTTCTAGGTGTGCACGCTCGTTTTTGTTTGATACGGGTGCCACTCACTCGTTCATTTCTGAGCATTTCTCTAGGCAGTTAGCTCTAGAGTCAGGCGTAGTGTAACGCCCCTCTTAGACCCAGTACAGTTACACCAACTCACATTGGATCTAATAGAGGTATTACAGTGGAACGAATCCAACAATTACAATACAGGTTGAAATATACACAAATAACTATTCAATTCCAATGATAAATGACCGAATATGGAATTAAACACTTGCAATCAGCATTTATTCAAAAGCAAATCTAATGCATAAAAAGGGTAGCAATAGTCCAAAGTTTATTACATTTCAAAGATCAGCTTCATAAAAGAAATTACATAAGATCTCACATACAAGATTCACTCTAATCTCTCTATGCCAAGCTAAGTCTCCACGTCCTCACGCTCTGAGTCAGTTTGCACTAACTCCTCTGTATCCTCTGGCTCTCCTGAAATGTTAGGCAAGTATGAGTCTACAAGACCCAGCAAATCACATGAAAGACAGTTCAAGATATTAACAGTATATTAGTTTTAAAACATGGTAGTACATTAGCATTCCATTCATTGATATCATATACTTTTCTTACGATAGTTCTAAGTCCATTGGCAATCATTCATTTCATAGTGATTCTAACTATTAAGGAAATAAAAATGTTTCACATGTAGCATGGAATTACTTATTCATGAAATCTATTCGATGTTATGTGACCTACAACAATTCTCATGTATCAATTTCTCATTTATGCATGCACTATTCTTTTACACAACAATTTTCATGTAGTAATACTAAAACATTGACATGTAACAAGAAATCCTTTGAACAAGTTCACATGTAGGAATGTAAGCATATAACATGTAGTATGTAGCATGTAGAACAGGTAGACATGTAACTTGTAGCATGTAACATGTAGCATGTAGATATGTAACTTGTAGCATGTAGTCATTTCATATAGTTGCCAAGACATAGCCCACACTAAATTAGAGATCAGTAGTCATTTAACATTCACTTATCACCTAGGCAATGCGGTGATGAAGTCATAGTATTTGCGCAAAACCGGGGAAAGTCCTTCCCACCTTGACCAGTAGAACAAGTCTACCTCCAGGATTTCAATCCGTTGCCCACGGATTCATTTCTTTACATGTAGGTGAACCATTACCATAGGGGCATCTACGGTGTAGTTCCTTGTAGGAATCTCTAAGATAGCAATGTCTTATTGGCATCATTGTTATAATGCATACACTAACATGTATAATAGATAGTGACATTTCATTTCATACTATTTAACATGTGTTAATGCAATATTTCAAAGTACAACACTTTCAGTTCTGAAATCCTATTTACTGTACCACAGATCGCTATCATGATACTAATATTCATTCTTGCATTTTCATTCATATTTATTCAATTCTATGTGTAATATATTGTTCAGAAATTCATAACAGAACGTACACATGTCTGAAAATTCTGAAATTTTAACAGAAATTCGAAATCAGTAATTACAATACACATGCCAAATTTCATAATTTTCTGATTTCTGCAACTATTTTTCATGAAATTAACTCTATTAAATCAACTAACTAACATGGTTTAATATTGAGAAAAGCTCACAATTTTCACATGGAACAGGGATTACTGACATATCATATCTATTGCAGTAATCTAAACATCAATCAACATGCTTTCTTTTAAATCATTATACTTTATCTTTTACTAACTTAACATTGATCGTTGTCATGTAATTATGCAAGTTCATTAATACATATATGTAACCTGTACATTATAGCAATAGACAGTCCATAATATAACAACCACATGCTCAAATATTTCATGGCTGAAACGCATACATTCATAAATTATACATTTAAACAAGTTCACTCAGATTTCAGGGAATACATGATTCTGATAATCTTGACGTCCATCATACGACGTTTACTATGGTCGACGTCCACAACGTTGTCGTTAAGTAATTATAGACGGCGGCACATAGCGCCGTTAACACAAACAGACGGCGGCACATAGCGCCGTTTACATATAGTAAGGACAGAAAATACATATATATTTCGGATGAACTAAACGGCAGTCGATATTGCCGTTTACATTATATAGACGGCAATACCCCTGGACGTCTAGTTCTAAGACACAGAAAACACAGAAAACCTGCATGAAATAACGGCGTTTCTAACCCTTCCCGTAGGTTGTTTTCATGCTTTAAAAATACAGAAAAATGTTAAATACGTAATATATCATATCCTAAACTAATCCCCATGTAACTTGCCTCAATCCCTCCTAATGGAGTGTCGAATCCGAGCTCGAAGAAGCCCGTCTCGCCAGGGAGACAGTTCTTTCCTCCGTCTTCAAGCAATCCGAAACCTCCTCCGATGAAGTTCCTCCGCCTGGATGAGCTTTTGGGCACGAAGTCCTATGTATCTCCTCGGTGTAGAAGCCTCCGAACCGCACGAACAAGCACCAGATCGCTCTGCAAATCCCTTCCTCGGCCCTCTTTCTCTCCTCCAGAACCAAAGCAAAAACCCCTTTTCTTCTGCGAGATCTGGTCTTATAAAGACCTCTCAAGCAAAGACCAAACCTAATCCTGACCCTCAGATCTAAACGCATCGGATCAGCTCATTAAAACCTTCCCGAAACGGCCGATCTCCTTAATCCGGAACGGAAAGCTCAAAAACAGGCAAGTCAGGTTAACGTCAACATAGGTTGCCGTCTTCCCCCAATATAAACGTCCATTGATGATGTCGTTTATAGTCTTGCCCATAATTAAATAATTCAGAAAATATTAAACGTCAATACCTATCGTCGTTAACACCATATAAACGGCATACGATATTGCCGCTTACAAGCCTTAACGTCAAACGATCTTGACGCCTAGTTCTTACACACAACAGCATTCAAATTATGCAGAAATAAACACACATTGTACAGAATAATTTCAAGGAAATTCTAGGGTACTACATCCTCTCTCCCTTAAAATAATCTTCGTCCTCGAAGATTGAGTTAAGTTACTCACCGAACAAGGACGGATAAAGCTTCTTCATTCTTTCTTCAAGCTCCCACGTTGCCTCTTCACGTGAGAAGTTCCTCCATAGAATCTTCACAAATGGAATGGACTTTGATCTTAATTCTTGCACCTTCCTGTCCAGAATCTCCACAGGTTGCTCAGAATAAGACAAATCTGGCTGCAACTGAATCGGCTCATAACTGATCACATGAGCCGGATCTCTAACATACTGCCTCAACATGGATACATGAAATACTGGATGCACCGCTGCTAAAGATGGTGGCAAAGCTAACTGGTATGCCACATTCCCGATCTTCTTCAGAATTTCAAAGGGTCCAATGAATCTCGGGTTCAGCTTACCCCTCTTTCCGAATCTTACTACACCTCTGGTTGGCGAAACCTTAAGGAAAACATGGTCTCCAACCTCGAATGCCAAATCCTTCCTTCTTGCATCTGCATAACTCTTTTGACGATCCTGAGCCGCTTTTATTCTCTGCACAATCATCTGAATCTTTGCTGAAGTCTCTTGCACTACCTCAGGTCCAACCAGATGTCGATCTCCTGACTCCTCCCAACACAATGGGGATCTACAGGGTCTTCCGTACAAAGCTTCAAAAGGTGCCATTCCTATGCTCGAATGGAAACTGTTATTATAAGCAAATTCCACAAGAGATAGATGGCGCTCCCAATCACCTTTCCATTCTAAAACACAAGCTCGAAGCATATCTTCCAACGTCTGAATAGTCCTCTCGGACTGTCCATCCGTTTGCGGATGAAATGCCGAACTCAACTTCAACTGACTGCCAAAAGCCTGCTGCAAACTCTGCCAAAACCTGGAAGTGAATCTCGGATCACGATCTGAGATAATCGACTTCGGAATCCCATGCAGCTTCACAATATTATCAATATACAGCCTGGCCAAGCTCTCAACGGACTGCTTCTTCTTCATGGCAAGGAAATGAGCACTCTTCGAAAATCTATCAACGATCACCCAAATAGAATCATTTCCTCTAGCCGATCTAGGCAATCCGGATACAAAGTCCATGGTCACTTGCTCCCACTTCCACTGAGGGATATCTAACTCTGCATCAAGCCTGAAGGTCGCTGACGCTCTGCCTTCACTTGCTGACAAATCAGACACTTCGCCACAACATCAGCCACATCTCGCTTCATGCCAGACCACCAGAAAGAACGCTTCAGATCCTTGTACATCTTCCCACTGCCTGGATGAATAGAGAACTGAGATCTATGAGCCTCCTCCAAAATTTCCTTTCTCAGATCAACATTATTAGGGACACAAACCCTAAGATTCAAGCGAATTACATCATCTTCATCTCTGGTAACTCCGCTCTTTCCAACCAACTCCTGCAACAACGGATCATCTTTCTGCAATGCAATGACCCGATCAAGAATAGAAGATCTCAAAGACAACTGTGCCATGAACAAGTTACACAATTGAGGTTCTAGAACAGCCAAAGAACTTGAAGCGTCATCTAGCATCTTCCAGTCTTGCCTCATCATCTGTCTTTTCCTGCTCAACGCATCTGCCACTACATTGGCCTTCCCTGGATGGTAAGACAGATCAAAATCATAGTCTTTCATGAATTCTATCCACCTCCGCTGCCTCAGATTCAACTCCTTCTGCGAGAACAAGTATTTGAGACTCTTGTGGTCTGAGAAGAGCTCAAATCTAACTCCATATAGATAGTGCCTCCAAATTTTCAAAGCATAGACCACAGCTGCTAACTCCAAGTCATGGGTCGGGTAGTTGCGCTCATGCTCCTTAAGTTGCCTAGAAGCATACGCCACAACTCGACCACCCTGCATCAGAACACAACCAAGCCCAATCTTCGAAGCATCTGTGTAGATAGAGAAAGAATCTACATCATTGGGCAAAACAAGCACTGGCGCTGAGGTCAGACGAGCCTTCAATTCCTGGAACGCCTTTTCACAAGCCTCTGACCACTCAAACTTGACTCCTTTCCTTGTCAACCTCGTCAAAGTCGCCGCAATAGAAGAAAATCCTTCGATGAATCTCCTATAATAGCCAGCCAAACCGAGAAAACTCCTGATGTCAGCTGAAGATCTCGGTGTTTCCCAATCAAGAACAGCTTCCACTTTAGCTGGATCTACAGACACACCTTCTCCCGATATAACATGACCCAAGAAATGGACTTCTTTCATCCAGAAGTTGCACTTGCTGAATTTAGCATACAGCTTATGCTCCCTCAGGACACCCAACACAATCTTCAGATGCTCACTATGAGTCTCTTCATCGGGCGAATAAATCAACACATCATCAATGAAGACTACCACAAAAGAATCCAGATACTGCCGAAAAACTCTATTCATCAAATCCATAAAAACTGCTGGAGCATTTGTCAACCAAAGGGTAAGACAAGGAACTCATAATGGCCATATCTTGTCCTAAAAGCCGTCTTAGCAGAATCTTCCGGCTTAATTCGGAGTTGATGATAGCCAGAACGAAGATCAATCTTAGAGAATACAGAAGCTCCTCGCAACTGATCAAACAAGTCATCAATACGAGGTAAAGGGTACTTGTTTTTAACAGTTACCTGGTTAAGCTTACGGTAATCTATGCACAACCTCATCGATCCATCCTTCTTTTTCACAAAAAGAACAGGTGCTCCCCATGGCGAAACGCTCGGCCTGATGAAGCCCTTATCAAGTAATTCCTGCAGCTGCTTCCTCAACTCTGCCAATTCCGCTGGCGCCATGCGATAAGGTGCAATGGAAATAGGTGCTGTGCCGGGTACGAGCTCAATGCCAAACTCTAACTCCCTTGCAGGTGGCAAACCCAACAAATCTTCAGGAAAGACATCGCTGAAATCTCTGACCACCTCAATATTCTCGACAGATAGAACCTTCTTCGAATCCTCGGTCACAACCACACTAGCCAGAAAACCAGAACAACCCTTGCTCAACATCCGAGTTGCCTTCAAAGCTGAAATCACAAACTTACCCGACATGACCTTGGGCAAAGGGTGAACAAACTCCTCCTTTCCAGGAATCCGAAAAACTATAAGCTTCCGCCGACAATCCATCAGAGCATAATGCTCCTCGAGCCAATCAAAGCCCAAGATAGCATCATAATCCTTCATCTTCAGCAAATAGAAATTACCAGGCAAAACTTGCTCCTCAATGCACACAGAAAGCGACGAAAAACACTGCTCGGTCAAGATAGTTCCTGCTGGAGTATGCACAGACAAGGGAACCTCCAACTTTTCCGGAACTAGACCATTCTCCTTTATCAAGACCTTGGCAAATCCTTCGGAAATAAAACTATGCGTGGCACCGGTATCAAATAAGACTCTAGCATGCATTCCCATAATTAAAATTGTACCTTCAGTGACGTGCTCTGCCAACTCTGCCTCGTCTCTCGCCAAGGCGAACACTCGAGCCGGAGCCCTCGGTCTCCCTGCTGCTCTCGGTGCCGGTCTCGCTGCTGCTGGTGCTGCTGCCGCTGCAGTCTGCTGCGCCATCTTCGGACAGTCTCTGATCTTGTGGTTCTTATCACCACATCTCAGGCATCTCCCGGAAGTCACCCAACACACCTCGCCTCCATGACGCTTCCCGCACTGGGTACACACTGGCTTCTCTGCAATCATACCTCCGCCTGGAGTCGGTGCCGCTGCTCTCGCTGGAACCACTGCTCTCTGCTGAAAAACTGGGGTCTTCTTCTTCTTATCCTGCCGCTGGAAAGCTGATGCTGGCCTCTTCAAAGAAGCTCTCTTCTCTTCAAGGTAAACTTCCATCTCTGCCTCCTGCATGCAAGCTGCTGACAAAGCTTCCTCCATGGAACGATGTCCTAATGCCACCAGTCTCGTCCTCAGGGACGGCTTCAACCCCATGATAAATTTCTTTACCTTCCTCCGCTCATCTGCTACTATGTGAGGCGCATACTTGGACAGCTCCGCAAATCTTGCCTCATACTCAAGTACACTCATTGACCCCTGGGTCAACGTCAAAAACTCCTGCTCCATGCGGTCCTGCACGTGCTCTGGAATATACTTCGCCTTGAACAAGCGGACGAATTCAGTCCATGCAACCTCCATAGCACCATCTTCAAACTGTGTGCGTAGTACAGAGGACCACCACACGTCGGCACGCTCCTGAAAAAGAAGGTAAGTACATCTAAGATATATTCCAACCAATACCCATAAACTCCTTAAAATCTATCTTTACCTGCAGCATATAAGTAGCTAAGGACACTCTCTCCTCTTCCGCACAACGAAGGGCACGAAAGATCTTCTCCGTCTCTCTAAGCCAACTCTCCGCAAGAATGGGATCACTCTCTCCCTTAAAGAAAGGCGGGGTCATCCTCCTGAATCTTTCCATCATAGGCACTCCTCCAAAAACTGCCTCCTGAGCAGGTGCCCGTGCCTACAATCCAAAACATCTCTTAGATAACAACTCTTCAGTTAGCACCTTGAATAATTCTTGCAGCTACCGACCTGAACCTGCACCTGCGCCTGCAATGCCGCTGTAGTCTGAGCCTGAGTCTGCATCGCATGCACCAATCCTTGCATCAATGCTCCGTAGTCTACAGGTGGTGGTGGGGGTGGCAAAGGTACACCCGCCTGGTCTTGAGCCTGCTGTGCTGGAGTCTGCTGATCACCTGCTGACTCATCACCTCGAGCCGGGCCAGCTCCTCTACGTCCACGAGTCGCCATAGTCTGCAAAATAAGCATCCTATTTAATAACCTATCATTCTACATAACTTGGACTAATTCTTTATGCAGACTTGAAATATGAATACAATACTGATATTCTATTTATGTACATGTTCAACCTGGATCGCTCTGATACCAATCTCTGTAACGCCCCTCTTAGACCCAGTACAGTTACACCAACTCACATTGGATCTAATAGAGGTATTACAGTGGAACGAATCCAACAATTACAATACAGGTTGAAATATACACAAATAACTATTCAATTCCAATGATAAATGACCGAATATGGAATTAAACACTTGCAATCAGCATTTATTCAAAAGCAAATCTAATGCATAAAAAGGGTAGCAATAGTCCAAAGTTTATTACATTTCAAAGATCAGCTTCATAAAGAAATTACATAAGATCTCACATACAAGATTCACTCTAATCTCTCTATGCCAAGCTAAGTCTCCACGTCCTCACGCTCTGAGTCAGTTTGCACTAACTCCTCTGTATCCTCTGGCTCTCCTGAAATGTTAGGCAAGTATGAGTCTACAAGACCCAGCAAATCACATGAAAGACAGTTCAAGATATTAACAGTATATTAGTTTTAAAACATGGTAGTACATTAGCATTCCATTCATTGATATCATATACTTTTCTTACGATAGTTCTAAGTCCATTGGCAATCATTCATTTCATAGTGATTCTAACTATTAAGGAAATAAAAAATGTTTCACATGTAGCATGGAATTACTTATTCATGAATCTATTCGATGTTATGTGACCTACAACAATTCTCATGTATCAATTTCTCATTTATGCATGCACTATTCTTTTACACAACAATTTTCATGTAGTAATATTAAAACATTGACATGTAACAAGAAATCCTTTGAACAAGTTCACATGTAGGAATGTAAGCATATAACATGTAGTATGTAGCATGTAGAACAGGTAGACATGTAACTTGTAGCATGTAACATGTAGCATGTAGATATGTAACTTGTAGCATGTAGTCATTTCATATAGTTGCCAAGACATAGCCCACACTAAATTAGAGATCAGTAGTCATTTAACATTCACTTATCACCTAGGCAATGCGGTGATGAAGTCATAGTATTTGCGCAAAACCGGGAAAGTCCTTCCCACCTTGACCAGTAGAACAAGTCTACCTCCAGGATTTCAATCCGTTGCCCACGGATTCATTTCTTTACATGTAGGTGAACCATTACCATAGGGGCATCTACGGTGTAGTTCCTTGTAGGAATCTCTAAGATAGCAATGTCTTATTGGCATCATTGTTATAATGCATACACTAACATGTATAATAGATAGTGACATTTCATTTCATACTATTTAACATGTGTTAATGCAATATTTCAAAGTACAACACTTTCAGTTCTGAAATCCTATTTACTGTACCACAGATCGCTATCATGATACTAATATTCATTCTTGCATTTTCATTCATATTTATTCAATTCTATGTGTAATATATTGTTCAGAAATTCATAACAGAACGTACACATGTCTGAAAATTCTGAAATTTTAACAGAAATTCGAAATCAGTAATTACAATACACATGCCAAATTTCATAATTTTCTGATTTCTGCAACTATTTTTCATGAAATTAACTCTATTAAATCAACTAACTAACATGGTTTAATATTGAGAAAAGCTCACAATTTTCACATGGAACAGGGATTACTGACATATCATATCTATTGCAGTAATCTAAACATCAATCAACATGCTCTCTTTTAAATCATTATACTTTATCTTTTACTAACTTAACATTGATCGTTGTCATGTAATTATGCAAGTTCATTAATACATATATGTAACCTGTACATTATAGCAATAGACAGTCCATAATATAACAACCACATGCTCAAATATTTCATGGCTGAAACGCATACATTCATAAATTATACATTTAAACAAGTTCACTCAGATTTCAGGGAATACATGATTCTGATAATCTTGACGTCATCATACGACGTTTACTATGGTCGACGTCCACAAACGTTGTCGTTAAGTAATTATAGACGGCGGCACATAGCGCCGTTAACACAAACAGACGGCGGCACATAGCGCCGTTTACATATAGTAAGGACAGAAAATACATATATATTTCGGATGAACTAAACGGCAGTCGATATTGCCGTTTACATTATATAGACGGCAATACCCCTGGACGTCTAGTTCTAAGACACAGAAAACACAGAAAACCTGCATGAAATAACAGCGTTTCTAACCCTTCCCGTAGGTTGTTTTCATGCTTTAAAAATACAGAAAATGTTAAATACGTAATATATCATATCCTAAACTAATCCCCCATGTAACTTGCCTCAATCCCTCCTAATGGAGTGTCGAATCCGAGCTCGAAGAAGCCCGTCTCGCCAGGGAGACAGTTCTTTCCTCCGTCTTCAAGCAATCCGAAACCTCCTCCGATGAAGTTCCTCCGCCTGGATGAGCTTTTGGGCACGAAGTCCTATGTATCTCCTCGGTGTAGAAGCCTCCGAATCGCACGAACAAGCACCAGATCGCTCTGCAAATCCCTTCCTCGGCCCTCTTTCTCTCCTCCAGAACCAAAGCAAAAACCCCCTTTTCTTTCTGCGAGATCTGGTCTTATAAAGACCTCTCAAGCAAAGACCAAACCTAATCCTGACCCTCGGATCTAAACGCATCGGATCAGCTCATTAAAACCTTCCCGAAACGGCCGATCTCCTTAATCCGGAACGGAAAGCTCAAAAACAGGCAAGTCAGGTTGGCGTCAACATAGGTTGCCGTCTTCCCCCAATATAAACGTCCATTGATGATGTCGTTTATAGTCTTGCCCATAATTAAATAATTCAGAAAATATTAAACGTCAATACCTATCGTCGTTAACACCATATAAACGGCACACGATATTGCCGCTTACAAGCCTTAACGTCAAACGATCTTGACGCCTAGTTCTTACACACAACAGCATTCAAATTATGCAGAAATAAACACACATTGTACAGAATAATTTCAAGGAAATTCTAGGGTACTACACGTAGAGTCTGAGGATTTAGAAGTCCCGTTGTCTGTACACACACGCGGTACGGTATCGACTGGGCATTCCATCGTTACCTGTGTGTATTGAAGATAGAGCCCTGGAAGGGTGTTTCTTATTGCTAAAGATGAAGGACTTTGATGCTATTATTGGTCTGGATTGGCTAGAGGAGCAATATGCATTAGTAGATTGTCATCGGAAGAGGATTGTTTTCAGCATTCCTAGTGAGGACGAGTTCTCTCATCCCTTGCCAAGAAACATGGCGGGAAAGTTAGTCATCTCTGCCATGAAGGCGATGCGCATGGTAAACAAGGGTTGTGACGCTTTTCTTGCCAGCGTAGTGTTAGTACCCGAGGCTGGTGAGTCACCTACTCTTGCAGAGATCGAGGTAGTGCAGGATTTTCCAGACGTCTTTCCTGATGATTTGTCTGGATTGCCACTGGAAGAGAGATAGAGTTCACCATAGAGTTGCTTCTGGGCACCTCTCATATATCGATGGCTCCATATCGGATGGCACCTGTGGAGTTAGCCGAGTTAAGGATGCAGTTGCAAGAATTGCTAGTTATGGGATTTATTCGCCCTAGTGATTCTCCTTGGGGCGCACCTGTCTTATTCGTAAAGAAGAAGGATGGATCACTTAGGTTATGCATCGATTATAGGAAGCTAAACCAAGTGACAGTGAAGAACATGAATCCCTTACCTCGTATTGATGATTTGTTTGACCAACTGTAAAATGCATCAGTCTTTTCTAATATCGATTTCCGATCTGGTTATCATCAGTTGAGGATTAGGAGTGAGGATATGTCCAAGACGGCGTTTAGAACCTGTTATGGACATTATGAGTTTTTGGTCCTTCCTTTCGGATTGACCAACGCCCCTGCAGCGTTCATGGATCTCATGAATAGGGTTTTTAGGCCGTACTTAGATAGCTTTGTTGTGGTATTTATCGATGATGTGTTGGTCTACTCTACGGATGAGGCCACACACCGTCAGCATTTGAATGTAGTGTTAGAGGTTCTCCATGAGCACAAGCTGTATGCAAAATTCAGCAAGTGTGATTTTTGGTTGCGTGAGGTTCATTTTCTTGGGCATGTTATCTTTGGTGCTGGTGTAGCAGTTGATCCAGCAAAGGTCCAGGCAGTTATGGATTGGGAGACCCCCAAGACCCCTTCAGAGATTCGTAGTTTTCTTGGTTTGGCTGGTTACTATCGGCGATTCATTGAGGGATTTTCATCCATCGCCGCCCCATTGACTCAACTTAACAGAAAGGGGGTGAAGTTTGTGTGGTCCGAGACATGTGAGAGTAGCTTTCAATTATTGAAGGCTAAACTTACTTCCGCTCCGGTATTGGTATTACCTAGTGGTGCTGAAGGTTTTGTCATTTATACGGATGCATCTCGGATTGGCTTAGGCTGTGTACTAATGCAGCAAGGAAGAGTAGTAGCGTATGCTTCTCGCCAATTGAAGGAGCATTAGCGTAACTATCCGACTCATGATTTGGAGCTTGCGGCAGTGGTTCTGTAAGGCCCTCGAATTTTGTTGTATTATTTTAATTTCGCATAAATAATTCATGTTGTGTATAAATAGATGTACATATCTACGTATGTATTAACCACTTATACTTATGTATGCATGTGTATAAGTTAGTTGTAAATAATGTATGAATGGTGTGATGGTAGTGTGTACATGATAATACATACATATGGCATGTATATAGGTATATGATGTGCATGGTTTCTGCATGTTTTTGGGTTCTGGCCGAAGGCCAACTTGGCGTCAAGATCAATAGACGTTGGTGTTGTGTCGGCGTCAACCATATAGACGCCAACACTAAGTCCAGCATCCAGCGATGTGGACGCTAATTTCTCTGACCTGCATGCGTTGCAGAGCCAGATTTCCAGGAGCAAGCTAGCTCACCCATTGGGGAGCTGTCCCCAACGGTTTGAAAGGGCTCACATCAACCCTGCGGGATGGGAGAGGCCTCTCTCCTATATCTGAACCCGAATGCAACCCTAAAACCCCTCTCTTGACCTTATTTGAGAGATAGAGAAAAACCCTAGCTGCTGTGAGCAAAACCCCACATTTGCAACCTTAAATCCGGCGATCTGAAGCTTATTCCGGCCATCTACCATGACAAGGAGGTAGCTGGAACATCGAAGAAGGCATCCCCGACCTCGACCTGCTGTGGAGATTGCTCAAGAACCCAGAGGAAGGCTTTCTTGGGAGCTTCTTGGGACTGCCCAAGCAGAGCTTCACCGCCACCTTTGATCCTTCTGGAGATTTTTTGGAAGGCAAGTAACCTACCCCTATCGTCCATGTAGATGTCTAGTAGGGTTTTATGATTTTTATGTATTTTTTCTCGTGTCCTGGATCCCCCATTCACCCTTTTCTTTTGGAGTTTGGTCTATGTTTCTGCACAGACAGGAACTTGGCATCAATGTCTTGACGCCAAGATCCCCGTGTGCATCCAGCGATCTTGCCGTCCACTCCTGGAATGGCCAGAGACCGCCGTTAGGTTCGTTTGAGCAGAACAGTGAACTATTCTCCCCTTATATATGATTACTTTCGATGTGTTTTGCGATGAAGATATATTGTAAACATGTTATACTACATAATGTGAATGTTGGAATGTGTGGGAGAATGGTTGGACATTTATTTTAGGGATGGTTGAGTTATTATTTATTTAAAATGCATGTAGAAAAATGGCCATGTATGTTCACCCATGATCCTAATAATCCGTGGGAAATTAGGATGCCCTAATCCTGTTGAATCATGTCTATATATGTCAGTCTCTGTTCTGAATTTTCTAGAATTTTCCCATGTCAATGTGATTTACTGAAATTTTATACTTGGGAAATAGAAAACATGTGTAGGATTGCTAAATTTCCAGTAAATCGTGTGTTGTGAGATAAATCCCCGGAAAATTTTTGTGGTGTTGTGTATATTGGGTTCAGGGTTATGACCTGTTAAACTGAAATTTCATATTACGCACCATGGTGGATTGAATCACGAATGATATGAAAAATTGATGTTTGATTTTCTATAATTGCATCATGAGTAAGAAAAATCCAGATTTTGTATGTGAGGTCATGAACCCGAAATCAGCATGTGGTTAAATTTTCAGGTCGTTTGGACAACTATATAGTGAAATATGAGTTTTTCCTTATAAAGATGTGAACAATGCATGTTAATGTGGGAATAATGTGACATGTGTGTGTGATCTGATTTATGCAAATTACTGAACATGTGATCCCTGTTAATTGTAGAATCATGTTAGGAAAACAGATCCCTTGTGTGAATGAGAAAATGAATGAGAGGTAAGCGATATGTGTAAAGATATGCATTAAAATCGGTAAATGTGTAAATCGTGCCAAGTGTGACACTGCTTCCATAGAGGCCAGTAGAACCGTATCAGGGAAAAGTCCCCCTGAGAAGGTTCAATGTGTTGTGATCCTAAGGGCACTTGGATGAAATCCTGGAGGTGGACAAGTACCACTGGTTAGGGTGGAGACTTGTTCTCCGGCCTGCGCAGTCCAAGAGTCGTCACTGTATTGCCTAGGTGGCGTCTATGTGTATGTGATGTGATGTGTCCTTCTTATGGTGGTTTGGACTATGTGTCACGACACTAAAGTGTAAAAAGTGAAATGTGATTGTGATCATGTTCAAATTGTGTAGTGTGAACAATGTGTAAATGTGCATGTGTAAAGTGTAAATTATGTGAGTGAGAATTTTTGTAAATATGTGAAACCAAAACGTGAGGGTTGTGAATTTGTGATCCATATTGTGGTAATCTGAAATCATGATAAAACAGCAAATTAAATGTACTTTTGATCATGCTTTACATGTGTAAACTGCCTAGAATCCATGTTAGAAACGATTCTTAGTGGTGTGTAAGTAATCCCATGCTTGCTTGCCCTCATGTTGTGATTTAAATTGATTAAGTAGCTCTTGTGTGTTGGGTTATGCTTTCTAGTCCATGTAAAACCAACAAGCTTAAAGAAGATGAATGGTCATGAGAATGTATAGGAATGTATAGAAATTCATGCTAAGTACGTTCTTTTACCTAAGAATTGAAATCATGCTAAACTTGCTTTCATGTTTTAGTTTAATTGAAAGTAGACCTTTCATGTGTTTGAGTGATTAGAGAGCATGTGATAGGAGATTTTGATTTAGAAAATATGAAAGCATGAATCATGTGTTTAATGAGTAGAACCACCATGATAGGTTGTTAATTTCAATGACAAGCATGCTACATGATTGTGTCTTGTAAATGTGTATGTAAAACCTGCTATGACATGTACATGTATGGTATGTGTAGAGTTAATTACTGAGTCTTTTAGACTCATTACTTGCTTCGGCATGCAGGTGTAGTTGGTGACGACACACTTGCGGAGGAGGCAGAGGAGACCGACTCTGAGCATGGAGATTAGATCGTTGGTGTACTTTGCGATATTTTGATTTCATAGTATGTAATTGCAACATTGTACTAGCATTATCATGGAAAAAAAGGTTTAAGTGTGGACAATTATGTATTTGATTTTCAGCAATTTAATTATGTGAACTTTTAGTTCTTCAAATGTTATTGCAATCATATATGTTAAATGTGGATGATGAATGAAATGAAGACAGTGGTTCTTTTACTTCCGCTACTCTGTTCTTATATTCACGTGTATCTCAGCTGAATGTTAATGTTGGGTAAATGTCCCACTGTGGCAACGTTCACTATACCGACATGGGTTGGTATAACCGTACTGGTATAATGAGGGTCGCTACAGAGAATGGTATCAGAGAAACCGGTTGAGATTGCACACGAATATAAAAGTCATCATCTTCATTACATGCTAAGTCTACATAGGAATGTCCACATGTGTAGAATTGATTAATAATGAATGAAAAATAGATAAGAAAATGGTTAGAAAATTTAGTAACCTAGCTCTAATGGTGGCTGAAATTATTACAGCCATGGCTTCAAGAGGTAGGCGTGGCAGAGCGCCGGCCCGTGAGGACGAGCCGAGACGTGATGAGCGGGCGGAGCAGCAGGCCCCGACACCGCAAGGTCCTGTACTTCCCCCACCGCCGCCTGTGGACTATGGAGTATTCATGCAAGGTCTGGTACAAGCCATGCAGACGTAGGCTCATACCCAGGTAGCACTCCAGGCACAGTTGGAGGCTCAGGTTAGACTAAAAAAATGATTAACAGTCTATTTTATTTGCTTATGTGATATTATGTTGATTGTGTATTGCTTGTTGTGTACTGTAGCAGGCTCAAGTACCAGCTCAGGACTATGGTGGACCTTCTACCATGGAAAGATTCAAGAGGATGCTGCCACCCTCTTTTAAGGGGAGAGCGACCCATTGTTGGCAGAAAGTTGGATGAGGGAGATAGAAAAGATCATCCGAGCCATCAGGTGTGCAGATGAGGATAAGGTACATTAGCCACCTACATGCTACAGGTATGCTTTAGTCTATATGCTTGTATGTTTTGTTAAGTTAGATTTGGTTAGATGGTGCTTATGAGCGGTGTACTGCAGGAAAGAGCTGATGTATGGTGGGCTTCATTGCTGTGTACCCGATTTGAGGACGGAGCTATTGATGTTGTTGGGACGAGTTCGTGAGGCTCTTTCGGGCCAAGTTCGTCACCGAGCATGTTCAAGATCGGATGGAGCAAGAGTTCCTCTCTTTGGCTCAAGCCTCCATGACCGTGCTAGAATATGAGGCAAGATTTTCTGAACTCTCTAAATATGCACCTCATATCGTGGCAGATGAGCGCAGGAAGACAAAGAAGTTCGTGATGGGCCTGAAACCATCACTGAGGACGAGGCTCGTGGCGTTTGACCACCGCACTTTGGACGAGGCCCTCAGCGCTGCTTGTAGGCAGGAGGGTGAGATGGAGCAATACCTTGAAGAGAAGAAGGCTTCGCAGAAGAGGCCTGCAGCTACGTTCCAGCGACAGGATAAGAAGAAACCGGTGTACTAGACACAGCAGCGATCAGTGGCAGTCGGCAGTTCTCAGGTACCTTCTGTACGTTCCTCTGGTGTGAAGAAAGAGTGTCCCCACTGTGGGAAGACACATGGTGGTACCGAATGTTGGATGATTACGGGAAAGTGCTTGAAGTGCGGAAGCAGCGACCACAAGATCAAGGATTGTCCGAGACTTCAGCAGGGAGTCCAGCGGGGAGTGCCAGCCCCAGCGATAGCGGCAGCAGCGCCAGCTACAGGAAGACCAGGAAGACCTCGAGCCCCAGCTCGAGTGTTTGATTTAGCACGCGAGGACGCCGAGCAGGCGGAGCATGTCACCGAAGGTACGGTTTTACTTTTAGGTGTGCACGCTTGGGTTTTGTTTGATACGGGTGCTACTCACTCGTTCATTTCTGAGCAGTTCTCTAGGCTGTTAGCCCTAGAGTCAGGTGTAGAGTCTGAGGATTTAGAGGTCCCTTTGTTTGTGCACACCCCTGTGGGTACGCTATCGACTAGGAAGTGCATTCCGTCGCTACCTGTGTGCATTGAGGATAGAGTCCTAGAAGGGTGTTTCTTCTTGCTAAAGATGAAGGACTATGATGCTATTCTTGGTCTGGATTGGCTAGAGGAGCACTATGCGTTAGTGGATTGTCGTCGGAAGATGATTGTTTTCCGCATTCTTGGTGAGGACGAGTTCTTCATCCCTTGCCAAGGAACTTGGCAGGAAAGTTAGTCATCTCTGCCATGAAGGCGATGCACATGGTAAACAAGGGTTGTGACGCTTTTCTTGCCAGTGTGGTACTAGTGCCAGAGGCTGATGAGTCACCTACTCTTGCAGAGATTGAGGTAGTGCAGGATTTTCCAGATGTCTTTCCTGATGACTTGTCTGGATTGCCACCAGATAAAGAGATAGAGTTTACCATAGAGTTGCTTCCAGGCACCTCTCCTATCTCGAAGGCCCCATATCGGATGGCACCTGCGGAGTTAGCCGAGTTGAGGAGGCAATTGCAAGAGTTACTTGATAAGGGATTTATTCGCCTGAGTGTTTCCCCTTGGGGCGCGCTTGTATTATTCGTCATGAAGAAAGACGGGTCACTTAGGTTATGCATTGATTACAGAAAGCTAAACCAAGTGACTGTGAAGAACAGGTATCCCTTGCCTCGTATTGATGATTTGTTTGACCAGTTGCGAGATGCATCAGTCTTTTGTAAGATTGACTTGCGATCTGGTTATCATTAGTTGAGGATTCGGAGTGAGGATGTGTCCAAGACGGCGTTTAGCACCCATTATGGATATTATGAGTTTTTGGTCCTTCCTTTCGGATTGACCAATGCCCCTACAGCATTCATGGATCTCATGAACAGGGTGTTTAGGCCTTATCTAGATAGCTTTGTCGTAGTGTTTATTGATGATGTGTTGGTCTACTCTCCGAACGAGGCCACACACGGTCAGCATTTTAGGGTAGTGTTAGAGGTTCTTCGTAAGCACAAGCTGTATGCTAAGTTCAGCAAGCGCGATTTTTGGTTGCGCGAGGTTCATTTCCTCGGGCATGTTATCTCCGGTGCTGGTGTAGTAGTGGATCCAGCAAAGGTCCAGGCAGTTATGGATTGGGAGATTCCCAAGACCCCTTCGGAGATTCGTAGTTTTATTGCTTTAGCTGGTTACTATCGGCGATTTATTGAGGGATTTTCATCCATCACCGCCCCATTGACCCATCTCACCAGAAAGGGAGTGAAGTTTCTTTGGTCCGAGAGGTGTGAGAGTAGTTTTCAATTATTGAAGACTAAGCTCACGACAGCTCCAGTGTTAGTCTTACCGAGCGGTGTAGAGGGTTTTGCTATCTACACGGATGCGTCTCGGATTGGTTTAGGCTGTGTGCTAATGCAGTAGGAAAGGGTAGTGGCTTATGCTTCTCATCAGTTGAAGGAGCATGAGAAGAACTATCCAACTCATGACTTGGAGCTCGCAGCAGTGGTTCATGGACTAAAGATCTGGAGGCACTATCTTTATGGTGTCAGATTTAAGGTGTTTACCGACCACAAGAGCTTGAAGTATCTTTTCCCCAAAAGGAACTAAACCTGAGGCAGAGAAGATGGATTGAGTTCTTGAAGGACTATGACTTCGACCTTCAGTATCACCCTGGGAAGGCGAATGTCGTAGCGGATGCTCTGAGTAGAAAGAGATCATCTCTCCAGCAGGATTGGAAGATGTTGGAGGATGCAGCTTGCGCGTTGACTGAGTTAGAGCCATCGCTATGCCAGGCTTTTGTAACTCAGTTATATCTTAGGTCCTCGGTTTTGGATGGGGTGATCGAGCAACAAAAAGCCGACCTTAGACTATTAGAGTTAGTGGGCAAGGCAGGCATTGCTCATGATGAGGACTGTGTGATTAGATTTCATCACCGTGTTTGTGTCCCTGATTTGGTAGCTGTCCGTGAGCATGTGTTAGCGGAGGCTCACAGATCGCGATTCTCTATTCATCTAGGTAACACTAAGATGTACCAGGATTTGAAGAGGTCCTTTTGGTGGTCTGGCATGAAGAGGGATGTAGCGGATTATGTGTCTAGGTGTTTGGTATGTCAGCAAGTGAAGGCCGAGCGACAGCGACCATCCGGCCTTATGCAGAGGATGGAAGCTCAGTTCGGCGTTTCATCCCAAGACTGATGGACAGTCCGAGAGGACTATCCAGATGCTCGAGGATATGTTGAGAGCGTGTGTTTTGGATTGGAAGGATGATTGGGAGCATCATTTACCTCTTGTGGAGTTCGCATACAACAACAGCTTTCATGCGAGTATTGGTATGGCTCCATTTGAGGCGTTGTATGGTCGGCCCTGCAGATCTCCTTTATGTTGGGAGGAGACCGGTGATAGGCAGCTGATCGGTCCGGAGTTAGTGCAGGAAACTTCGGATAAGATCCAGCTTATCAGGAAGAGGCTTGTTGCGGATCAGGATAGGCAGAAGAGCTATGCCGACAACAGGAGGAAGGATCTTGAGTTTGAGGTGGGCGATCATGTCTTCTTGAGGATATCGCCTACTCGAGGTGTTATCAGGTTTGGCAGGCATAGTAAGCTGAGCCCTAGATTCATTGGCCCGTATGAGATTCTCAGACGTTTGGGCAGCGTGGCATATGAGCTAGCATTACCCCCAGCTTTGGCTAGTGTTCATCCCATCTTCCACGTTTCGATGCTCAGGAAGTATGCCCGAGATCCGTCTCATGTGATTAGTCATGAGCCAGTGGAGATTCAACCAGATCTGTCGTATGTCGAGCAACCAGTAGCTATTCTTGATCGGAAGGTTCAGCATCTCCGGAACAAGAGTATTACGTCGGTGAAAGTTCTCTGGCAAAACTTCTCGCGAGAGGAGGCAACTTGGGAGCTTGAGGATGCGATGAAGAAGAAGTATCCCCTTTTGTTTGAGTAGTGTCGTTCTAAATTCGAGGACGAAGATTCTTTAAGGGGAGAGGGTGTAAGGCCCTCAAATTTTGTTGTATTATTTTAATTTCGCGTAAATAATTCATGTTGTGTATACATAGATGTACATATCTACGTATGTATTAACTACTTATACTTATGTATGCATGTGTATAAGTTAGTTGTAAATAATATATGAATGGTATGATGGTAGTGTGTACATGATAATACATACATATGGCATGTATATAGGTATAAGATGTGCATGGTTTCTACATGTTTTTGGGTTCTGGCCGAAGGCCAACTTGGCGTCAAGATCAATAGACGTTGGTGTTGTGTCGGCGTCAACCATATGGATGCCAACACTAAGTCCAGTGTCCAGCGATGTGGAGGCTAATTTCTCTGACCTGCATGCGTTGCAGAGTCGGATTTCCGGGAGCAAACTAGCTCACCCATTGGGGAGCTGTCCCCAACGGTCTGAAAGGGCTCACATCAACCCTACGGGATGGGAGAGGCCTCTCTCCTATATCTGAACCCGAATGCAACCCTAAAACCCCTCTCTTGACCTCTTTTGAGAGATAGAGAAAACCCTAGCTGCTGTGAGCAAAACCCCACCTTTGCAACCTTAAATCCGGCGATCTGAAGCTCGTTCTGGCCATCTACCACGACAAGGAGGTAGCTGGAACACCGAGGAAGGCATCCCCGACCTCGACCTGCTGTGGAGATTGCTCAAGAACCCGGAGGAAGGCTTTCTTGGGAGCTTCTTGGGACTGCCCAAGGAGAGCTTCACCGCCACCTTTGATCCTTCTGGAGATTTTTGGAAGGCAAGTAACCTACCTCTATCATCCATGTAGATGTCTAGTAGGGTTTGATGATTTTTATGCATTTTTCCTCGTGTCCTGGATCCCCCATTCACCCTTTTTTTTTGGAGTTTGGTATGTGTTTCTGCACAGACAGAAACTTGGCGTCAATGCCTTGACGCCAAGATCCCCCGTGTGCGTCCAGTGATCTTGTCGTCCACTCCAGGAACGGCCAGAGACTGCCGTTAAGTTTGTCTGGGCAGAACAGTGAACTGTTCTCTCCTTATATATGATTACTTTCGATGTGTTTTGCGATGAAGATATATTGTAAACCTATTATACTACGTAATGTGAATGTTGGAATGTGTGGGAGAATGGTTGGACATTTATTTTGTGGATGGTTGAGTTATTATTTATTTAAAATGCATGTAGAAAAATGGCCATGTATGTTCACCCATGATCCTAATAATCCGTGGGAAATTAGGATCCCCTAATCTTGTTGAATCATGTCTATATACATCAGTCTCTGTTCTGAATTTTCTAGAATTTTCCCATGTCAATGTGATTTACTGAAAATTTATACTTGGGAAATAGAAAACATGTGTAGGATTGCTAAATTTCCAGTAAATCGTGTGTTGTGAGATAAATCCCCGGAAAATTTCTGTGGTGTTGTGTATATTGGGTTCAGGGTTATGACCTATTAAACTAAAATTTCATGTTATGCACCATGGTGGATTGAATCACGAATGATATGAAAAATTGATGTTTGATTTTCTGTAATTTCATCATGAGTTAGAAAAATCCAGATTTTGTATGTGAGGTCATGAACCCGAAATCAGCATGTGGTTAAATTTTCAGGTCGTTTCCACAACTATATAGTGAAATATGAATTTTTCCTTGCAAAGATGTGAACAATGCATGTTAATGTGGGAATAATGTGACATGTGTGTGTGATCTGATTTATGCAAATTACTGAACATGTGATCCCTGTTAATTGTAGAATCATGTTAGGAAAACAGAGCCCTTGTGTGAATGAGAAAATGAATGAGAGGTAAGTGACATGTGTAAAGATATGCGTTAAAATCGGTAAATGTGTAAATCGTGCCAAGTGTGACACTGCTTCCATAGAGGGCAGTGGAACCGTATCAGGGAAAAGTCCCCCTGAGAAGGTTCAATGTGTTGTGATCCTAAGGGCATTAGGATGAAATTCTGGAAGTGGACAAGTACCACTGATTAGGGTGGTGACTTGTTCTCCCAGTCTGCGCAGTCCAAGAGTCGTCACTGTATTACCTAGGTGGCGTCTATGTGTATGTGATGTGATGTGTCCTTCTTATGGCGGTTTGGACTATGTGTCACGGCACTATAGTGTAAAATGTGAAATGTGATTGTGATCATGTGCAAATTATGTAGTGTGAACAATGTGTAAATGTGCATGTGTAAAGTGTAAATTATGTGAGTGACAATTTGTGTAAATATGTGAAACCAAAACGTAAGGGTTGTGAATTTATGATCCATGTTGTGGTAATCTGAAATCATGATAAAACATCAAACTAAATGTATTTATGATCATGCTTTACATGTGTAGACTGCCTAGAATCCATGTTAGAAACGATTCTTAGTGGTGTGTAAGTAATCCCATGCTTGCTTGCCCTCATGTTGTGATTTAAATTGATTAAGTAGCTCTTGTGTGTTGGGTTATGCTTTCTAGTCCATGTAAAACCAGCAAGCTTAAAGAAGATGAAATGCTCATAAGCATGTATAGGAATGTATAGAAATTCATGCTAAGTATGTTCTTTTACGTAGGCATTGAAATCATGCTAAACTTGCTTTCATGTTTTAGCTTAATTGAAAGTAGACCTTTCATGTGTTTGAGTGATTAGAGAGCATGTGATAGGAGATTTTGATTTAGAAAATCTGAAAGCATGAATCATGTGTTTAATGAGTAGAACCACCATGATAGGTTGTTAATTTCAATGACAAGCATGCTACATGATTGTGTTTTGTAAATTTTTATGTAAAACCTGCTATGACATGTACATGTATGGTATGTGTAGAGTTAATTGCTGAGTCTTTTAGACTCATTACTTACTTCGGTGTACAGGTATAGTTGGTGACGACACACTTGCGGAGGAGGCAGTGGAGACCGACTCCGAGCGTGGAGATTAGATCGTTGGTGTACTTTGCGATATTTTGATTTCATAGTATGTAATTGCAACATTGTACTAGCATTATCATGGAAAAAAAAGGTTTAAGTGTGGACAATTATGTATTTGATTTTCAGCAATTTAATTATATGAACTTTTAGTTCTTCAAATGTTATTGCAATCATGTATGTTAAATGTGGATGATGAATGAAATGAAGACAGTGGTTCTTTTACTTCCGCTACTCTGTTCTTATATTCACGTGTATCTCAGCTGAATGTTATTGTTGGGTAAATGTCCCACTGTGGTAACGTTCACTATACCGACGTGGGTTGGTATAACCGTACCGGTATAATAAGGGTCGCTACAGGTTCATGCACTAAAGATCTGGGGGAACTATCTTTATGGTGTCAGATTTGAGGTGGTCACTGACCATAAGAGCTTGAGGTATCTCTTCTCCCAGAAGGAACTAAACCTACGACAGAGGAGAAGGATTGAGTTCCTCAAGGACTATGACTTTGATCTTCAATATCATCCAGGAAAGGCGAATGTCGTAGCAGATGCTCTTAGCAGGAGGAGGTTTTCGCTCCAGCAGGATTGGAAGATGTTGGAGGACGCGGCGTATGCGAAGACTGAGTTAGAGCCCTTATGTCAGGCTTTTGTGGCTCGGTTGTCCCTTAGGTCTTCGATGTTGGATGAGGTGATTGAGCAACAGAAAGCCGACCCTAGACTCCAAGGGTTAGTGGGCAAGGCAGGCATTGCTCGTGATGAGGATGGTGTGATTAGATTCCACCACCGAGTATGTGTTCCTGACATTGTAGATGTTCGTGAGCATGTTTTAGAAGAAGCTCATAGGTCGAGATTCTGTATTCATTCGGGTAACACTATGATGTACCAGGATTTGAAGTGGTCTTTTTGGTGGTCCGGCATGAAGAGGGATGTAGCGGATTATGTATCTAGGTGTTTAGTGTGCCTGCAAGTGAAGGCCGAGCGGTAGCGACCATCTGGTCTTATGCAGAAGATGGAAATCCCAGTATGGAAGTGGGAAGTTGTCACTATGGATTTTGTTTCGGGATTGCCTCGATCCCAACAGGGTAATGACTCGATTTGGGTAGTCGTAGATAGATTCTCGAAGACTGCGCACTTCTTGCCTATGAAGAAGAAGCAGTCAGTAGAAAGCTTGGCTAGATTGTATGTCAGTAGCATTATTAGATTGCATGGTGTGCCGAAGTCGATCATTTCGGATCGAGATCCAAGATTTACTTCGAGGTTGTGAAAGGGTCTTCAGGATGCTTTAGGTTCGGAGCTGAAGCTCAATTCGGCGTTTCATCCCCAGACAGATGGACAGTCTAAGAGGACTATCCAGACACTCGAGGATATGTTGAGGGCGTGTGTGCTGGATTGGAAGGATGATTGGGAGCGCCATTTACCTCTAGTGGAGTTCACAGACAACAAAAGTTTTCATGTGAGCATTGGTATGGCTCCATTTGAGGCATTGTATGGAAGGCCTTGCAGATCTCCTTTATGTTGGGAGGAGGCTGGCGATAGGCAGTTGATCGGTCCGGAGTTAGTTCAGGAGACTTCAGATAAGATTCAGCTTATCAAGAAGAGCTTGTTGCAGCACAGGATAGGTAGAAGAGCTACGCCGACAACAGGAGGAAGGATTTGGAGTTCGAGGTGGGTGAGCATGTCCTTTTGAAGATTTCACCTACTCGAGGTGTCATCAGGTTTGGCAGGCATAGCAAATTAAGTCCTAGATTCATTGGCCCGTATGAGATTCTCAGGCATTTAGGTAGCGTGGCTTACGAGCTAGCTTTGCCTCTGGCTTTAGCTAGTGTTCATCCCGTTTTCCACGTATCTATGCTCAGGAAGTATGTTCGAGATCCGTCTCATGTTATTAGTCACGAGCCAGTGGAGATCCAGCCACATCTGTCATATGTGGAACAGCCAGTAGCTATTCTTGACCGGAATGTCCAGCATCTCCGGAACAAGAGTATTACGTCAGTGAAGGTTCTATGGCGGAACTTCTCGTGAGAGGAGGCTACTTGGGAGCTTGAGGATGCGATGAGGAAGAAGTATCCTCGTTTGTTCGAGTAGTGTTGTTTAAACTTCGAGAACGAAGTTTCCTTAAGGGGGAGAGGGTGTAAGGCCCTCAAATTCTGTCCTTTTATTTTGTTGTGTGTGTGGATTCGTGCTTGTGTGTAAATATTATGTATGCATATGTAGATATCTACGTACATATTAGCTAGGTGTACTTATGTATGCATGTGTATGTCTAGATGTAATTATTGTTGTTTGCATGGTGTAGTAGTGTGTACACTATACTATATATATTGCAGGTATATATATATATAGCGTATATATGGTTTTCTACATGGTTTAATGCTCTGGCCGAAGAGCAAATTGGCGTCAACATGGATGGACGTCCATGTTGAGTAAACATCCATGTCGATGGACGTCAACTACGAGGTAAATGGCCATGGATGTGGACGTCTACTTCTCTGATTTTCTGTGCACAGTAGACCCCAAATTTCGGGTTGGGCTTGCTCACTTCTTAGGGAGATGTCTCCCAACGGCTCTCAACTCCCATCAGACCCTGCCCACGCATGCCGCAAGCCTAGACTTATGTAGAGGCACCCCCTAGCAGCTGGAAGAGACCCTTTGTCTCTTGGCAAAGCAAACCCTAGAAACCCTAAGTCCCTGTGCGAAACCAGAACTTTGAGCCTTGAGATCTGAAGATTGGTGGCTTTTTCTGGCGATCTACTTCGACAAGGAGGAACCCTTGACATCAGGATACACATCCCCGGCTCTGGTGTGCTGCGAGGATCATCCCAGAAGCCGGAGTGGAGGTGTTTTGGAGGCTTCTTGGCTTTGGCTGAGGAGGGCTTCTCCGACCTTGTAATCCGTTTGTAGATTTATTCAAAGGCCAATAACCCATCCCCGTGATGCATGTATATGTCCAGTAGGTCTTAGATATTTATGGGATTTTACTCGTGTCCTGGATCCCCCGCATTCACCATTTCTTTGGAGCTCGGTCTGTGTTTTTGCACAGACAGGAACTTAATGGCAAGATCCCTTGCCGTTAAGCTCTTCAGTTGGCGGCAGACGATGCTGCCGTTAACCCCTTTGAACGGCTAGCCTTTGTCGTTTAGTTCTTCAGGACAGAACAGTGAGTTGTTCATCCTTATATATGATTAATTAACGAAGTTTTTCGCATGAGGATATATTGTAAATGTTATATGCTATGTATTATGAATGGTGGAATGCGTTGTGAGATTTGTGAATTTCTGTAAATAGTGTGAATGGTTACACTTATGAAAAATGCATGTTAGATGAGACCTTGGTTGTGTTAGTCTACTGTTCACATGATTCGTGAGGAATTTGAATGCCATAAATTTTCTAGACCATGTGTATGTATGTCAGTCCATGCTCTGTAAAATTGGAAATTTTCCCATGATCATGTGATTTATTACAATTTCGGTAATGGAATGAGAAAGCATGTGTAGGGTCATGTAAAAATCACAGTAAATAGTATGATGTGAGATAAATTAAAAAAAAAAAATCGGTGATAATGTGCATGTTAGGTACAGGTCTGAGAACTGCCAAATCCGACGTTTATGTTGTGCTTCCATGATAACTGAATTATTAATGGCATGAGAATGAGTGCTTCATTTTCTGTAAATTCCGTGTAATTCATAAAAATGTGAAAATTTGCATGAGTGGTCTAAACGCTGCAAACAGTGTGTGGTTAAATTTTCATGAGATTTGGGTAAAAGTAGGTTATATTGTGAAATTTCCATGTGAAAATGAGCTATTAATGCATGCTATCATGATTATGGTTTGATTATGTGTTTTCAACCTGATTAGTGTAAATAACTGAGTGTTTAAACTCTGCCAAATAGTAGCACCATGAATTAGGAAAAAACTGAACCATGTGCTTGATAGCGACAACGTAAGTAATGCGTAAATTGGGTGAAATGTGTGTGTGTTAAAAATCGAAATGTGTAAATTGTGTCGTGTGTGACACTACTTCTATATAGGGCTGTGGAACCGTACCGTGGAAAAGTCCCCACGGGAAGGTTCAATGTGTTAAAATCCTATGGGCATTAGGATGAAATCCTGGAGGTGGACAAGTACCACTGGTTAGGGTGGAGAGTTCTTCTCCCGTTCTGCGCAGTACCAAGAGCCGTCCTAGGTGGTGTCTATGTGTTATGTGTTATGTCATGTGAATGTGTCCTTCTAGTGGTGGTTTGTACTATGTGTCACAGCATTTAAATGTGAAAATGTGAATGCGTATATGTGCAAATTGTGGTGTAAACATGTGAATGTGAAATGTGTAGATGTGAACAATGCGAACGTGTAAATGTGTAAACATGTGAATCCAAGGTGTTAAAAATGCGAACTTGTGATTTATGTTATGAAAATGTTAGATTCATGTTAAAACAACAACCTTAATGTGTTTATAATGGTGTTTTATATGTGCAAAAGTGTGTAGAATCCATGTTAGGGATATTTCCTTCTTATGTGTGAAAATCCCATGCTAAATTTGCTATCATGTTGTAGTTAAATGTTAGTGTAATTCTCATGTGAATGAATGAGTAGAAAGCATGCGGTAGGTATTTCATTTTGGATTGATATAAACCATGTACCATGCATAGTGAAATTTGTAGAAATAACATGATTGGTAATTTTTCCATTATTGTACAACCATGCTACATGTTTTGATTAATAAAATTGAATGAATGGCCTACTTGTGATGTATGCATGTATGATGTGTATGGAGTTTACTTGATGAGTCTTTTAGACTCACTCTTGCTTCGCCGTACAGGTTTAGCAGGTGACCCTACTTCCTTGGAGGAGACCGTTGAGAGCGACTCCGAGCGAGGAGAATAGAGTGTTGTGGAGTCACCGTTGTTGTACCTTACTTTCATAGTATGTAATTGAGACTTATGAAATTGAAGCTTATGTAAATTTGTGGACGAACAATGTAATTTGAATTTTGTATTTCATTATGTGGACTTAGTTCCTTAAATTGCTATATGGATCATGTATGTTTAATGTGGATGATGAAATGAAAAGATAGTAGTTCTTTTACTTCCGCTACTCTGTATTCATATTTGTGTACATCTCAATCATGTGTGTTAGTGCTTGGGTAAATGTCCCACTGTGACGAGACTCACTATACCGACATGGATTGGTATAATCGTACCGGTATAAGGAGGGTCGTCGCAGTGGCAGAGCTCGTATCTCGGTGTTTGGTATGTCAGTAGGTTAAGGCCAAACGTCAGAGACCATCAGGACTTATGCAGAAGATGGAGATATCTGTGTGGAAGTGGGAAGCAATCACCATGGACTTCGTGACGGGTTTGCCTAGGTCAGCTATGTTGAAGCACTCTTATATTTTTCCCTTATATTTTGGTGATAACAAAACTCATGATTAATTAAATATCATAAATATGCTTAATATCATGTTTTCATAATAAATATAAAATAATGGCACTATCGCTTTATGATTTGCACTGGAAAGCCAAATCGATTGTTGTTCAATGCATATCGATTACTGACTAAGTGTCACATTGATTACTATACAAATACATCGATTTCAGTTCAACATCGATTTCATTTAAACATCGACTCTGTTGAACATTGATTTCATTAGAACATCAATTTCATTAGAATATCAATTTCAGTTGAACACTGACTTTACTAAAACATCGACTTCCTTCAACATCAATTACATTCACATCGATTCTGTTGAACATCGATTTCATTCAACAATAATTTCAGTACGACATCGACTTCATGTAAACATCGATTACATACATGAATTACATTGAAACATCGATTTCTGTTTAAACATCGATTTCATACATGGATTACATTGAAATATCGATTACACTTAAGCATCGACTACATACATGCATCACATTGAAACAACGATTACATTGGAACATCGATTGTCTTTCACATAGACTCTATTATACTTAAACATCGATTTCCTCTATATTTCAAATGATTCAAATTGTCTTTGGCACCCAATGAAAGTTCAAATGTACTTTATATGATTAACTTATTATTTCTCTGACTAAAGATCTTTTTGCTTGTCTGATAGGATATCTTCTGCAACAAAAGAAAAGCACCTACATTCCACTTCTAGCTATCTGCTGGATATACAGAAAGAAAGCAAAAAGAGATATGGGCCATCTGACAAAGGACTTCATGAGTCTAACTATCTACCTTGCATTTAATGCCTGCAACTCCACCTCCACACACAGTCAACATCTTAGACCTGCTGCTAGCTCCCTTGGAAGTACGCACCAGATAGAATATCTTCATCCATTCGAAGTAGCCAGTAGGCACATGAAGGAAACCGTTAGACTCAAAGGAAAGAAGAAGAAGAGGATGAGCAACAGATCAGAGCTCCAACGGCCATCTGTCAACGGGTATGTTCAAGCTGCTCCATATAAAGGAAGAAGCAAAAAGTGAAGAAATCATTAGAAGAGAAAACCTAAAGATCTTTCAAGGAGTGTACATCCTGTGAGAAGCTCCAACTCCATACACACTCAAGCAAGAAAGGAAGAGAGCTAGAGCCTACTCAAGTTCAAGCATTCAAGCCGTCGTCTTCCTTCCTCATTCTCTCTCTGTGCATCTCTGTGTATTTGAGAGAGAGAGCTTGGGGTTTAGCCTAAGAAGAGTCTTGTCCTGTAAACTCTTTCTTTCTTAGGCTCAGTCTCGGATCAAGCATCTCTTTCTGTATCTTGAGCTTGATCTATGGGCTTCAGGTCCTTGCTTCTGTGTTCAGAAGTGTTCCTCTTCTATTGAGAAGGGAACACCAGCTTGCGTCTGGTGGTGTGTTCGGCTGTGGGACTGTACACAGTGTTCACCTTGGTTAGAAGGGAAGACCTGCTGGGGTGTGTATCAATGAGTTACTTCTGAGCTCATAAAAGAAGCACCTGGCTGAGGTGAAATAGTAGACTGCCCTCTTGCCCGAGAAAGAGAAGAAGACCAGCAGGGGTTGAGTGTTGTATGTCCTAAAGGGGGACTGTACCCTTGGTTAGTCAAATCCCAAAAGTTTGCTTGGGGACAGGACGTAGGACTTCCATTTGGAAGGGCCGAACTAGGATAAATCTCTGTGTTCCCTGTGTGCTTGCTTCCACGTATTTAATTTCCTTGCACACACTTATTTAGACTAACCAAACATTTCATGTGGTGATTGTTGTTTCAGTTTTTCAGATTACCTATTCTCCCCCCCTCAAGGTTAGTCTTGCTGCCAACCGTAAGCGGGCCAACAAACTAAGGGTGATGACTCGATATGGGTGGTCGTGGACCATTTTTCCAAGACTGCTCACTTCTTACCTATGAGGAAGAAGCAGTCTGTGGAGAGCTTGTTGAGGCTGTATGTAGGCAACATTGTGAGATTGCATGGTGTGCAGAAGTCCATTATCTCAGACAGAGACCCGTGGTTTACGTCGAGGTTGTGGCAGGGTCTCTAGGAAGCTTTGGGTTCTCAGTTAAAGCTCAGTTTGGCTTTTCATCCTCAGACAGACGGTCAGTCTGAGAGGATGATTCAGACGCTCGAGGACATGTTGAGAGTGTGCTTGCTTGACTAGAAGGGCAACTGGGAACGTCACCTACCTCTCGTGGAGTTTGCTTACAATAACAATTTCCACGCTAGTATAGGCATGGCTCCATTCGAGGCTTTGTATGGTCGACCCTGTAGGTCTCTCTTGTGTTGGGAGGAGACTGGAGATAGGCAGTTGGTTGGACCTGAGTTGGTTCAAGAAACATCAGACAAGATCTAGCTCATTAGGGAGAGATTGACTGTAGCGCAAGATAGGTAGTAGAGCTACGGCGCCGATAATAGAAGGAAGGACTTGGAGTTCAAGGTTGGCAAGCACGTTTTCCTCAAGGTATCACCTACACGAGGCGTTGTCAGGTTTGGTAGGCATGGCAAGCTGAGTCCGAGATTCATTGGCCAGTTTGAGATTCTCAGGTGGATGGACAGTGTGGCGTACGAGCTAGCTTTACCCCCAGCGCTAGCAAGTGTGCGTCCGTCACATGTTATCAGCCACAAGCCAGTGGAACTTCAGCCAGATCTGTCATACGTGGAGCGACCAGTGGCCATCTTAGATCGTAAGGTTCAGCACCTCAGGAACAAGGGTATAGCTTCTGTGAAGGTGTTGTGGAGGAACTTCTCACGAGAGGAGGCTATGTGGAAGCTCGAGGAGGCTATGAAGAAGCAGTATCCACATCTGTTCGGTTAGTATTTTTTCTCTAACTTCAGGGACGATGTTTTCTTTTGGGGGGAAAGAGTGTAAGGCCCTAGTTTTCTGTGCATTTATGAATTGTTGCTATGTTTTAAACTTCTGCCCGAAATTCTTCTTAACGTCAACATCAATTGACGTTAAGGGCTGGTTGACGGTAGGATATGTGTCGTTTACCACCTGACTTGGGAATCTTGACGTCAAGATCGATTGACATTTACTTCATGTGGATGGCAACCAATTGGACGTTAAGATCTCCAGCTGCGTTTGGGATTCTTGATTTGAAACCATACCAATTTCTCTGGGAGAGAGATTAGGAAACCCCGCGTTGGTTGGGATTCATCTTTTCTAGGATGCCTACGACCCAACTTCTATAAAACTAGGACATCTTTGCAAAGGGAGGGCTTTGGCTCAGCTATAGCTTTTGGGTTTCAGGGAGAGGAAAAGAGAGAGTTTGTGGAGGTTGATCCATCGAACCAGAGGCTGCACTGATGTCCTACTACGAGGGGGAGGTCCTTCTGAATGTGGAGAAGCTCTCCCAATGCTGGGAGATCATCTGCTAGAGCATGGGGATCGAATCAAACGGTGAAGGCTACCTCTTTGGCTTGGCCGAGGAGGGCTTCATCACCCAAATTCGATCTTCAAGAAGTTTTCTAGAGGCAAGTAACTTAGGGGTTTCATCCCAATACCTATCACCAAGGGTTCTAGGATTTATATGGATTTTTGTCTCGTGTCCTGGACCCCCAAAATCTCTATCTTTTTGCTTTCGGACTGCACTTTCTGCAGACAGCAAGTTAATGGCAACATCCTTGCCATTAAGTTACTGTCTTAACGACAATCGCTCATGCCGTTAGCCTATCTTGACGGCAAACCCCTTGCCATTAAGTTCTTCTGATTTTCCCAGAATAGTGTTTTAACACAAATGATGTAAATTTTTCGGAGATTTTGAATGTATGCTTAGGATTGGGGAAAAAACATTTATCAGGTACTTTTATGTAGCAACCTGAATTTTTGAACAAAAATAAAAATTTACATAATGTTAAAATTTATTAGAAAAATCAATTAAAAGAAAATAAAGGACATAGGAAATTAATGGAAAAGGAAATAAATAAAACTCATTAAATGAATAGAAGTATTGGGATTTATTAAATGGATCCAATAGAATTTAGTGGGCCAAAATAGGAATTTTAGACGGGGAATAATGGGAAATTACCCTAAATTCGTAACTAAAATAATGCTTAATTATAAAAGAAGCATTTAATGTATTTAAAAGGAAGTTTGAGTTGGAATGGAATCCTAAACCTACCTTAAATGATTGGCCACGGATTTGGCTCTCTTCCCCACTCAATTAGGATGAGGAAGGCTTAGAAGGAAGGTAGAGAATAGGAAATCTCAAAATTAATAGGAATTTGAGTCCTATTAGGAAATTGAAAGGGAAAGAACTTAAATACTCTCTTATCCACCCCAAGACCGGCCCTAGTTCATGCCAAGGGATTGCTGGACATGGGAAGGAGTCTAGAAGGAGGGGAATTCATGGAGAAGAAGTCTCTCTCAAGTTTCATCCCAAGTTCTTCAAGTTCTTACCCTAGGAGAGAAAATCGAGTCAAGATAGACATTCTCACGAGCATAAACTATAAAATTTTAACTGTAGATTCTTCCCATCATCATGAGCAATACCCTCAAGTTTCATGATTTATCATCAAGTCAATATTTTCTTCCTGATTTTCAAAGTTCTGCACTCGTCCTGACCCCGAACCCCCATGTTAAATCTTGTTCCCCACGTACACTTGATATCATGGCACAAAAGTTTTACTGGATGATCTGATGCATGTTAGCCTTCTTTTTCCCCTGGAAGCCCTAATTTGCATATACTCTAGTGGGCGAATTAATTATTTTTCTCTCACTAATCCCTGTTCCATGAACTTCCAGTTTAACTTGATTGAAGCATGTCGAAACCTTTATAGTTTCAAATTCCTATATACTGCATGTACCTTGGCCTGTCTAGAGTGGTTTAGTTTTGGTTTCGTAATTTTTCATGCACTGTACGATTTGTTCTAAATTTTTAAAGCCTCCTGTGTCAATTTTTTTCAGTTCGGCCCGCAATCCAAGGTCATGTCTGATTCCTATCAGACTCAGGCACAGACCACCAGAACGCGACGGCCCGATAGGCCACGTTTTATGGTCGGATTGCGACAGCCTTCCCGTCACGTTCTGAACGCGACAGGAGGCGACGTCGCGATCGCTATGCTTGGCCTGTCACGTTCCTCACATGACCCTGTCGCGTTCTCAGGGCCGGTTCTGAACACCCCGTCGCGATCCCTGCAAGGCTCTGTCGCATTCTACCCTGATCCCGACGCAACCCTTCCATTGGTGCGTCGCGTTAATAGGTTTTTGTAGAAAAACCCCCTATTTTGCAAATACTCAAATTTCTATTGTGCTTATACCCCTTAATCTCAGTTATACCACAGTAAATGCACTTAATATAAATTGAACTTTTATATGTGATTTAAAATACATATACATGACTACTTTCCATCCATGAGTTCATGACACATGCACACACTTTGAACCATCCAAATATGACTTAATTGGCATGAACATGTGACATGATATATCTGGTAATTTATGCAATTAAATTGCCTTAATTATAAATGAACTTGTTCTCGATTTTTGTGTTATTTTGAAACACCGATCTCGACGCTCCACTGTTCTAGAACTCCTCTAGAACGTCGAGCACTTGTTTCCATAATTACCCTCTTTCTTGACTTGGACGAACTCTCCGACGGATACTCCTTCTGCCGGACTAGTGAGTCTTTGTTCAAGGCCTCCGTAAGTCTCCTCTTTCCATGGATTCCCACATGGTCGACGAGCCGGTTGTACCCTAATACCTATGATACCCTTTAGGGATCTATATGATCCAAACGGCTATTAGAAGTTCACTCTCGTCTTGAATCACGCCGGACCTCTGGGCTTGTGCTTAACATGGCCAGCGGAAGGGTTGTGAGTTCCACCTGACTTCCAACACCAAGTGCGCGTGTTGTGCAACTGTTACTATCGCCTGTTTACTCGACGCGTTACATGCATTGTCCACTAGCTCTCATCTACACTCTATTCGCTCATCTATTCATGTTCACTCTACTGTCTCGACTATTCATCTAGGGAACTCATCTATTCTTGGTACTCTATATTGGCCATTGACTGATTGTCTGAAGATAAACAATATAACCAATGCATGGCAATATATAAAGGGCCCGATCTGGTCCTGGGATGTGCGCCCGAAAGTGCTAGTGCACATGGGAGTTAAATGATCATAGTGTTTGGCATTACACTCGAGTTCTATTTATCTCGACTATCTAAATGACAATCAAAAAGTACTATATTCTCTCGTTGTCTACAAGACCAACAAAGTGCTATACTATACTCGTTGTGCCATTGTTATACTTGTGCTATTGTGCTATGGCCATCCTGCTATTGTTGTGCTATTCCCGACACTTGTACTATTTTTGGAAAGTCTATAGTTGGAAAGTTGTGCTATTTCGTTCACGTGCTATCCTGCTATCTTTTACCTGACTCTCTCTTGCTCTATCATTAAGTTACTCTACCTTTGATGCATTAATTACTTAAAGCTTGCTTGACTATTGAGATTTAAGTCCTATTGGGCGTTATCGCTCACCCTGCGTTATTTGTCGTTTTGCTCTCAGGTGAGACCGAGGATGAACCATACACTCAAGAGGACGGAAACGACCTGGAGTGATGTCATGAGTACCCTAGCATCCTATTACTATATTTAGCGTTGTAGTAGTTAGGTTTGAAGTTTAGTCCTTCACTTTTATTTCAATGTAATTGAGCCTTATAGATTGGCTCTGATATTAGTAGTTGTAACTAGACATTGGAAATTATTAATGAGAAATGTTTGCTTTAGTATTATACAATGTGAAATGGTTGATGTCTAGTATATGCTCTATACCCGTTTAGTTGCAACTGCCTCGTGTTCCGATATTCTGCATCGGGGCGTGACAATTTTGTGGTATCAGAGCCTAGGTTATTCTTAAGTATAGGATGATCTAGGTTAACCTGCCTCGACTAGTGTCAATTATCCACCTATGTGAGTTGAGGTTAGAGCCAAGGGTAACTAGCTAAAATAAACTCACACACGCACGAATTAAATTTCACATCAGTATCATAATAGTAAGTTATTTTTGTAGGAACTAAGCGACAAAGATGACTACTGAACGTGCTCAAATGAGGGGCATGCAACAAATCATCCAAGAGTTGACTCGTGCCATCATGCAAGCTACCCAAGGCGGGGGTAATCGTGCCGGTGCATGCGATCTGCATCGTAACTTCAGAAGTCTGAACCCGCCTAGGTTCAGTGGATCCACAGATCCAGATGAAGCCGAGCACTGGCTGAAGGAAACAGAAAGAATTTTCCGTGTTATGCAATGTGCAGCCAGGGATAAGCTACTACTGGCTACATTTCAACTGGAAAAGGGCGCCCGCACTTGGTGGGAGTCAGTGGAAGCTACTAGAGAGAACGGGCAATTCACCTGGAACGAGTTTAAAGAAGCTTTCAACTCCAAGTACTTTTCCGAGCGTGTCTAAGAAAGAAAGGCCGTGGAATTTGCTACTCTGAAATAGAGGAGCCTGACTGTGGCTGAATATGAGGCCCAATTCTCTAGACTGGTAAGGTATGCGGCACACTTGGTAGCTACTGAAAGAATGAAGGCTAAGCGCTTTCTCAACGGCCTTAAGCCACAATACTTCACCCAACTAGCACCTCTCGACATCCAAACCTACGTCGAGATGGTAAAGAAAGCTCAGCTGCTGGAAGACGCTATGGACTTCACCGACCATATCAAGGGGAAGTTCCTGAAAAAGGAAATGATCTCGGGTCAATCATCTGCTAAGCCTACCAATGGCAAGAAGCGTCCCTTCAACATCACGTAGGGATCCAGCCAAGAAAGGAAACTGAAGGTCTTCTTACCCAACACTCTAGCAAAAAGTAACTGCAAACACTGCGACAAGCCAGGTCACACGGCTGATGAATGCTGGAGAAAAGTTGGCGCATGTCTACGGTGCGGAAGTCGCGAGCACCGCATCCCGAGTGCCTGCTACTAAAAGAGAATGAGAGTCCCCCTAATGCGCCTAAGAAATAGGGCCGGCTGCAAGCCCTGTGTGATGAGGAACCTGCTATGGAAGGTGGCATGGTAGAAGGTACCATTCAAGTTTTGTTACTATCAGCATTTGTTTTATGTGATACTGGAGCCACACATTAATTTATATCTCTAAACTTTGCTGATACTGTGAATGCTAAACCTATATCCATGGGTTGTGAGTTCTCTGTCACAACGCCACTAGGAGAAAAAGAGAAATTGAACAAATACTTTCCATCGGCCGATGTAATGATCGGAGACCATAACCTAAAATCCGACCAGGTGTGTATGCCCATGGAAGTCTATGATGTAATATTAGAAGCTGACTGGTTGTCCACACATGGGGCAAGTGTCGACTGTAAGAGAGGGGAGGTTACCTTTAGTGACTTGCCTAAATTGGCATTCTCCAGAATTAGACATAAGAGACGGATGTCTCTAGTCTCTGCTATAAAAGCCCACAACATGATAAGAAAAGGTTGCATTGCCTTCCTAGCAGCCGTAGTTGTTGAAAAGAAGGGTTCTAAAATAGAAGACATCCACATAGTCTAGGATTACCCCGATGTGTTTCCTAAAGATTTGCCAGGGATTCCCCCGGAACGTGATGTCAACTTCTCTATAGAGTTGATCCCTGGAGCCGCCCCGGTATCACGTCAACCGTACCGGATGTCACCTGCCGATTTAAAGGAATTGAAGATGCAACTGATGGAGCTCCTAGAAAAGGGGTTCATCAGACCAAGTACTTCCCCATGGGGGGCGCTGGTGCTGTTTGTCAAAAAGAAGGATGGATCGACGAGGCTCTGCATCGACTATTGACAACTCAATCAACTCACCATCAAGAACAAGTACCCTTTGCCCAGAGTCGATGAACTGTTCGACCAAATATCTGGAGCTTAATATTTCTCCAAAATCGATCTTCAATCTGGCTATTACCAAATGAGGATCAAGGAGGACGACATCTTCAAGACGGCTTTCAGGAGCAAGTACGGGCACTATGAATTCGTTGTTATGCCTTTTGGGCTAACCAATGCTCCTGCAGCCTTTATACAACTCATGAACAGCATATATCGGCCCTACCTCGACAAGTTCCTGGTCGTCTTTATCGACGACATCCTCATATACTCCAAGACCAAGGAAGATTATGAAGAACACCTGAAGATAGCACTACAAGTCTTGCGAGACAACAAGCTGTACGCAATGCTAAGCAAGTGCGAGTTCTGGCTCGAAGAAGTGTCCTTCGTGGGCCATGTCATCTCAAAGGACGGCATCTCTGTTGATCCCTCCAAAGTCGAAGTTGTACTCAATTTGGAGAGACCAACCAATGTCACCGAGATAAGAAGCTTCCTAGGACTGGCTGGCTACTACAGGCAGTACATCAAGGACTTCTCAAAGATCGACGTTCCTCTCATGCGTCTGACACGAAAGGAGAATCCCTACTCCTGAAGTAAAGAGTGTGAGAAAAGATTTTAAACTCTTAAAGATTGCTTGACTTCAGCACCTGTTCTCGCTCTGCCAATAGAGGGAGAAGATTTCACTGTCTACACCGATGCCTCAGGGATTGGGCTAGGGTGTGTACTTATGCAAAAGGAGAAAGTCATCGCCTACTCTTCTCGACAACTGAAGACTCATGAAGTCAACTACCCTGTGCATGATCTTGAGTTGGCTGCCGTGGTCTTGGCCTTGAAAATCTGGAGACATTACCTCTATGGAGAAAAGTTCACTGTCTACTCAGACCATAAAAGTCTGAAGTATTTATTCTCCCAGAAAGAACTCAACATGAGACAGAGAAGATGGCTAGAATATCTGAAGGATTTCGACTTCAACATCCAATACCACCCAGGCAAGGGTAATGTTATGGCTGATGCTCATAGTAGGAAGCCAATGGCATCTATTTCAAGTCTAGTCCTTGGCGAGATGCAACTACTAGAACAATTCGCAAGGTTGGACTTAACTATTGAACATAGATATGACCAAGTCTTGATTGCCAATATCAAGATTCAATCTGATCTGCTAGAGGAGATCAAAGCTCAACAAGATGATGATCCATTCTTCGTTCGCGCCAAGGAAACTCTAGATGAAAGACCGGACTTTGCTATGACCGAAGATGGAAGGCTTGTCTTTCAAGGAAGGACATGCATTCCCGACAATGAAGAATTGAAGAGGAAGCTAATGGATGAAGCCCACAAGACAAAGTACATTATTTATCCTAGAGATACCAAAATGTATCAAGACATGAAAAGAACATTTTGGTAGCCGAACATGAAGAGAGAGGTAGCCGAGCATGCTGCTCACTGCCTTACTTGCCAATAAGTAAAAGCGGAACACCTGTGCCCTGCGAGTGTACTCAGACCACTTGATATTCCGGAATGGAAATGGGAAAGCATCGGCATGGACTTCATCATGGGTTTACCCAAGACTCGTGGTGGACTCGACGCCATATGGGTCATTGTGGACCGATTAACCAAATCCGCCCACTTTATGCCTATAAAGAGTAAGTGGTTAGTGGAGGTACTAGCTGCCTTATATGTCAAGGAGATTGTAAGACTACATGACATTCTATCATCTATTGTTTTGGATCGAGATCCGAAATTCACATCTCATTTTTGGAAAGGACTGCAAGGTGCACTGGGTACTAAACTCAACTTTAGTACCGCATTCCATCCACAAACAGATGGGCAAACTGAAAGGACCAACCAAATTGTTGAAGACATGTTGAGAGCCTGCACTATAAATTTCCAAGGATATTGGAAAGAGCACCTACCTCTAATTGAGTTCGCATATAACAACAGTTACCAGGCGAGCATCAAGATGGCGTCGTTCGAAGCCCTCTACGGAAGGAACTGTAGATCACCTGCATGCTGGAATGAGGTTGGAGAACAACAATGGTTAGGCCCAGAGATGGTGCAGAATACCACAAGAGAGATTCAGTAATCAGAGACTGGCTTAAGATTGCTCAATCTAAACAGAAGAGCTATGCCGACAAAAGAAGGCGAGATCCGGAATTTCAAGTGGGTGATCATGTATTCCTAAAAGTGTCACCTACTCGTGGCATTCAAAGATTTGGCATGAAAGGGAAGCTCAGCCCTAGATTCATTGGTCCTTTTGAAGTACTCGAAAGGATTGGTGAGGTTGCATACCGACTGGTCTTGCCACCGGATCTGGCATGTGTACACAATGTGTTCCATGTCTCCATGCTCAGGAAGTATGTCTATGACCCCACACACATCATTCGCCATGAGAAGTTGGTGTTGAACAAGGATGTGACATACGAAGAGAAGCCAGTCAAGATACTGGAACAGAAGGTACAACATCTCAGGAACCGTCCCATCCACGTGGTGAAGGTCTTATAGAATAACCGCAGAGTGGAAGAAGCCACATGGGAATCGGAAGGAATCATCAGACGCAACTACCCCGATCTTTTCGGTAAGACATTTCCTCCCTTATGATCATATGAATTTAGGGTCCAAATTCTTTTTTAAGAGGGGGAGGATGTAGCAACCTGAATTTTTGAACAAAAATAAAAATTTACATAATATTAAATTTTATTAGAAAAATCAATTAAAAAAAATAAATGACATAGGAAATTAATGGAAAGAGAAATAAATAAAACCCATTAAATGAATAGAAGTATTGGGCTTTATTAAATGGACCCAATAGAATTTAGTGGGCCAAAATAGGAATTTTTAAAAGGAGAATAATGGGAAATTACCCTAAATTTGTAACTAAAATAATGCTTAATTATAAAAGAAGCATTTAATGCATTTAAAAGGAAGTTTGAGTTGGAATGGAATCCTAAACCTACCTTAAATGATTGGCTATGGATTTGGCTCTCTTCCCCACTTAATTAGGATGAGGAAGGCTTAGAAGGAAGGTAGAGAATAGGAAATCTCGAAATTAATAGGAATTTGACTCCTATTAGGAAATTGAAAGGGAAAGTGCTTAAATACTCTCTTATTCACCCCAAGGCGAGCCCTAGTTCGTGCCAAGGGATTGCTGGACATGGGAAGGAGTCTAGAAGGAGGGGAATTCGTGGAGAAGAAGTCCCTCTCAAGTTTCATCCCAAGTTCATCAAGTTCTTGCCCGAGGAGAGAAAATCGAGTCAAGGTAGACATTCTCACGAGCATAAACTATAAAATTTTAACTGTAGATTCTTCCCATCATCATAAGCAATACCCTCACGTTTCATGATTTATCATCAAGTCAATATTTACTTCTTGATTTTCGAAGTTCTACACTCGTCCTGACCCTGAACCCCCATGTTAAATCTTGTTCTCCACGTACACTTGATATCATGCTACGAAAGTTTTACTGGATGATCTGATGCATGTTAGGCTTATTTTGCCCCTGGAAGCCCTAATTTTCATATACTCTAGTGGGCGAATTAATTATTTTTCTCTCACTAATCCTTGTTCCATGAACTTCCTGTTTAACTTAACTGAAGCATGTCGAAACCTTTGTAGTTTCAAATTCCTATATACTACATGTACCTTTGCCTTTCTAGCGTCGTTTAGTTTTGGTTTCGCAATTTTTCATGCACTCTATGATTTGTTCTCAATTTCTAAAGCCTCCTGTGTCATTTTGTTTAAGGTTGGCCCGCAATCCAAGTTCCTGTCTGATTCCTGTCGGACTAAGGCACAGACCACCAGAACGCGACGACCCGATAGGCTGCGTTCTGTGGTCGGATTTCGATAGCCTTCCCGTCACGTTCTGAACGCGACAGGAGGCGACGTCGCGATCATTGTGCCTGGCCTATCACGTTCCTCACATGACCCTATCGCTTTCTCAGCACCTGTTCTGAACACCCCGTTGCGATCGCTGCAAGGCTCTGTCGCATTTTACCCTGAACCCGTCGCAACCCTTCCATGGGTGTGTCGCGTTCACAGGTTTTTTCAGAAAAACCCCCTATTTTGAAAATACTCAAATTTCTACAGTGCTTATACCCTTTAATCTAAATTATACCGTAGTAAATGCACTTAATATAAGTTGAACTTTTATATGTGATTTAAAATACATGCACATGACTACTTTTCATCCATGAGTTCGTGACACATACACACACTTTGAACCATCTAAATATGACTTAATTGGCATGAACATGTGACATGATATATCTGGTAATTTATGTAATTAAATTACCTTAATTATAAATGAACTTATTCTCGATTTTCGCATTGTTTTGAAACACCGATCTCGACGCTCCACTGTTCTAGAACTCCTCTAGAACGTCGAGCACTTGTTTCCATAATTACCCTCTTTCTCGACTTGGACGAATTCTCCGACGGATACTCCTTCTGTCGGACTAGTGAGTCTTTGTTCAAGGCCTCCATAAGTCTCCTCTGTTCATGGATTCCCACATGGTCGACGAGCCAGTTGTACCCTAACACCTATGATACCGTTTAGGGATCTATATGATCCAAACGGCTATTAGAAGTTCACTCTCGTCTTGAATCCCGCCGAACCTCTGAGCTTGTGCTTAACATGGCTAGCGGAAGGGTTGTGAGTTCCACCTGACTACCAACACCAAGTGTGCATGTTGTGCAACTGTTACTATCGCCTGTTTACTCGACGTGTTATGTGCAATGTCCACTAGCTCTCATCTACACTCTATTCGCTCATCTATTCACGTTCACTCTACTGTCTTGACTATTCATCTAGGACACTCATCTATTCTTGGTACTCTATATTGGCCATTGACTCATTGTCTAAAGATAAACAATATAACCAATGCCTGGCAATATATAAAGGGCCCGATCTGGTCCTGGGATGTGCGCCCGAAAGTGCTAGTGCCCATGGGAGTTAAATGATCAGAGTGTTTGGCATTACACTCGAGTGCTATTTATCTCGACTATCTAAATGACCATCAAAAAGTGCTATATTCTCTCGTTGTCTACAAGACAAACAAAGTGCTATACTATACTCGTTGTGCTATTGCTATACTTGTGCTATTGTGCTATGGCCATCCTGCTATTGTTGTGCTATTCCCGACACTTGTGCTATTTTTGGAAAGTCTATAGTTGGAAAGTTGTGCTATTTCGTTCACGTACTATCCTTCTATCTTTTACCTGACTCTCTCTTGCTCTATCATTAAGTTACTCTACCTTTAATGCATTAATTATTTAAAGCTTGCTTGACTATTGAGATTTAAGTCCTACTGGGCATTATCGCTCACCTTCCGTTATTTGTCGTTGTGTTCTCAGGTGATACCGAGGATGAACCATACACTCAAGAGGACAGGAACGACCTGGAGTGATGTCATGAGTACCCTAGCGTCCTATTACTATGTTTAGTGGTTGGGCCCTATAGATTGGCTCTAATATTAGTGGTTGTAACTAGATATTGAAAATTATTAATGAGAAAGGTTTGCTTTAGTATTATACAATGTGCAATGGTTGATGTCTAGTATATGCTCTATACCCGTTTACATGCAACTGCCTCGCGTTCCGATATTCCGCGTCGGGGCGTGACAGTTTAGAAGATTGAACCATGAATTTCTAATAATTTTCTAATCATATTTGTAAATTGTAGAATTTCTGTTATGAGTAAATGGGCATGTCATGTTAGATTTTAATTCGGGATAAATATGTATGATGTGTAATATTGTCACAAAATTTTTCCATGAACTTAGGGTTTTTGTGTCCATGTTTCAAATAGAGAGAGACATCAGTTTCTTGTTCATCATATTTTTAAATAAAACCTCTTGATAATAGCCTAAAATCTATATTAAATGTTAAAGATAGATGTGTTGTTGTGAAATTCTGAGAAATTAAATATCTAATATATTTCATGCATAGGGTCTATGATTAAAATGTGAGCATGTTCTAACATCCGTGAATACTATTTCCAGTTGTGAATCGTTAAGGGTCATATTAAGGATGATTAGTAAAAAATGATGTTTTCTGATGATTAGTATCATGTTTAGGTTCTGTTAAGTATGTTTTAACACTGTTAAACAGTCATGATCATTTCTGTAACCTAAGATACATGTGTTTAAATCATGAGCCTGTAAATGAGTCATTAAGTGTATGAAAATTTATGTTAAATATGTGATCAATGTGAATAATGTGATAAAGTGAATATTATGCTGGAATTGACACTGATACCATGGAAGGCTGTGGAGCCGTACTATAGAAAAGTCCCTATTGGAAGGCTCAATGTGTATGTGATATCCTATGGGCATCAGGATAAAATCCTGGAGGTGGACAAGAACCACTGGTTAGGGTGGAGAGGGCTTCTCCCGGTTCTGCGCAGTTACCAAGATTCGTCACTATATTGCCTAGGTGACGAGTATGTGTATGTGAGTGATGTGTCCTTCTTTATGGTGGTTCGGACTATGCGTCACGGAAAAAGATGTGCAAAGATGTGAGCTAAGTGAACATGTGAAAGTGATGTGCTAATGTGCTCTAATGTGAAATAATGTGAAACCATGTGATTAAGTTATTTTTATGTTAAAATAGCAAGTAAAATGTGAGAATAAGTGATATATGGGCATATTGAATGTGATAGATATCATGCTAGTATTACTAGTAGACATGCGTTTAGTTTCATGATCAAGATACTTGAAAATGTGCTATGAATGAGTTGTGATTGATATCATGATTTAAGTTAAATCCATGTGTAGATAGCATGTTATAGACTGTTCACTTAGTACTTGCTTAATGTGACATGAATCATGTGATAAATTGTTCCATATGTTAATCTTGTGTAGAATGAATGTGATAAGTGTTTGGATGTACCAATAGGTTGCTTGCTGAGTCTTTTATGAAGACTCATCCTTACTTAACATACAGGTGAGGCAGGTAGTCCCAAGATTGAGGAGGAGACATCGAGAAGTGACTCCGAGCGAGAGGAGTAGCTGAGTTTTGGAGGGCTATCCATATAGCTTGCACACTTATTTTGCTAGTATGTGAAACAATGTTATGATATGGACTTGTTTATTTACATTTCTACTATATAGACTGTGGAATGTGTGAAATGATGATGGAATAAGAAATACTTTCATTTCTGTTGTACTTTCCTTTGTTATTTGTGTACATCTCTACCTACTGTGTTGTGTTGGATACATGTCCCACTGTGACAGCACACTTTATATCGACGTGGATTTGTATAATCATACCCATATAAAAGGGGTCGTTACAACTGGGGAGCACTTCCCATTGCCAGAAGACACCAAAAAGCGGTTAGAAAACAACGATCCAATGGTCGGATTGTCCAGTGCAACACCTTTTACCCCGACATGAATAACCTCCAAAAGCTCAATTTCTATGCATGGAACACACATGCAATATTACAGAATTAACAATGGGTGTACAGAGGTTTTCCTCCTTACCTCAAATGCCAGAAAAATCTGATAAAATGCTCGCCCTATGAATCGCACCTTGTGGGTAAAACCTTCTTGCTCAATCTCATTCTTCACGCAACGCCGCCCCCACGGACACCAGTACCTCACCCACGAACCTCTGTCGGCCGTCGAAGGTGGTAGGAGAAGCAAGGGGTGAAGGGGAGGTGGAGAGAGTGAAAAATGGGGAGAGAGAGAAGCTCTCGGGTGCCCTATATAAAAATAGGTTCGCATAGGTTGATGTCCACATAGACTGTCGTCAACCAGAACCGCTATAATTTAATGACAACAAAGACTGTTGTCATGTTCATACATGAAAACTCTAGAACCTCACAGACACAACGACAACATCGGCTGCCGCCAACATGGATTGAAGACACATTATCTTACCGTCAACCATAACTAGACGACAATCTAGCCTATCGTCAACACTGGTTAATGGCAATCGATCCTGCCGTCAACCCCAAATGTGACAAAAAGCCCAATAAGGGACCAAAGCCTCACACACACCAAGTTCCTCGTGCCTCAGAGTTCCAATGATCTGGGCGAAGAATGGCCTGAATGAACCCTAGAAGTTCTGAAGCAAGAGAAGATACCAAATTTGATCAAAGGGTTTTTGTTTATCCTAAAGGCTTGCTAAACATCAGGAGGATGAGGATTTGAAATTTAAATTCATGGGGTTACATCTAGAACGTTTCTTCATCAGCTTTGATTACAAGGCTACTATTGGAATAAGTATTTCACTTTGACCATAGCACGTAAACTCATGTTTCTTTTAATTTCATCTCTTCATAGGCTTCGGTAGGATAACTAAACTATGATAAGTTTAGAGAAATTATGCTGGAAATATGCTAATAAATACCAACGTTAAGTAGGAAAGCTGGTGGACATGAATTTCATTTACACAGTCTGAAATTTTAGGTCATTTTACATCATTCACCCTTCTTTTGTAGTAGAAAAGTGAAAGTGATAGACATTTAGATTCACCATTAATTAGAAACAAGACCCTTTTTTTTCAAATATCTATGCCTTTTTCCACAACTCACTTTCATGTTAATTTTGTAGAAAAGGTGAACCACAACACACCTGTTTCACTGGAAAACACTTTAAAAGTTATTGGGATTTCAAATCATACTAATATCATTAGCTAGCTTTGGAAGCATGCTTAATTTTATGGTCCCTCGAACAAGCTAATGTGTGAACAAGTAAATTAAGTTATGTTTATAAAAAGAGTGAGAACTTTGATTGTTTGATTAAAAGAGTTTGCTAGAGGGAACGGTAATTCAAATAAACAAAGCACCTTTATCTGAAGGAAAATAATAACTTGTTGGAACACATGTTTAGGTAAAATGGTAACGAGTAGCAATGATGAACCACTGTTGTCCAACTTCTCCTCTTCTAAGTAGCAGCAATGATAACGAAGTATCATAATCTACAAAATTAAGCTTTCAGAACCATGGCTTGTATATATACATATTATTTCCATCTTGTTATGTTACATTCTTAAAGATAAAGAATGTCAATGTACCACGGTCACCATTGAAACTCTTTCTTTCGATCCATGGTGCTCTCTCCTAACTGCATCGTAAACAGTTATATTAATAGTCCTACATCTCTTATAATCTATCTTGATGTTTTTCATTTTTTGTCTCAACTTTATCTTGATATATCTTCCTTACATATGGGGACAAAATTCAAATGGAAGGGTGCTTATACCATAACATGAGAAATACTAGCGTGCCATATTTCTTTGGAATTCAGATGTCATATGCTCCCTTTCAACTGTCTGATCAAAAGGTTAGAATTAAGTTTGAGAATAGTGGCAATTTTGGAAGTTCATACTCCAATTTTGAGGCATCTATATTAAGATCTACCTCCTTTGCTGTCCATTCCTCAGATCAAGGGATAATGTTGTTAAGAGAAAGATGTACCTGCAACAGAAATCCAGACGGAGAAAGGAGGAAAGAGAACACAAACACACAAAGGGACACAGATTTTTACGTGGTTCGGAGAGGCGATTTGCCTTCCTACGTCCACGGCCGCACTGAGTTCTCTTCCTTGATACCACACAACGATTACAAGAAGCGTTGCCTTATATACATGGAGACTAGGGCAGCTGTGGAAATGGAAAATTTATCAATTTAAAAATCTATTTAAAAAGATCTATTTTATCATGTTGTCTCATGTTCTCATAGATGAATGCACATTGCAAATCCAAATCCCATCAAATGCTACGTGAGCAATGGCGACGTAAGATGAATCAGCAATTTGCACAGCGCGGGCGTGCCAGTCACCGAAGTGACAACAAAGTGTTCTGCCTCCGAGAGTCGGAGGGCTTTAAGTCTATTGTGCGCACCGTTTGACTTCGTCAAACGAAAGTGAGTGTCGGGTCCTGGACCAAGATCCCGTCGTTGCCTGAGCGCAACGACGTTAATTACATCTCTTTTAGAAAGAGAAAACCCTTGATTAATCGCCAGAATAGAAGGTCTTATGGCCTGAGTCGGGACATCCGATAAAAGGCGCAAAATAAAACTACAAGATTGCAGTCAAATTTGCAAGAGATTTTTGATGTGTGTGTGCTTTTCATCTTTTAACAGTCAATTTGCATGCTCATTTATTTATTCTTTTTATTTATTACACAATTTTTTCTATTTGGTAATGCAAGAAATTTGATATGCTTTGGTTGTCATTAATTTTTCATGATTTGAAGTCATTTGGTCATTTGAATGCTCAAACATCATCATGCAAAACCCATTCGATTCAGCAGACAAAGCGATTCGGCAGCCAAAACGATACGGCAAGGGCGAATCGGAAAGGGCCAATCTGCCAGGGTGAAACGGAAGGGGTACTGTAGCAGTGATACGGCAAGGGCCCTGCCGGATCGGTCCTGCCGGATCGGTCCTGCCGTATCAGTCCACTTTTCAGGCATAAGTGATACGGCAGCCCCATTTATGCATAATTTTCGAAATCCGCGGGGAATCTGAGCGTGCAATCAGGAGGATGGGATATTTAATCCATATAGACAGCACTCATGAGCTCAAACGGGGTCTGGGTATTGATTACCCGACACTTGATGTTCAAAGCCGTGCGGAAAAGCGATACGGCAAGCCTTTAGGGACTCGGTTCTCAAAATCCGAGAAGGGTCTGAGCCTCGAATTTTGGGGGCAGAACCCTTAGGGTATAGAAAACCAATCCATGAACTCGGATCAGGCACAATCAGTGGCGACCCGGCACTTCATGTTCAAAGCCGTGAGGAAAACGATACGGCAAGCTTTTAAGGACTCAGTTCTCAAAATCCGCGAAGGGCCTGAACCTCGAATTTGGGGGACAGAGTCCTTGTGATATGAGGAACAAATCCACGAACTCGTATCAGGCCCAAACAACGGCAGTCCGATACTTTCTTTTCAACGCCGTACGGGAAAACGATACGGCAGGACTTCCGCAGTCTCGTTCTCGAAATCCGTGAAGGGGTTGAGCCTCAAATTTGGGGGACAACATCCTTCAGGTATAGAGAAGAGGCCAATGAACTCGGACCGAGCCCAGCCAACGGCGGTTCGATACTTTCTTTTCAACGCCGTACGGGAAAACGATACGGCAGGACTTCCGCGGTCTCATTCTCGAAATCCGTGAAGGGGTTGAGCCTCAAATTTGGGGGACAACATCCTTCAGGTATAGAGAACAGGCCCATGAACTCGGATCGAGCCCAGCCGACGACCGTCCGGTACTTTCTTTTCAACGTCGTTCGGGAAAACGATACGGCAGGACTTCCGCGGTCTCGTTCTCGAAATCCGTGAAGGGGTTGAGCCTCAAATTTGGGGGACAACATCCTTCAGGTATAGAGAACAGGCCCATGAACTCGGATCAAGCCCAGCCGACGGCGGTCCGGTACTTTCTTTTCAACGCCGTACGGGAAAACGATACGGCAGGACTTCCGCGGTCTCGTTCTCGAAATCCGTGAAGGGGTTGAGCCTCAAATTTGGGGGACAGCACCCTTTGGATATGGAGAACGAACCCATGAACTCGGATCGAGCCCAGATTCCAGCAGTCCGGTACTTTCTTTTCAACACCGGACGGGAAAATGATACGGCATGACTTCCAAGGTCTCGTTCTCGAAATCCGTGAAGGGGTTGAGCCTCAAATTTGGGGGACAACATCCTTCAGGTATAGAGAACAGGCCCATGAACTCGGATCGAGCCCAGCCGACGGTGGTCCGGTACTTTCTTTTCAATGCCGTACGGGAAAACGATACGGCAGGACTTCCGCGGTCTCGTTCTCGAAATCCGTGAAGGGGTTGAGCCTCAAATTTGGGGGACAACATCCTTCAGGTATAGAGAACGGACCCATGAACTCAGATCGAGCCCAACCGACAGCGATCCGGCACTTTCTTTTCAATGCCGTTCGGGAAAACGATACGGCAGGACTTCCGCGGTCTCGTTCTCGAAATCCGTGAAGGGGTTGAGCCTCAAATTTGGGGGACAACATTCTTCAGGTATAGAGAACAGGCCCGTGAACTCGGATCGAGCCCGACTGACGGCAGTCCGGTACTTTCTTTTCAACGCCGTTCGGGAAAACGATACGGCAGGACTTCCGCGGTCTCGTTCTCGAAATCCGTGAAGGGGTTGAGCCTCAAATTTGGGGGACAATATTCTTCAGGTATAGAGAACAGGCCCATGAACTCGGATCGAGCCCAGCCGACGACGGTCCGGTACTTTCTTTTCAACGCCGTTCGGGAAAACGATACGGCAGGACTTCCGCGGTCTCGTTCTCGAAATCCGTGAAGGGGTTGAGCCTCAAATTTGGGGGACAACATTCTTCAGGTATAGAGAACAGGCCCAGGAACTCAGATTGAGCCCAGCCGACGGCGGTCCGGTACTTTCTTTTCAACGCCGTTCGGGAAAACGATACGGCAGGACTTCCGCGGTCTCATTCTCGAAATCCGTGAAGGGGTTGAGCCTCAAATTTGGGAGACAACATTCTTCAGGTATAGAGAACAGGCCCGTGAACTCGGAGCGAGCCCGGCTGACGGCAGTCCGGTACTTTCTTTTCAACGCCGTTCGGGAAAACGATACGGCAGGACTTCCGCGGTCTCGTTCTCGAAATCCGTAAAGGGGTTGAGCCTCAAATTTGGGGGACAACATTCTTCAGGTATAGAGAACAGGCGCATGAACTCGGATCGAGCCCAGCCGACGACGGTCCGGTACTTTCTTTTCAACGCCGTTTGGGAAAACGATACGGCGGGACTTCCGCAGTCTCGTTCTCGAAATCCGTGAAGGGGTTGAGCCTCAAATTTGGGGGACAACATTCTTCAGGTATAGAGAACAGGCCCATGAACTCGGATCGAGCCCAGCCGACGACGGTCCGGTACTTTCTTTTCAACGCCGTTCGGGAAAACGATACGGCAGGACTTCCGCGGTCTCGTTCTTGAAATCCGTGAAGGGGTTGAGCCTCAAATTTGGGGGACAACATTCTTCAGGTATAGAGAATAGGCCCATGAACTCGGATCGAGCCCAGCCGACGACAGTCCGGTACTTTCTTTTCAACGCCGTTCGGGAAGACGATACGGCAGGACTTCCGCGGTCTCGTTCCCGAAATCCGTGAAGGGGTTGAGCCTCAAATTTGGGGGACAACATTCTTCAGGTATAGAGAACAGGCCCATGAACTCGGATCGAGCCCAGCCGACGGCGGTCCGGTACTTCCTTTTTAAAGCCGTGCGAGAAAACGATACGGCAGGACTTCCGGGGCTTGGTTCTCGAAATCCGTGAAGGGGCTGAGCCTTAAATTTGGGGGACAGCACCCTTTGGATATGGAGAACGAACCCATGAACTCGGATCGAGCCCAGATTTCGAAAGTCCAAAACGTCAAATTCGAAGTCTCATGAGAGAGAAACGATACGGCAGGATCCGGTTCAGTCCCGAGAGGGACTTTTGCAGCAGTTCTCAGTCACAGGGAGGGGAAGGAAATGCCACTTTGGGGGTCTGCTATGGTGGGAAGAATGCCCCGGGGATGAGAATGGGATCTGGGCATCAAGTTGCCCTTCCCATGCTCTCCACACCCAAGAACAAGTATAAGCCTGTGAGCTTCAGCAGAGGGATGAAAAGCGCAGCAAATGGGGCTTCTGATCTCTTGAAGCTGAGCAAAGGGGAGGGGAATGGAGAGCCACGCACAGGAGTAGCGAGCCCCCACTCCCTTTCAACCGGTTTCATTCGATTCGAAGTATAAGAAAATCATGCAAAAGGGGAAACACGAGAAAGACACGTAAGGAAAACAAAACGGATCACATCTCACATACCAAGAAGACCCTGGTTTTAAACTAAACGAAACACTAAACAGAGGATGGGGAGGGTGGTGAGGAACGCTTCGAGAACACAAAGCTCACCCCATATACATGATAGACATCTCGGTTTCATGTAAAGAAAGAAAGAACATACATGTAAGCATAAAATAAACAACAAGGAGCATGCAGAGAACAACAAAAGGAGTGGAAGAGGAGGTTCACTGTTGATATAAAAAGTGCTATATTAGGCACAAACAGGGAAGAAATGGGAAGGGGAACACAAGTGGCAGCCCCCTCCTCCTTGCCACCAGCCAACAGGGAAGGAGAACAGGACCCAGCCCCCCTTCTTCAAGCCCTCTCACGCAGCTCACCAGGGAGAGAGATCCCAGCCTCTTCTCCTCCTCTCCTTCTTGCAACCGGATCCTCTTCTCCCTTCAGCTCCACCAGCGACTAGCAGCCACGGGAGGAAGAAAACCGCTGCTTCTGCTCCTTCTCCTCTTCCTCCAGCCACCAGGTCCCTTTGCAAAACTGGAAGACCCTCTCGGAGACCAGCCAAGCCCTTTCACCTCTCCTTTTTTTTTCTTAGCAGCCAACCAACCGGATGGGAACAGGGAGCCTCTTCCTTCTTGCCACCGAGGTCGCTTAGCAGATTGGAAGACTCCCCCTCTTAAGCTCCTCCCGTTGCCCTTCTCCTTTCCTCAACTGGTTAGCCAAGAGTCCCCTGCCAACCGAGGTGGCCCAGCCCAAAGGGGCAAAACTTTTGGCCACTTCACCTCCTGCCAACGTAGCAGACCTTGTTGGAGAGGGAGGTGTTGCAATGCCTTAAAGTGACCTCCCAAAAAGCAGATGGGCCATCTGAACCATGGGTTTAGCTTGGGCCTGTTTGAGAGGCCTCTTGGTGGGTCTTTTAGATGGCTTTCTAATGAGTTTGATGGGCTCCTGCTTGGGGACAACCCGGGTTGGCCTCACCCTATGCTTTTGGTGTCCACAGCAACGCGGAAAGGAGAAATTACATTAATCCGCGAAGGGACAGAGGGGGAGCAAACCAGAAGACAGATCTGACTCCACACATCCCCAACAAATGTGGCATCTAGTATTTCTCTTATGGCATTGTCCTCTTTGAGTGCAACAAGATTCTTCCGTCTTTGCAAAAGGTAGCCCCAAGGATACCTTTATAAATGATGCCAAAAACTAAGACCATGCATGTTCCTCACGCTTACACACTTTAGATATGTGGAGAGCAGGATGTTGGATATGTAGACAGTCATGACCTCCTCAGCATTTAATTCCTACACCATATCAGTCCTAACTCCGTGACTGGTGAGCCTCGAAACAATTGGACAAATGGAAAATTCGAAGAACAGAGGGAAAAAGGGCAAAGCAAGACGTCAACCTTCATTGTTACCTAAGCATAGCTTTTGACAATTAAAAGATGCATCAAGGTGCAAGCATTTTCCAAAATATATTAATGGTTGATGGAAGACTAGAGATTTCGACACCTTTCGATGGCTCATATCAGCAAACAATAAAAAAAATGCACCAGTGAGATTCCATTTCTCTTTAATTTGGTATTTAAAAAATAACAAACAATTCAGTAATGCTTGAATGATATTTCTCAAAAATAAACCTTATACATTTACAAAAAAAAATATCTCTAAATAACATTTTAGACATACAAAAGTAGGTTGTAAGATAACATATTTATACACCAAATTGGACCTTGGTGGGTACATTTACATCAAAGTGAGCATTCTTCACAAGTAGCTCAACAGATAGGAGCCTTGGTCATGAGAGCAGTACTCTTTGTAACTTCTTACATGTCGAGCTGACATAAAGGGAGAAAAAAAAATGTTTGTTACATGTAATATCACATTTGTTTTGTCCTCGTGACAATAAAGCACACATAAACGAGAAAATATTGTAATATCCAACATACCATAATTGATTTAAAGTTTAATCATCTGGGATTGGCCTCTAGGAGTTGTTGAAAATTTCTGCCTTTGACGTCACATTTTCAGAGCCCTAGATCCGAACAATTGATTACGTTACCGTGGTACAGGAGCAGGCCTTTCTTCAATGAATTCGTGAAATTAATATGGTAGAATCCAAAATCATCCCCTACATATCTAAATAATCAACCAATGCTGAAGAAGCAGAAAAGTCAAGCTAGTTGCATAAAAATCCACATGCATGTGAAGCAAACAAATGATAAACAGAGATAAGATGTTTATAATTCTATATTTTGGAACTTCCCTATCTTTAACCAACTAGGGTTTTATTTTTTCTTGAAAGCAAGAACATAAGGACATATTCTTGCTTAAAGTGACATTGCTAAAAGTAAATAAAGTATCCATTAATTCCTTGGTAAGCAGCCAATTGATGTGTGCTAATAATTATGGGCAATTCTACATTATATATTTGATCATGATTCATATTTTTTTATTTACATATCCCCATAACGATCACTTATGTGGTTGCCACTTCTTTGACATAAACTATAATTGCCCAACTAACTGGAACAATTGCAACCTATTCAACTTGAGAAATACCTATTGCCCTCCAAGAAGGGCAAAAAAGATGATGTGGATTACCTTCTAAACAATTTTATTAGTTGAAAAAGAGAGAGAGAGAGAGAGAAAATAATGTTGCCCAGATTTTTTACTAATATAATTGTTTAAAGGGCAATCCATATAATCTTTATTGTGCTCTTCGTAGGGCACTAAGTATTCCTCATTCAACTTTGTCCGGGGGACCATGATAGAACTCAGGCTGCCAATGCTTCAGAGTTCACCTTTGGGTAGACTTATGATACTGTTATTCCCTCTCTTATTAGAAAAATCTCATATTGGACGAGGAACAAACAGAGAGAAAAAGGAAGAAGTGGAACAAACTAAAAATATACCTAAAAGAATGGAGTTTCTCTATTCAATATCTTAAGATTTTGAGATACTTTGATAAATTTTAATACATTATCAAAGTTCATGGTTAAGATTTAGACGATGCAAGTTATATATGTTATAGTGCACGTGACAGAGCTTTTGTCAACTGCATGTGTACGTATGCATTACTGTCAATGAGCAAAACCAAAATGAGAAAATCTTGCTGCGCAATACTCTACAACACCATTTCAAATTACCATGCCATTAGTCTAGGCAAGGTTGACCCATGAAGCAGTCATGTGCAATCCTTGCTTCACATCAAGGTTTAAGCAAGTATTTCTCAATCAACTTAAAGCTCTCTCCATTCATTATTTGAATGCTTTGAATTGGATGGGTTAGGCTCTAATTAACCTCTGTGTGCATGTTATGAGAGAGATATCCACCCCTCTTCCTATATGTTACCTAATTATATATGCATATCATCGGCTAAGTTATGTTCAGTACGTAACATTAAAATGCTTGTGCTGCTGGCGAGGTCTATGGAAGAAATTAGGATGGTCTCATATATAGCCACGCACTTGAGCAGCCGGCCTGGCCTTCCAGAACGGGAAACAAGACTCCCTGTTCATTTCTGGTGCCTTGTCCAGGTTAGACTCTCAAATAACTGGGGAGGTTCTTATCCCTCGCATTAGTTAGAGAAAGACACCTTCTCTAGATGGACTTTGATGTTGCAATATCACACTCCACAATGTGAAATACGGATCAAATTAAGGTAAACGGAAAAGTAGTCAAATAATGAAATGCATCAAGACTAGGTGGGGAAGAGGGTTTAATGAATTGATGAGATGTCTACCTCGCTCATAAGCCCGTCTTGATTACTGTTGCCCAACATAAGCGAGAACTGAATGTGAGGGAAGTGTGCCCACTGCAGGGAGACAAACTGAAGTGAGTGTGATAGGGCCATCAAGCTGCTCGAGTACGTTCGGATACGCTGGACTTGGGTACTTACGTTCTTAGCAGCGGTGCTGAACGCCTCCTTGTGGCTGATCTCAGGGTTGTTTGCCTTGATCCTCTGGATCTCCGCTCTGCATTTATTATTAAAGCACAAAGAACATGTTGCACGCACTAGCATATGGTACAGAATGAGAAAGGAGAGGAGCCATGCATGACGGAGGAAGAAGGTGCAAGGAAGAAATTAAGAAGCGATCACACGCTCTTAGCTTGGTACTGCATGCTTAACCACTATGCATATGTGCACAGAAGCAGATGGATAGTAATTCATTTGATCGTTAGACTAGTTAATGCCAACCTGATAAACTGATTGTACGCAGAGGGGGTACGATGCTTTTTCTCCAGTGCTGCCGATCATCGACCGGTTCAGCGCCCGTGGCGATGCCCATTCAGTAAGAAACATGCAAACTGATCAGAATGTCGCCATACTTCATTGGAGTTGATGAATTATGAGAAAGACGAAACAAAATAATCATTATTATGGAAATTAACAGGCAGGACTAACTAAGAGGAGCATGCATGGACGATGGTGATCTTACGGCGATTGGTCATAGAGGCTCTAATTTCCCCCTCCCCGATAGTTGCCTTCCGTTTCATGCTGGCAGAACCAAACTTGTTGCATCCGCCGGAAGCCACCAAATTAGCGCTGCTGGTTGCCAAGTCTTGCCTGCCACGGATGGCCGTGATGGCACTTGGCCCCTGCATGCATATGAGTATTAATTAACATCTTTTTTGGGGGTGCGACATGCCGTGAGCTCATTGCAACAATAATTGCATGTTCGATTTCAAGATTGACGGGAGCGGGATGTACCGGTTTAGTGATCAAATTTAAAGATGAGCAAAAAGGGGAAGTCCGTATATAAATTAATATTGCGCGCGGAGACGCTTAATTAAACAACAGGATCACCAGCTGCCTTTGCTGAGATTACATACTTCCTCTCGTTTCCCCACTTAGTCAGATTAGTTATTCAAAACGCAAAAGTTGGCTCTTCCTGAGATATGGCATGCATGTGCCTCGTGTGCACAATGGTCTAACCGTTCATGGTTGGACTGGCCAAGATTATATATATAGGAGATCAGCTAGAGAGAGGACGCAGGGAGGGAGATGGAGAGGCTCTCGGTCGTGCCATGAATGCCACAAGATCGAGGGGCCGGGCAACAGCTGAAGGAACGTACAGCTTGTGCAGACGACACATGCATCTAGGTACGACACTAGTTGAGATCGCTAGTCTAGTCTGGCCTAGCTTGTTTACGGCATCTTATTGTAGTAGTCTAGAGTCCAGGTTGATGTTGATAGATCGAACAGTAGAAAAGGGGATGATGGGGGATATATAATGTCTTAAATATCAATAGTGTGAGAGAATCTTATTCACCCGCCTGTAGCAGGGAGAAAAAAACGAGAAAATGGGGAGCTGCTTCGGAAAGAGAGAATGAGGGAGAGGGGGAAGAAATAGCTAGCTTGCTACTCGGAGGAGGCGTGGAGATTAAATGTAATGATACTTTTGTAGGGAAACCCACGCTAGACGTCGCCTCGGTAATAAGTGCCCACAATATGTACACACCCACCTGAATGCTGCACACGAGATCTTGATGATGATGATGATGATGGCGCTGTAGATGGCGGTGCTCGTGTTGCAGCATCTGCGGGTGCAGCTGTGGTTGAGGGGAGTCCCAATTTTGGTTGTGGTGGTGGTGGTGGTGCAGCTGTAGCTGTTGCTGTTGGTGCTGGCGAGCGGTGGGCAGAGAGCGCAACACGGAACCCATGTTCACTGACCAGAGATTTGAACAATGCCCACATCGGACGGTGACGAAATCGGACAGGCTGCTGCATGGAACACTGACCTGCAAATAGATTAATAGCACTCCACATGAATACGATGAAGATAACGGAGGAGGAGGGGAAGGAAAAAGAAGAAGAAATGCTAGATATCGTTTCAGGACACAGCATATACCTACGCATGACGCTGTTCTTGTTTTGTATATTTACAAGTGTACTTGTAATGAGAAAACAATAACCAATGAGAAGATGAGCCAGAAGGAGGAAAATCCTTTCAATAATCAAGGTTAAAATAGAAGAAAAGGAGACTGGCATGTCGAAGCTTTCAAAATGAGAAGCTTGGAGATCAAAAAGAAAGCAACTTCTTTACGAATCCTCCTGCTGGGTTTGATCTATCTTCACCACCCCTCCAAACCTCGGATCTGTGCGCACCCTTGCTTACCTTGTCAACCCTACGTGTGCCGCAAGCACGGCCTCAATGTCCATAGCCTTTTAATTTCCCCGCAGACAATCACATCCTACTATAAGACTCCTTAAGTTCTCACCCTAGGGAAAAAGGGCAAACGACACAGGTAACGGAAAATGGCAGCAAGGAAGCCGAAGAAGGCAGAAACCATTCTTGTTTCACTCTTTGAAAAGGGGGGATGGGGGGAAGGCAGTGATGGTAACATGCCCATCTGCTAGCTTGCTGTCCCAAACCTGAAAGAGAGAGGGTATACCGCCCTTCCGGGAAGCAATCGCGTATGTGATGTCGTACTTTGGCAGATTGCAGATCTTATATATGTGTGTGAGGTGTGTTTTACAGCAATAGAGCTACCTGTGTTAGAGAACTAATAAATGAAACAGCAACGAAGTTGTATATGAGAGATCGAAGGTGAAGTAGAGGAATAAAATACAAAGACATAATACAGAGAAAGAAAGAACAAAAGGAAAGGTGATTAGAATATTGTGAAGTAGTGGATGTGTGCCGCTGTTGCTCATCTTCTTCTGAGACATAGGGGTCGATATGCGCGGGATAAGATGGTGAGTAGCAGCAAGAAGGGGGAGGGGTTGCTTTTTTGGATTCCATATTCGTACCGCGAGGATCATGCTGCAGAAGCTGCACGGAATGTAGCAGAGCTGCTCCGCCCCAGTTGTCGCCGAAGTCGAGGAAGATGATGAGGACTTGAAGTCTAAATTCTTCGAAGACATCTTGCTAACGATGGATGGCGCTAGATGTGGCCACCTGAACAGGAAGGAATGATATAGCTTGGGAGGTAAAGGAAATGGTATACAAGTTGATCCATATACGGCCATGTACCTGGGTTTTAATCGACAAAAAAAAAGCAAGGGTTCCTGGAGAGGGCAGTCCCATCCACGTATATCATATGTTTGTGTCTGCGCGTGTGTGTATGTGTGTGAGAGAGAGAGAGAGAGGGAGGGAGAGATGCAGCAAATAGGTCGAATGGAAGGAGGATGAGAGGTAGAGAAGGTGGGGGTAGCTAGGCAATATGGGACGGGCATACATCATGATGTTGCGACACACAGAGTCACGGTAGGGCATATGCGCGGTGTGCTTCAAGGGTGTACGCTAACAGTAAAAATAACTTGTGCTATACGATCCACGTCTTCGTCATTTGTTATATTAATTAATTTGCATTCTCAAAAAAGGAAATTAGGCAGAGGAGTAATATGCTGGAGGTAACTATGCAGCTGACAGACTTAGGATGCGAGGCGCAGAGAGGGAAAGGGGGGGGTGGCCGTCTACCTCCTCTCTGTGGTTTCAGAGGCGCTGCAGGTGCCAGGCGCTGCTAGGCCAAATTAACCAAAGATCATTAATAAAACAAGAGTAAAAAAAACATAGAAGAAAGGTGAGCATACGCGCATTCCAGTGGAAGGAGGAGGAGAAGAGCCGTAAGGTCCAGTGGAAATGGAGCAGAGGCGGGCGGGATCGCTGGGCAGAGACCAGTCTGCTAGCTATAGCTAGTTGAGGCTGTCTGCAGCACTACCTTTGAAATGACATGTGACATGGACAGCTGATACGGAGCATTCATTTTCCCAATGGGGTCTTGATGTGACGTGTCCTGACGTCTCGGATTCAGCTCCTCCGGCCCAACATTTTACTAGCCAATCGGGACGTGGATTTCACAATGGATGTGATTCAGAATTTTCTCACAGACTAGAATTTGATTATCAGGATGACGCCAACCACGTCTTTCCCTTTCCTTCTTCAATAGCCACATAAAAATATTTATTATTTTTGTCAATTATATTTTGAATGTACATTTTTTATTTTTATTAGGTTGCCGCAAGCTGCAACCATGGTGTACTATTGGCCAGTGGAAAGATTAGAAGAACGGCACTGAAAAAATGCAATTAACAAGTACCATGAATATTTCTTAATATGTAAGGACATATATATATGATATTTAAATAGATTAGAGACAGAACGAAAACATCTTTAAAATTTTAAAAACATCTTCATTTTATTTTCAATTTATCTAAATACCAAACATATTCTAAAAACATGCGCCTCGCTACTCTACCTGAGCCATCCTCTTAATTTGATCCGTTCCTCGTCCTCACTCGGTTGGGTAAGTAGCGCACATGAGATATCAGCAGCTTCAGCTTTTCCATCTCCATTTAGTACACAGAAAGAAGGATTAATTAATCCGGAGAAAGAAGGATTAATTAATCCGGCCGATTACCATTTATACGTGGTTGGATGTGGAGGAGAACAAACATCTTTTATATATTGAGAGCTTTCTGTCGATGTATGTGTAAAGCGACAAGGAGAAATCCTAAGATGGATTTTTTGTTGTATTAATTGTACGTACTCTGGTGCTTGTAGTGAAACGACGGAGGAAAAAGATGGACTTCGTGGATGTAAGGAGGTTTGTGCCCCCGAATCACATAAATTTCTTGGGTTCTATTTTGACCTCCTCTTCTCTCTTCCCCTTCATCTTCTGATCCTATATGAGTGACCCATCGTCTTCGGAGAGGAGAAGGGATCGATAAACTCATCATGTAGAGGTCAAACCACTACTGGACAACAGCTTGTTCATGTCCAACAAATATAGAAGGATTTTACCTTTGTCTTTCTATATATTAATACACTCCCAGCTAGCTAGTTAGCGTGTTTGTTGGTTAACTAATACCCTTATATTTGTACTTCCCTATATAAGGTCGTCAACTGGTACCCATGACGACTACGTTAACCATCTCAAGCACGCAAGTCCCTGATAACGCCAGATCAAGTCCTCTTCTTCCCTCTATAGTAATCATGTTCATTGCAAATATGAATCTACTTTTAGGATACCTAATTGTACAACACAACAATGTTGCAATAAATGCCCAAAGATGCATCTAAGAAGAAGAATAAAGTGCGTTTGATAACACTTAATACTTAAATCTAAAATCTTATTTTCCATCTATTCTATAAATCTAAAATTTAAAAAGAACTTGATAAGTATAAGATATTCATTAAGCGGTGTTTGATAAGTAACTTAAACAACATATGAATCATGGCACAGTTGGTTAAATTGTTACATTTCTATTGTGCAGATTTTGAGTTCAGAACATAGAACCAACCAAAATATATTTTTTGAAACCGAGTCATCGGAACTAAAATCTGGTCACCACCGACGGCCGGCAAGTCGCTAGATTCTGGCGTCGATCGCCGGCACCAATAGCCAGATCCCCGCGATCGTCGGCACTGACGGCCAGATTCTTGTGATAGAGTGGCTAATTGACACTGTTAAAAAAAGTGATTTCTCTTGACTTAAAATTTAAGTGATTTTTCATATTTAAATGATTAATTTAAATATTATTTCAGATATTTTATCAAATAGTTGGAAATCTTAAAAATTAAGCATTTCATACTTGAGATGTTCATTATGTGTTATCAAACATGCCCTAAAATGTAGATGAAAAGCACACTAACAACAAGAAGTAGAAATGAAACATGTGAAGAGTTTTCTAATTGGCTTCGGTTAATTAATCACGGTGTTAATGATGAATCTTTTGGAATGATATCAGTGAGCTTTAGCTTTATCAGAAAGTAACCCTCTTTCTCATACTACAACAAAATTAGACTATACTTACGGATGAAAACCATAATTGTTACGTGAAAAACCATAAGCAAAGACTTATACTTATGGAACTACTTAGGATAGCAAATCGATTGCATAGGTTATGGTTCTGTCAACTGTAATGACCCCGCAAACTCAATCCTTAGTCTACCGCTGAGAATCGAAATTTTGACGCCGCCACCAACGGATCAGAGGACCTGAAAGGGATGGTATATGTCCCACTATAGCGGCGTTCATTATACCGATGTGGGTTGGTGTAACCATACCGGTATAAGGAGGGTCGTTACAGAGATTGGTATCAGAGATACAGACTGAAATTGTACATAAATATGCATATACCATCATCTTCATTATATGCTAAGTCTGTGTAGATTGTCCACATATAAATAGTTAGAAATTAGATAGTCTAGTTCTAAATTGTGACTAAATTATTTTGCAGGGTATTGCTTCATGTGGTAGGCGTGGTGTTCCTGCTCTTGAGGGAGAGCAGAGGAGAGATGAGCCTCAGCGTGAGGATCAGGTTGAGCAGCAGGCCCCTGCACCCCAGGGTCATGTGCTTCCCCCACCGCCACCAGTAAATTATGGAGTCTTCATGCAGGGTTTAGTGCAGGCGATGCAAACGCAGGCCCATACCCAAGCTGCACTCCAGGCTCAGCTGGAGGCTCAGTAGGCTCAGGTTAGAACGATAGGTGGAGTAGTCTGTTTTACTTGATGATATGTTTATTATGTTGCTATGTTATATGTGTTTCTTATGATGATTGCTGTGGCAGGTGTTGGGTGGAGTGTGTTTTGGAAGTTTCTAAAGTTGTATTTTAATGATGACCAATGAACATCACTCAACTTGATTTTGATGATGACATTTTGTACATATTCAAATGATGACTAATTGAACATGTTATACATTTTATACATATCACAACAATGCTTAAACAACATGTTTTTGATGTTTAATATCTCACATTTTAATGATAATATCTTGTATTAATGGTTTACAGTTTACATTTTCAGGTTTACATACTTTTGTCACAGTGGTGTCAACACAGTCCACCTGTGCGTCAACACTAGATGACTGTCCCATAAGCCTGTTCTGAAGCAGTAGCTAGTGGTGTCGACACAGTCTGCCCGTGTGTCGACACAGTCTGCCAGTGGTGTCGACACAGTCCACCTGTGTGTCGACACTAGCTCACTGTCCCAAAAGCCTGTTCTGCAGCAGTTGCCTGTGGTGTCGACACAGTCTGCCTGTGTGTCGACACACTTCGACTGAAACTCAAAAACGTGAATTTCTCTAGACACGTGGTTGCTTGGGAATCAAGGGATTTGATCTAGATTTCCGTGTCCATGCACCCCAAGGCACCTTATGGACATATGGGGCTATAAATACCCATGCTCCTTGTACCCCAAAGGCAAGAGATCCCATACACTTCCAGAAGAAGCTTTTTGGCGACAAAAAGGGGCTTTCCAGATCTTGCTCCATCTCCAGAAGTTGCAGGCCATCCTTTCAAGAGGAAGGACGTGGGAATCAAGGGGAATCTCTGGAGAGAAGCTTGTTGTGCTAGGAAAGGGAGCAGATCCAACTGAAGAGGAGCAGTAGAAGAAGGATTTCTGGCATTTCAGATGCCATCAAAGCAGAGCATCACCAATTGAGGAGAATCTCCATAGATTTCCATCAAGGCTCCTCAATTCAAGTGTCTGCAAGGCCTCTTCATCGAAGAACACTCATTCTACATTCATTTCTCTCACTTCTGAGTTTGAATTGAAGACACAAATGAGAAATTCATTCAAGCTAAGCAAAAAGCATTTCATTTCATTCAAGAGAAACATTACAATCTTTCCAAAAGTATTACAATCATTTCTTGTTCTCTTTCTTTCTTCTCCCCCTTTGACATCATCAAAAAAATATATACATTATGAAGAAGGTGGAGGAGGAGGAAGTAAGATTTGCTCAATGTCTGACAGTCTTTTCTCCATGAAAGTCAAGCTGGATTTGATTTGATCTTGAATGGTTGTGAGTTTTGTGTGCAAGTAATGTTCCATTCTATCTGAATTTTCTATCAAAGTAGCTTGAATTCTGGCTAGATCAGCTGATATGGGTTGTGAAGAGGAAGATGATCCAGCTGACCAACCAGGCCTTTGCATGATCTTGAATTCCTTTGTCAAATCAGTGATTTGGTTGTCAATGTGTGCATTGAAACTCCTCATGCTCTCCAAATCATCCACAAAATGAGCAAAAGACAGTCTAGTGCTGGTGATCTCATGTAATGTCTGCTTGGTGTTGAAGACATCAGCTTGAGAATTTGCCAAAATTCCCTGAAGAACTGTCTCCAACTTTTGCTGGTGCTCCTTCAGCTGAATTGAAGCATCTGCCATTGTACCAATTAATCTGTTGAATCTTTGAGTTGCATAGTCTGAGGCAGCTTTTTGCTCTATGAACTTGGCAGACACAGTGTTCTCCAACCGTTGAATCCTTAACTCAAAAGCTTGTGACATGGTTTGAATAGAGGTGTTCAAGGTTTCAAATTTGTCATTTAAAAAACAGAACAACTCTGGTGGAACAGAAGGTCCACCAGAGGATGTGGATGCTTGAAATGTGGGTTGTGGAGAGAAATGTTGAAACTGAGGTGAGAGTGGGACATGAAATGGAATGTCACCTTCAGTTGAGACTTGAGGCTGATCCTCATTCAAAGGAGGCTGATCCTCTTGACCTTGGGGCTGGTCCCCTTGAGCTTGAGGCTGTTCCTCTTGACCCTGGGGCTGGTCCCCTTGACCTTGAGGCTGTTCCTTTTCACCCTGGGGCTGGTCCCCTTGATCTTGAGGCTGTTCCTCTTGAGCTTGAGGGGCCTCAACTACTACTGGCCCTCTCCTAACTTGAGTACCCTCCAGTCTAAATCCCATGATTTTCTGAATATTCTTAAAGGTGTAGATGTTGGATTTAGGGATGGACTAGGATTTCTCATTATCTAAAGGCACACCAAAGTGCTGGAACACTGAAGTCAAGTGTGTAGCATATGGAAGAGATCTTTTGAGGTCTTTCTTAGTTGTTTCAGATATGATTTGATACAATATTACATGGAGATTGATTTTGATGTCTTTTACCATGCAATAGAGAATGAACCTCTGTATATCTGTTAGCCTGTCCCTTCCACCACCTTGAGGGGTAATTATTGTGGTCAACATATGGTGGATAACCCTCAACACAGGGGGAAATGTGTTTGTGTTGAATTTGGTGACAAAGGTTTGTTTGGGATCAGATTTATCAGCAGGAAGGCCTGTCATGATGGTATAAGCTTCATGAAGATCAAATTCGAAATTATGATAATCTGCCCCTTCATCTGGTACTTTGAAAATTGAGGAAGCTATGTCTGTGGGTAAGTCAATAGCAATCCCCTTAACCTTTGACTAAAACCCTTCATCTGTGCATTTCAAGTTCTTGTAGAATTCCCTAACAAGTCTTGGATAGATAATTTGAAATTCAGAAATAAAGAGTAACCAAGACTGAAAAGAGAAGTAGGTCTGAATTTCTGGAAATGTATTTGCTAGCTGAATATCTGTCAAATCCACTTTTCTGGGCTTCAGAATTAGCTTGGCTTCACTAATGGTGTCTTGAGACTTGGAAGACTCAGACGAAGATGATGAAGATGACTCTATAGAATCTCCAGAAGAGGAGCCCAGATTCTCAGGTCTAGAAACCCTACCTCTGCCCGAAGAAGAGGGTCTACCTCTCTTGGCTGCTGGCTGAGGTGCAGAGGAGGACCTTGGTTGCTCTGCAGGGTCATTGCGCCTTTTGGTTCTTCTTTAGAATTGAGGAACATCATCCTCTGCTGGAACTGGCCTAGATGAGGCCTGAGATCTTGCTCCACGGTGAGGACCCATTTTTCTCACCATGGTTGCAAGAATGGAGTGGAATCGGGAGTTGATGAAGGAGAAGAGAGATGATTGAGAAAGGTATGTGATTGAGAGAGAAGATGTGGAATTTCTTGCCGAAAATGAGAGAAAAAGACCGTCGGGTCGACCTGATGCCTAAAAAAGGGTTTGCAGTGGTGCAATACCCCGCAGGAACAACAAGGGCTAACCGAAACCTACGATTTAAAAGGTCTGGCAAGGGATGCAGTGTCGACACTGGAAGACTGTAGTGTCGACCTAACCTAGGGTGTGTGTCGACACGGGATAGGATGGTGTCGACCTGGCCTTTGAAGAAAAATTGAATGTTTTGTGAGATTTTTTTTTTTTGAGAAATTTTGGGACTTGTTTAAAAAGATAATCAATAAGAGAAATAGTCATTTCAAGGATTTTTAAGAGACTTAAAAAATCATTTGCTATATTTTGCAAAAAATTCATCACAATTCAAGTTTTAATCAATTTCCAATAGGATATGAGCATTCAAAGACTTGAGTCACTGAAATGATGATTTGAGGGATATAATATAAGGTACCATATTTCTCAACGTTAAAGAAATAAAGATATCCTTTAGACTGAATGCAATTGTTTTGAAAATAAAATACAATCTTAAAGGACAACTTGATGATAAATGAAAATGATTCTTTCTAAACAAAACTCTATTAACACACATATTTTGTTTTTGTAACAGACTATCAAATGATATAAATCTTTTTCACTGAAGTACTAGTGCTTTTTACACACCATAGTCCCTGGATACTTAGGATTTATGCATTGTCAAGTCTCAAAGGGGTAAATAATGACCTTTTGACATGAAAATATACGTTTTGTAGACGCCAATATTTCCAGTTACTCAGCCATTATCAAAAAGTATAGCACATTTTTGCTGTATTTTGAATTTTTATCCCCTTTGAACAGAGATAACATTAGTGCCTCATGACATGCATGGCACTTCATTCATTGTAAATGTGTGCAGTTTCTCAGCACAAATGTCATTGCTCAGTTAAATTTTCAAATTTTTTAGAGTTTTATAAGATAGAAATCAATTTTATCCAACATCAGTTGCAAACAAAGAGTTGTTTTAATTTCAAGACACAAGTTGTTTTCAATCTTGGAAGAGTTCTGAGTTTCTGTGGGTTGAAAAATATAGTTGATAGTTGATTAGTAAAAAATATGATAGATCACTCAAAGGATCATTTGGAGACTGTAGATATCTGAATGATGACATCATGCAGGAAATTGATGAAATGCAAGAAAAGTTATGAATTTTGCAAAAGTCATGACTTGAATTTTCTAGCTCCCCCTGAGATGATGATTTCAATCATTTTCTATCAAAATAAAGATATGCAAGTTTGTTGAAATCAAGAAAGATAATTTTCTTTTAACAATAAAAGCTCCCCCTCAGCAATTGCATATTCATTTCTTAGTACTTGGCGGAGACATATACTCTCGCATAGTGAAAGTGTCCAGACAAGTATAACCTGTCCTTCTCTAAGTCACCATTTGATATACCAAGAAATTTCAACACAATAAGAGTTGAAGAATTTATTGTCCAAAGGAAATGGAAGTGGAATTGAGAGAGATATGGACAATGTGACTGAAGGAAGCAAAGGGTTATGATATGAAAAGAACTCCCCCTTAAACAGTGCATAACACTCAACCCAAACTTAAAGAGAGATCAAGAATGTGGACATTTACAAAGACCAAGTTCTCTCCTCAAGGATGAAAATCTGTTTTCAGGAAGGGGTTTGGTGAAAATGTCTGCAACTTGTTTTTCAGTTTCAATGAAATGGAGTTCAAAGGACTTCTTTGCAACCTCATCTCTCAAGAAATGATGTCTAATCTCAATATGCTTGGTTCTAGAATGCTAAATGGGGTTCTTAGATAGATTTATTGCACTTGTGTTATCACATAGGATGGGTACACAACCTAAATCTTGGTTGTAATTGAGAAGTTGATGTTTCACCCAGAGAATCTGAGTTCCACATCTACCTGCTGCAACATATTCAGCCTCTGCAATTGACAGTGCAACTGAATGTTGCTTCTTAGAAGCCCAAGAAATAAGGCACCCACCTAGGAATAAATTCAAGCCACTTGTGCTTTTTCTATCTAATTTACACCCAGCATAGTCAGCATCACAATAGCAATCAAATCTAGCTTGCAATTAGCAGGATACCAAATTCCTAAATCACATGTTCTAACAAGATATTTGAAAATTCTCTTAACAGCTAACATGTGACTTTCCTTAAGATTAGACTGAAATCTAGCACACAAACACACACTAAACTGAATATCTGGTCTAGAAGTTGTAAGATAGAGTAGAGAGCCAATCATACCTCTGTAGGTCTTTGGGTCTACTGATTTACCATTTGAGTCTTCTTCTAGCTTAGCATTTATAGCAATAGGTGTGCTTGAATGCTTGAGGTTCTGAAAGTCAAACCTTTTGAGAAGTTCCTTGACATACTTGGCTTGACTGATGAAGATCCCTTCAGATGTTTGGTTAACCTGCAATCCCAAGAAAAATGTTAAATCTCCCATTAAACTCATTTCAAATTCATTCTTCATTTAATTTGAAAATTCAGTGCATAGCCCTTTATTGGTGGAGCCAAATATTATGTCATCAACATAAATTTAGACCACAATTATTTGATTTTTGATTGTTTTTGTGAACAAGGTCTGATCAACATTTCCTCTAGAATATCCTTTTTCAAGTAAAAAGGTACTCAAACGGTCATACCAAGCTCTTGGAGCTTGCCTAAGACCATAGAGAGCCTTATTAAGCTTGAAAACATGGTTAGAATGTTTTTCATTTTCAAATCCAGGAGGTTGTTCAACAAAAATGTTTTCCTTAATATATCTATTTAAAAAAGCACATTTGACATCCATTTGATAAACTTTGAATTTCATGGAGGATGCAAAAGCAAGGAAAATTCTAACTGCTTCTAGTCTAGCTACAGGGGCATATGATTCTTCAAAATCAATTCCAAATTCTTGATTGTACCCCTTTGCAACTAGCCTAGCTTTATTTCTAATGACTTGACCATTTTCATTCAACTTATTTCTGAAAACCCATCTAGTGCCAATGACTGTTTGGTCACTAGGTCTAGGTACTAATTCCCATACTTGATTTCTTTCAAATTGATGAAGTTCATTATGCATGGCATTAATCCAATCTTAACTTCACAAGGTTTCATCAATTGACTTTGGTTCAATTTGGGAAATTAGAGCTAGTGGGTCTTCTTCAATATCATGCAGGAATGAAGATCTAGTCCTAAATCTATCATTTACATTGCCAACCACATTGTCTAATGGATGATCTTTCAGAAATCTATGTTCAGAAATTACCTGTTGAGAAGTACCCACTTCTGGGACAATATTACCTGAACCACTTGAAGATGGGGTGTTCAGGTTCTCTTCAATGTTTTCAAACTCCTCAACAGTTGGTGAAGAGTCCACAACAAATTCATCCTCTTCAGTGTCTTGTCTTTCCTTGCAAGATTTAGAATTATCAGTTGAAAATGAATTTTCATCAAAGATAACATGTGGAGATTCTTCAACAATTTTAGATTTAAGAATGTACACTTTGAAAGCCCTTGACACCTCAGAATAGCAAAGGAAGATAGCTTCCTGACTTTTAGCATCAAATTTGTCATGGTTTTCTTTGTTATTATTGTGTACAAAGCATTTGCACCCAAAAGTTTTAAAATAAGATACAGTTGGCTTTTTGTTTTTCAATAATTCATAGGGGGTTTTGCTGATTTTTGGTCTGATCAATGCTCTATTTAGAATGTGATTGGTTGTGTTTACAGCTTCAGCCCAAAAGGATTTGGGCAAATTACTTCCTAAGAGCATGGATCTAGCCATTTCCACAAGAGTTCTATTCTTTCTTTCCACAACTCCATTTTGTTCTGGAGTTCTTGGTGAAGAAAACTTGTGGAATATTTGAAATTCAGCACATAAATCAGAAAATGATGTGTTCTCAAATTCACCCCCATGATCAGTCAAAATATTTTGATTTTATATGGATAAGTTGTTAAGACAGTGGTACAGAAGTTCCTGAATTCAAGACAATATCACTTTTGTGGGACAAAAAAATAACCCAAGTAAATCTAGTAAAATCATCAATGATTACAAACCCATATCTTTTGCCACTTAGACTTAGAATTCTTGTAGGGCCAAAAAGGTCCATGTGAAGTAATTCTAGTGGCTTAGATGTGAGTACCTCATTGATGTTTTAAAAGATTTTCTTGTTTGTTTTCCTTTAGCACAGACCCCACAAACTTGATTTTCAACTTTAGAGAAGGATTCAGGAAGACCCTTAACCAAATTCAATCTTAACAACTTATTCATTGTTTTGAAACTTGCATGGCCAAGTCTTTTGTGCCAAGTCCATGCAATTTCATCTTTATTTGCAACAAAGCAAAGATTTTCAGAAAAGTTTTTATTTAGGTTGATCATGTAGACATTGTTTTCCCTTTTTCCAAAAACTTTGATTTTATTAGTTGATGAGTCAATTATCATACAGAAATCAGATTCAAACACAACTTTGTGACCTTTGTCACATAGTTGGCTGATACTGAGCAAATTATAATCAAGACCATCAACTAGTAAAACATTATCTACAGAGTTTGAGGAAGTTTGACCAACCTTACCAGATCCTATGATCTTTCCTTTATTTTTACCTCCAAAAGTCACTGACCCTCCCTCATTTTCAATCAGGAATGAGAATTTGGCTCTGTCTCCCGTCATGTGTCGTGAACACCCACTGTCAAGAAACCACACATTGGTGTTGGGTGCACGACCTTCCTGCAAAATAGATCAGTGGAGAGAAGATTTTGGTACCCAAACAGAGTTGGGACCATCAGAATGTTTGAACATTGTTAGTAAATCTTTTCTCACCCAAATTTGACTTGTTTTTTATTTTTGTTTTGTTTCATTGGAGTTTTCAATCTTTTTCTGTTTGTTCTTTTCCTTAGGAATGAAAGCACCAATATTTTTGTTTTTAGTGGGAGGGGAGTTTTTCATTTGAGCATAGGAATTCAGATGAGGAGGTGGAATCCATGGATTTTGTTGGTACATCAAAAGGTTTGGGGGAAAGAATTGTGGATGATACCAACAAGGGTTGTCATACCATTGGCTCCAAGGATTGGTCCAATCATCTTGAAATGCTTTCTTGGAGGTCCAAGGTTCTTTATAAATGATTTCCTTTGACTTTTTCTTGTTTTTCAAATTTTTATTTGAATTTTTAACTGAGTTGTTTGTAGCTGTTGATGTTGAGCAGGTCGACCTCTCCATGACTGGTGTCGACACAGCAACCACAAAGCCTTCTTCTTGTGGACTGGTGTCGACCTGTCAGGAGACTGTGTCGACCTAGTTGTCTTCTTTTGTTTTTGAGTTTTTGATTTGTTTTGTGTTTTGTTTGATGTTTTGTCTGATGTTTGCTTGAGTTCTGTGTTCTCAAGATTAGGACCTTTGACAAATTTAATTAATGGTGCTTTGCCATTTTTCTCACCAGATTTGTCTTTCTTTGGTTTTTGCTTGTTGAATCCTAATCCATGAGGAGTTGTTGTCATGTTTGTTGCAAGCAGTGCCTCCAAGATATCTTTACCTTTTGTGAAGGTTTGGATAACTTCATCCCTTTCTTTTAGCTGGTTTTGAAGAGTTTTAATTTCTTCAATCTTTTGTTGTTTTTCTTGTTTTTCAATTTCTAGCTTTTTAGATAGGTCTTTGAATTCTTGGGTGGCCTTTTGAGAGGCAAGCTTTAGATCATCAATTAGGTTCATGAGATTTTCTTTTTCTTCATTTAATTCTGTTATCTCATTTTCTAGCTCACAAATTCTGTTGTTTGAAGATTGGTTATGATAAAGGTTTTCAATTTTCTTTTTGATGTGTGTTTTCTTTTCTCATTTCAGAATATTTTTCAACTAGTTAAGCATAAACATCCTGCCAATCTTCAACAGTGAAATCTTCAAAAGAAGTGCTTACCTTTTCTTCAGAGTTGTTGGCCATGAAGCAAATTTCCTCACTCTCAGAGCTTGAGGATTTTTTGTCTTCTTCTTCTTCACTTGAATCTTCATCAGACCAAGTGGCTACCATGGCCTTTGGCTTCTTGAACTTCTGGAACTTCTTGTGCTTTTCTTTATTGTTCTCAGGACACTCTCCCTTCATGTGTCCTGGCTTATTACACCTGTAACAAATGACAGTTTCGTCAGATTTTTTATTCTTGTTTAAATTAGAAGAGGAAGTGTTTCTTTTACCTGAGGAAAACTTCTTTTTCCCAGACATTTTTCCTTTTCTATATTTCAAGAATTTTCTGAATTGTCTGGTCATGAGGGCAATTTCATCATCATTTGACTCAGACTCCTCAGAACTTGTCTTTTCCTGACTTTTGTCTTTGTTACTTGAAGAGGCCTTAAGTGCCATTGGCTTGGTGTTAATTATGTGTTCTTCATTTCTTTTCAAATTGATTTCATATGTCATTAAGGATCCTATAAATTCATCCAAAGAAATTTTGGACAAATCTTTAGAATCTTCAATGACAGTGGCCTTTGTGTGCCAAATAGAAGAGAGTGAACGTAAGATTTTCCTTACCAAGTTTGCATTTGTGTAGTCCTTACCTAAGGCCTTGAGTCCATTGACAATAACCATGAACCTGGCAAACATTTCATAAATTGTTTCATTAGACTTCATCATAAACAATTCATATTCCGAAACAAGAATATTTGCCTTAGTTTCCTTCACTTGTGATGTTCCCTCATAAAGTAATTCGAGCTTATCCCACATCTCTTTGGCAGATTTGCACATTGAGATTCTCGAATACTCTTTGGGATGAACAACACATTGAATCATGTTCATGGCACTATAATTCAATGTGGCTTTTCTTATTTGATATGATGAAGGCCTATGATCGAGTGGAGTGGGAATTTCTGTTTACAGTTCTTCGAAAATTTGGCTTCTGTAATAAATTTATATCTTATGTGGGAATGCTAATTGCTAACTGCTGGTTTTCTGTGCTTCTGAATGGCCATCAAGCTGGGTGCTTCAAATCCACTAGGGGTCTTAGACAGGGAGATCCCATTGCTCGAGCCCTTTTTATCATAATGGAAGAGGCTCTTAGTAGGGGACTTCGGCATCTTCTTAATAATGGTGATCTTAAACCTTTTGCGGGACCTAGAAACTACTTTCCTATCTCTCATTTACTCTGCAGATGATACATTGGTGTTCACCAATGGCCATGCTAACAATGTTTCCAATCTCCTTCATTTCCTTGAAGCTTATGAATTGTCCTCAGATCATAAAATAAACAAAAAGAAAAGTTATTTCACTCTCTCCAGGAAAATATACAGTGCTGCGGCGCTTAAAATCTAGAACATCACTGGCTTCTCCCAACAATCCGGGTCCATTCACTATCTTGGGTTGTACCTAAAGGAAGGTCGGATTAAAATTACGGACTTCAAGTTTTTATTTGACAAGATAAACAAGCAACTTTGTACTTGGAAATCAAATTTCTCTCCCAGGTTGGTTGGGTTATTCTCATCAATGTTGTTCTCAACTCCATCCCAATTTATACTGCCATGGCCTCCTTCCTTCCCAAAGGTGTCACATGTCTTCTTGATAGGGCTTTTGCTTCCTTTTTCTAGAGCGGTCTTGATGGTATTCAAAGAGACCACTAGATTCCATGGTCGATTATTCAACGACCTATTGTCGAAGGTGGTCTAGGAATCAGAAGTTTATGGCATATCCAGTTATCTTTGGCTACTAAGCATCTTTGGAATATCTACCACGGTAACTCTCTTTGGGCCCTGTATGCTAGAATGAAATCCCAACACATGTATGGCATCCCAAAGAATATTTTCTCCATTGCTAATTCTATAATTACTGATAACACTACTTGGTTACTGGGCAATGGCAAGTCTTGCGATTTTTTCTATGATTCTTGGGCTGGGAAACTACCACTGCGCTATTGATTAGATGACCAAGATTCCGCCCCTCATGTTTTGGTGTGTGATGCTATTCAGAACACTTCTCATAGCATCTGGCAGATTTGTCTTGGTCTCCAAAATTTAAAGCAGGTCCACCTTCATGAAGAAGATGACAAGTGCATCTGGTCTCCCACTGCTGATGGTACCTTCACCTCCAAATCTGCATATAATCTATTGAGGCCCCGTGGCATCCAAAGACCATCCTTAGGGAAATTTTGGCACCACAGCTTCCTTAGTAAAGCATCCCTTTTTTGCTGGAAGGCTATTCAAAGGGCTATCCCGGTGGACTCCAGAATTTCTGAGCAAGGTATTCACATTGCCTCCAAATGTTCATGCTGTAACAATCCCCAGTCTGAAGATATCGACCATCTTTTTATGAGAAGTGATATTGCTGCTCCTCTTTGGAACTGGTTGGCGCCTTTTATAACCCACTCCATATTGCCCAATGATCACTTTACATCTTGGTGTTGGAAAAGCATTAAGCAGTACAAATTGTCAACGCCTTTTGGTTTCATTGCCATCTATGGGATTATTTTAATTATTTGGGAAACCTGGAAAGAAAGATGTAGAAGAAGATTTGACAATGTTTATCGTTCCAACAACAGAATTATTGATAATATCAAGTTTTTGATATCCATGCTTTATGTCGTGAATCATTCAAGGTGACACCTTCAACTATTCAGATGTCTAATATCAAGTGTTTTGGTTACTCTTTCAATTGTCGTCCCAAAAATTTCAAATTAGTCAGGTGGATTCCACCTTTACATGGGATTTGCCTCAATGTTGATGGTGCCTCAAAAGGCAGTCCGGGCACTAGTGGAGGTGGGGGATACTTCAGGAATGCCAAAGGCGAAGTTCTACTGGCATTCACTTTTCACTATGGTCATGGCAACAGTACCCAAGCTGAGGTCCGGGCTCTACATGATGGTCTCTAGTTAGCTGAGGAATTTGGATTCCGGGTTTCCACAATCTTTTCTGACTCTGCCACACTTGTTAACTCTATCTTCAAGCAATCTCCTTTGGGATGGGAATGTCAAAGATGGTGGCGGTCTGCTATAGATATCTTACAAAAGCATGGTACCTTCATTTCTCATGTTTTTAGAGAGGCGAACCAGGTGGCTGATGTTCTGGCATCCTATGGTTGTAAGGAAGCTCAAAATAGATTATTCACATCTTTCTCTATGCTACCTTATACTGTTAGAGGGCCAATGGTGCTGGATAGAACATGTTTACCTAATGTTCGATTAGGTTAGCCTTCCTTTTTTCTTTCTTCAGGGGTATGCCCCGCGGTTTTTTGTAATATTTTCTTTCAATATATATAAATTGGGACAGTACTTCTGCACCTTTTACTGAAAAAAAAAGCATTGCTGATAGACATTTCCAACAGGCTGTTAATCCGTCGAAAATTCGGAAGGATACTCTAATGGAAATACGTCTGTCGAAATTTCCAATGGCATTACCAACAAAATATTTCCGTCGAAAATATCAGTTGGTAATGTTACTTTTTCTTGTAGTGACCGATTCTAACTAGCAGAATAGACACATAAATAAATGAATAGTAAATCTCATTATTCTATTCTACGATAGAAAAGTGCAAAATAAAAAGAGCTAACTACAAACCACTAGTCGAAAATGCCATACGCCTAAGAACCTAATGCAACCAGCACACTATGACCACCACACCACTGCAATGTAGATAGAGGTAAGTCTGCCTGAACAATGACATTAACCATGGAACCACCACTAGTCAATCAATTAGGAGCACCACACGGGTCTTACCCTCGGCCGCATGTCCAAACTTGTCATCCATTCATCAGAGTGAGGTTGTAGAACCCAAATAGGCCACTACAACAACAGCCGTAGACTATCCGGACTATGGTCACAAGCCTGGTATCTTTAGGTGGTTCTAGTACTACGTAGAGTGAGGCATCAAGAATGCACTAATTGGCCTGCGTTGGGAGAACAACTCCAAACCACCTCAGTGTCCCAGACCAACTACGAGAACTCTACAAACTACTCAACATAATTATCCACACATCATTTTTCCCTCAGCTCAGAGGCGCGAACTCAATCACACTCATAGCTTGGAGTATTCCCTCCACAAGTTCACGAGGATGGGGGTCTCAGAAATGGTAACAACTCAACATAATGGGACAAGCCCTCAAGTGTCATGCATCAGGCGAACCAACTAGTACAATATCGTACTAGGGACAACATAGGTGCCACAAGTATAGGAGAAGTCCGTACAAGGCACGACTCAGTGAAAACATAGCTCCGAACGAGACAACCTGCTCTACGGATATGATGGAGATAGGCATACTATCACTACCTTCGATAAGGCAACATACAAGGTTGAGATCTAAACACGACACCACGACTAGTGTGTTCAGTAGAGCAAGGCAACAATGGGAGCATCATGACCAGAATGCAGTGACAAGAACATCACGTTCTAAGTCTGAGAGTCGGTAGACACATCCGAGCCCTTAAAGCACCAAAAAATCACAAAACCACAAGGAATCTAGTGAAGGGGTGCATGGATGATGGAAGTATAACGTGTTATAAAATCAAACCACCTAAAATCATCCCCATGCATGGCAAAGAAGCTAGCTACACTTAAGAATAATCTTATCATGCGTACATTCAAGAACTCTATCCCAACCCACATGCATCACGAGAAGAAGCATCAGACGAATATCACAAGCTCTTGCATGAAGGGGGAAACACTAAGCCATGATAGAACTAAGAGAAAAGTTGGATTTGCTACCTCAAGGAGTAGAACCAACCTATTGTCTTCTCGTGTGAGTGGCCACCTTTCCCTTGCTCCAAGCTCTAAGCCATGCCACCCTACAACCAAGAGAGGCCACCTCCACCAAAATGCCAAGAGAATGAGAAAAGAGTGGAAGGGAACAAAGCTCGGAGGGAAGGAGAGGAGAAGAGGAGAGATAAAGAAGAGAATGGAAGCGATTGTTTATAAGCATCGGACTTCAAAATGCAATAGTTCGAGCATCGCATTCCCAACAGAACATAATAGACCTATCATCGCCTTCCCGAAAAGTTTGTCAATGCCGATAGTCTGGCCCGTCACATGTCACTCTGCATGTGTGTTACATAGAATGCGACAATTAGCACTTCACCTTCACCTCGCATGCATCCTAACATGTGGCACAACCTTTCTGATCATAAACGAAAAAACCTGTACAACGATCAAACAATCAAGAATGTGACACACCTAGCGATGTGTTCCCCAACCGTACATGACATCTAAATCATCATCGTAAGAAGGAAAGAGGTCGATATGTCACCATTCTAAGGATGAAGCCTACGTAAAAAATTGACATCAAGGCCCCAAATGTGACATCAACTGTAAGTGTTACCATCGACTATGAACCATAACTGTAGAAATCTTTATACTTAATAAAAAACCCATAAGTGGATGTAATATAAATTGTGAGTGTGGACACAACAACACATACAAATAAAACTTTAAGAATTTACTTTTCAACATACTACACATACTAAAATGAACCGTAATTATTCATTTTCTTATTTACAATTGTTATGCTTTTATACTATAAGTAGTAAGAATTTAACCATAACAAAATTTTCCTACAATAAAAAAATCTGTAAATATTTCATAGCTAATAGTGATAAATATATTACCTATTTTACGTTCAATTTTCTTCCCTCTCTCATGATATATTCTAAGATAATACATAGTTTCATATGATTCATCTGCATTATATCCAATCATACAACCATTGTTGATCCACCTATACATGCATCACTTATCAACTATAAGAAAAGAAACTAAATAAAAATCATGATTCTGTCCATTATAGAAGGAAAATTTGCATCATGTCACAATAAGAGTACAAATATTGTCATATATACAAAAAGCATTGTTCAACAACATAACGTAAAACCTCCTACAATCTACTACCAAACAAACGAGTTGATACACTATAACATCTTGATTTTCTTAAGCATCAAGACCCTCGTGAGGATCGCGATATATCGGGCCATTGCCTTCTGAAGGCGACGTGATGCTCGTCGTGTTCATAAAGTGAATGCAGCACATTGATCGTCACATTCTAGTTTGACCATTGGGTAGTGTGTTGTCATCTTACTACCGGGAGAGTTGTGCCACGCATCAGGATTCATGCACTGTGAAGGCGACGTTCCAATTGTCGCATTTAGAGTAGCACGCATGCTGGGCAACGCGTGGCGGGCGCAACTATCAGGTTTGACCGAGGTTTTGGGGTCACGATGAGATGGTCGTCGTGTTCCTTAGTGAACACGACCATATGGCTGTTGTGTTCTGAGATCCGAGGTCTATATATGCAAGGCCAGCATATCTCTCTTTCCCTTTCTCCTTTCTTTTTCCTCTCCTCTCGCCTTCCTCCCTTCTGTCCGAGCTCACTCTTGGCGGCCTTTCTTCTCTGACTTGGTGGAGCTTTGACATGGTGGTGGATCTTTCTAACATGTAGGTGGCCTCGACGTGGAGCTTGAAAGAGGAGGAGGTGGGCATTCACACGAGAAGACCCCAATGGGTTGGTTCATCAATTTGAGGTAGAGACCATCATCCCTCCCCTTAGTTCTGGCATGTCTAGGGCCTTTCTCCCACCTTTTAGAGCCTTGTAGGCACCATTCCATGCTTCCTTGTTCCATGATTAAGGTGGGGTGTGTGACCATGAACATGCATGTGAGATTTGCATGAGTATAGCTAGCCTTCCTTGCCATGCATGGGTGTGAATGAGGGTGGTTTGAGCTCCTTTTATATGTTTCTAGTGCTTTGCATGCTCCCCACCCTCGGTTTGTGATGAATGTGTGTTTTTGGGGAAGACCTTGAGGGCTCGGCCATGGTTTCCAGCTTTCTATCTGTAGTTGCGACAAGTTGGTTGTTGCCTTCTGGTTGCGACACATTCCCTATTACCTTCCTCTACTCTAGTTGTATCATCCACACTGTCGTGTTCTGGTAGCAATAGTGTGGGTGTCTCCTTTTTCTCTGGAATGCACCGGACTTCCTATCGCCTTCTGGTTGCGACAACCCATGCATCATGTTCTCTGTGAAAGCGATAGGGTGACTGTCACATTCTCAGACAGAGAGCCGACTATTTTCGTTCAGAGCTGTGCTTCCACCAAGTGTGTGTTTCTCTATTTTTGTGGCACTTGTGATGTTCCTACCATGGTACTACACTAGTCGGTTCCTCCGGTGCTCAGCACTCATAGGCATGTCCCATTGTGTGGGTTGTTACCATTTCCTGGGACCCCAGTCCTTGTGAGCCCATTGAGGGAGTTCTCCAGGCTACAGTGTGCTCGAGTTGGAGACTCTATTGCTGAGGGGAAAATGGTGGGTGGACAGTGGCATTGAGTCATTTGTAGAGCTCTCGTTAATGGTCTAGGACACTGAAGCGGTTTGAGCTTATTCTTCTAGTGCAATCTAGTCAGTCCTTTGCTTGTTTCCTCACTCTTTGTAGTTCCGAAACTACATAGAGATGTCAGGCACAAGACCATAGTTCAGCGTAGACTACGGTAGTTGTTCTGGTTCTTTGTGTTCTGTGGCCTCACTCCGACGGGTGGACGATTGTGGTGCCCACCACCTTGGGAGGGAGGACGCCCCCTTTGTTGATCCCCCCATGCACCCTCCTCCTTTTCTGATTCCCCAAGCACAGCCCAACCTTTTTGACAACATACCCCACCTCTTCCGCCTCCTTCTTCTTCCTCCCTCCCTCCCCAGAGCTCTCGTCTCTCTCTGATGCCCCCTTTTCTCTCTTCCTCTCACTTGTGCACAATGTCGTGCAGGAGGAGGGAGCCGTCGTCATCGCCACTACGCCCCCCTTGTCGTGCCATCGCTGCCACCATCGTTCCCTTCTTCCTCCACTGCTCTGCGCCTGGAGGAGGAGGTCGCTGCCACCTTTCGCTACTGTCGTGGCTGACGCCAGCAAGTTCTTTCCCCTCAGTAAGGACCCCACTCCCCCCCTCTCCAGCATTGGACCACTCCCACTCTCTCTGACCCTGTTCCTCTCTCTCTCTCTCTCTCTCTCTCTCTCTCTCCTGGCCCCGACTATAGCCGGGGAGAGGCCGACAATGCCTGGAGACCCTCCCTCGCCACTGGTGGACCGCGCTGGCAGCGGCCCTCCCTTCCCCTCCCCTCCTCCTCTCCCCTATCGTGGGAACAGGGGGCGGAAGGCTGATGGGATGGCGACTGGTGTAGTCTCTACCGGCCCATCCCATTGCGCCAGGGCCTGTGCAGCCCTGGGCTGCGGCGCATTGCGCCAGGCAGGGCCCTTGGCCCTTTTTGGCCTTCCAGAGTCTATTTTGTGCACTATTTTCGACTTTGGGGTCGTCCTGGTTGTGCCAATGGGCCAGCCCAGTGTTGACGACCGCTGCACCAGGTTGCTCGATTTTCCAGCCCACCGACGTCGGCTCCGACTGGGCCGACGTGGCCGTTTGACCGGTTGATCCGGACAGTGGCACTGGGGTTTTCGGCACCCATGGGGTGAGTTCTGGGGCCAACCGACTATTCGAGGTGGTAATATAATCTTTTCGAGGTTGACCGTCAGTTGGGTACCTTAGCTGGCTGACATCCAAGATCTGCGCCTTACTAGTCTTCGTCCAGTGTTTTTGCACTTGAGGACTTGTCCCAATGCACAATGCACTTTTCGGGTTGTTACTGTTTCCTAGGACCCCCATCCTCGTGGGTCATTGAGGTTGGTCTCAGAGCCACGAGTGCATCCATGGAGCATTTCTCCAGACTGAGGGGAAAATTGTGTTGGATAATGTCGTCGAGTCGTTTGAAGAGCTCTCTTAGTTGGTTCAAGTTCCGTGGAGTTTGGAGAGTCATGGTGCGGTTTAGCTTTGTAAGACCCCGGATTTTTTTCTCTCTTTATATATCTGTATGTATATGAATGGTGTGTTGGGTGTTCGGTTGTTGTGTGCTTAGCATGCGTGTTTCATTTGCCTACTATAAGTTTTATCCTTCTTTTGAGCATGAGCATGTGCAAATATCTATATATGTATACATAGGTGTATATGATGATTAATGTGGAAGTGAACAATTAGCTAATTAGAAGTGTATTATGAATACCAAGAATCTCTGACTTAGGATACTTGAATAGTACTATGCGTGTGCTATCTAAATATTGAAGAATATCCTATACTACCTATTTCATGGAATTTTGTATGAGAATATAGGAAGTAGATATGTATATATACGTTATCTTATGCGTGTGACGATTGTATACCTAATTCTACATGCATAACACCTTGGTGTATTTGTGTATGCATGTGTATGATTAGTTGTAAGCGTTGCTCATTTACATGGTTTAGCTAATGTGAATATTGTACTTCGTACATTGTATATGCATAAAGAGTTCAAGCATGGTAGGTGTAATTAGTAGTTTATATTGAGATTCTATACTCCTCATGAATAACATGCATGCATTTTTTTTTTGATATTTAGGTGAGAATAGTCAATTGGCTAAATTATGCATATAGTACATATTAAGGAATCCTATGCATATAGTACTTAAGCAATGTTAGGTAAAGTTGTGTAAGTTAATCTAATTACCGGTGCGCATATTGTAACCATCTGTTTCAATCATAATGTACATAAGTATGCTATACCAGTGTGCGTATACTATATATATGACAAATCAAGTGTGTGTATGTGAGGACTATTTTATCGAATGGATTATTCCTAGCTAGCATAAATCATATCACCTCCTAATGATTTGCGAAGCCCTCATAATTCTCGTCATTTAAATTGCCGTGTGTTGAGTCATACATGTGTAAAATATCACGTACGTACAGGTAGGTGTCTACGTACATTTTATCTTAGTATGCTTATGTATGCTTGTGTATGTATATAGATATTTATGTACATATTAATTAGTATAATTAATGTGCATGTGTTTATATTAAATATAAATAAGGTATGTATTGCCTGGTGATAGTATGAGTATAATACCATATACATATTGCTTGTATATAAGCTTGGTATGCATAGTTTCTGCATAAATTAAGGTTCTGGCCAAAGGCCACCTTGGCGTCAACCTCTGGCCGCCGAGGTGGAGTCAACGTCCAGACCTGGACGCCAAGCCTGACCCAGGCGTCCAGCGATGTGGACGTCAACCTCTCTGACCTGCATGCGCAGCAGAGCTGCTGTCTTCTGAAACAAGGCATGGCCACCCATTGGGGGATGTTCCCCAACGGATCTAAGGCTGTCTAATCGGCATGGTGAGTGGGTGAGGGACTCCCCTACATCCTGAACCCGAATTGGCCTCTCCCCACTTCTCATTTTCACCCTTGCAAGAGGAGAGGAGAAGAAAGAAAAACCCTAGAGCATTCTGTGAGAAAACCCCATTCTAGAACCCTCAAATCCGACCCTTTGAAGCTGGATCTGGAGATCTACTGCAACAAGGAGGAGGCTGAAGCAAAGGAGAAGGCTTCCCCATCATCCCCTCGGCGTGGAGATCACCCAGGAACCCGGAGGAAGGCGATCTTGGAGACACTTCTGCAACTTCTTGGAACTGCCCAAGGAGGTCTTCTTCGAGCCACAAATCCCTTGGAGGAATTTTAGAGAGGCAAGTGACCTATCTATGGTGTCCCCGTATGAGTCTAGGTGGTTTTGACATTTTTATGGAATTTTCCTCGAGTCCTAGACCCTCCAATTCACCCAAGATTTAGAGCTCGGGTCTGTGTTTCTGCACAGACCTGAGTAAACGGCAGGGTCCCTGGACGCCCAGTTCATCCTTGGCGTCCATCGATCATGCCGCTGACTCTGAGTCAGCGGCCAGAGACCGCCGTCTAGTTCTTCTGGACAGAACAGTGAGCTATTCTGTCCCTCTTGTACGTTAATTTCGTTATGATTTCCGTGATGAGGATATATGGTATACCTATAAGCTATGTATATTGTGCATTGTGGTGTGTGAAGAAATGTAGTGTGATGGTGAATGTGGGTTATTAGCATCTTTTAAATTGTGAGCATGACTTGTAGACAATCTTGTAAAATTCATGATTTATGATTAGGGTTTTTTGTGAATGCCTTGGTTTCGGTTTGATCATGAAGAATAGTGGGTCAGCATATGTGTTTGCAAAATTTAGTAGTTTATCCATGCTTGAGAAATTGTAAATAAGTTCGGTTCGGTAAAATAAAAACATGCAAAAATGGTTTGTGGTAATTGATGTATAGATGTATGAATTAGGGTGATTTTGTATTCTAAAATCATGCATATATTAGTAGTCTCTGTGCAAAACAGTAAGTGGATAAATTGCAAAATGTGTTAGACCCATGTTAGCTTAAGTTGTGAATAATATGCTAATTAGGTGTTTGATTTTCTGTAAATCCTATTTAGCTCAGAAAAATCTGAAAACATGAGGGTATCATCTTGAACCCGAAAACAGCATGTGGTTAAAATTTCAGGTCATTTGGACCAGTAAATAAAAAGTTATGTATTTTCATGTGAAATGTGATAATTCATGCATATGATCGCAATGTGATTAGTTATGGTCTAAAACCAACATGATTAGTGTGGTTACTGTATGTTAAACTCTTGAAATCCTGTAGTACCATGTTAGGGAAAAAAACAGAAATGTTTATGTGAGTGAGAAAGTGAATGAAATGAGAAGAGTTATGTGTAAAACCATGTGTAAAACGGTAATGTGTAAAAGTGTAAAAGTTGTGCCTATGTGACACTGCTACCCTAGAGGCATCGGGAGCCGTATATAGAAAAGTCCCTATAGAAGGCTCCATGTGATATAAGTTTGTCCCAAAGGCATTGGGAAAACCCCGGAGGTGGACAAGTACCACTGGATAGGGTGGAGAGGGCTTCTCCCGGTCTGCGCAGTTACCAAGATTCACCGCTGTATTGCCTAGGTGGTGAGTATGTGTATGAGTTGTGTAAGTGTTGTGTCATGTGTTGTGTTATGAGTTGTGTTGAGAGCTGTGCTAAGGAATGAGCACGAGCTATGAGATATTTGTTAGTGTCCTCTACTGGTGGTTAGGACTATGTGTCATGGCAAATTGTTTAAGTAATGAAAAATGAGTAAAATGTGAAATATGTGAATATGGCACGTGGTAAGTGCAATCGATATGATATGTGATAAGTGAAAGTGAAAGAGAAAATGATGTGGAAATGAGTAAATTGTATAAGTGTGAACATGTGTACGTGTCAAATGTGTAAAAGTGAACAACGTGAATGAGTAAGTATGAAATCATGTGAAACCGAGAATGTGAGAATGTGTTATTGGAAACCATGTGAAATCAGTAAACTCATGTTGTCATTATCATGCTTATGTGTGCACAAATGCCTAGAATCCATGTTAGGGATAATTAGTGAAAATGAGTGCAAGATAGCTTGATTACTTGATTCACATGATGTGTTTTATGTATTATTGTAGCTCTCATGTGTAGATTTATAGTCATTGAATCATATGAAATCAGCAATCTAAAGCATGTGAAAAGGTTCGTGTATGTGTTTAAAACTATGTGAAATCCATGCTAGTTGTGTTCCCTTTTATGTGTGTAAATTGTTCATGGATAGCTTTCATGTTTTAGCTCTTTAAAAGACTAAAGTTCTTGAGCAAATGGAATAGAGATCATGTGATAGGTGAATTTCATTTTACAAATCTGAAAGCATGAGTTATGTATAAAATTGTAGAACTTTCATGATAAGTAGAAAACTTGAATTGACTAGCATGCTATGTGTTGTTAATTGTAAAAGTGCATGTAGAAGCCACTAAGACTTGTATGTGTATATCATGAGTAGTGTCGCTTGCTGAGTCTTTGGACTCACTCTTGCTTCGGCGTACAGGTTGACAGGTATCGTGCACTAGAAGGTAGCGTGGCGAGGATCATCATTAGAAGACTATTTTGTGGAGCTGTTACCAGTTGTACTTTTCTTTTGCACAAAAAGGATTATTGTATGGGCAATATTTTGGACATTGTAACTCTCTTTATTTTGTATTAATGTGGACATTGTCTTTCTATCTTGCTATTTAGATTATGGAATGTGTGTTGGTGACGGATTAAGAGTTGAGTTGTTTACTTTATTCCGCTGTACTCTATTGCTATCCAGGTACATATCAACCTATCGACCAGTGTTGGGTAAATGTCCCACTGTGACGACGCCCTTTATACCGATGGGGATTGGTATAATCGTACCGGTATGAAGAGGGTCGTTACAGAGATTGGTATCAGAGCCTAAGGTTGAGACTGTACATGGATAGGCCATCACCGTCACAACATTGCAAAGTCTTCATAGAGAATTGTCCATACATATAGAATCTCCTACTAATGGATAGAAGATAATAGAGAGAATAGTTAGAATATAGTAACCTAGGTTTTAATTTAGTTATTCATTTTGCAGACTATGGCCGGACGTGGTAGACGTGGTGCTCAGTCTCGGAGGTACGAGCAGAACCGTAAGCTGAAGAATTTTGTGAAAGGACTTAAGCCATCAGTAAGGACTAGGCTTCTGGAACTCGATTCACGTACCTTAGGAGAACTTCTAGGTGTGACCACCCATCAAGAGAAAGGAGCGGGATCTCTCCCAGAGGGGGAGGCAACTCCAAAGGAGAAACCCTTGGAAAATCAACGGTCAACTGTGGCCTCAAGCATCGAGAAGCCCGAGTGCACCTAGTGCGGGAAGCGTCATGGTGGGAAAGCATGTTGGAGGAAGGAAGGAAGGTGTCTTAAGTGTGGAAGCAAAGATCATCGGCTTAAAGAGTGTCCGAATCTGAAGACGAAGTTCACTCCGCGAGGCGCTTCACGGACCGCGATATAGGAGCAAGAGTAGCTGATGATGACCTAGGCGACGTCACCACAGGTACTCGATGCGATCTTCGAGGACGAAGATCTTTTTCTAGAGGGGGAGGGTGTAAGACCCCGGATTTTTTCTCTCTTTATATATCTGTATTATATGAATGGTGTGTTGGGTGTTCGGTTGTTGTGTGCTTAGCATGCGTGTTTCATTTGCCTACTATAAGTTTTATCCTTCTTTTGAGCATGAGCATGTGCGAATATCTATATATGTATACATAGGTGTATATGATGATTAATGTGGAAGTGAACAATTAGCTAATTAGAAGTGTATTATGAATACCAAGAATCTCTGACTTAGGATACTTGAATAGTACTATGCGTGTGCTATCTAAATATTGAAGAATATCCTATACTACCTATTTCATGGAATTTTGTATGAGAATATAGGAAGTAGATATGTATATGTACGTTATCTTATGCGTGTGACGATTGTATACCTAATTCTACATGCATAACACCTTGGTGTATTTGTGTATGCATGTGTATGATTAGTTGTAAGCGTTGCTCATTTGCATGGTTTAGCTAATGTGAATATTGTACTTCGTACATTGCATATGCATAAAGAGTTCAAGCATGGTAGGTGTAATTAGTAGTTTATATTGAGATTCTATACTCCTCATGAATAACATGCATTTTTTTTTTTGATATTTAGGTGAGAATAGTCAATTGGCTAAATTATGCATATAGTACATATTAAGGAATCCTATGCATATAGTACTTAAGCAATGTTAGGTAAAGTTGTGTAAGTTAATCTAATTACCGGTGCGCATATTGTAACCATCTGTTTCAATCATAATGTACATAAGTATGCTATACCAGTGTGCGTATACTATATATGACAAATCAATGTGTGTATGCGAGGACTATTTTATCGAATGGATTATTCCTAGCTAGCATAAATCATATCACCTCCTAATGATTTGCGAAGCCCTCATAATTCTCGTCATTTAAATTGCCGTGTGTTGAGTCATACATGTGTAAAATATCACGTACGTACAGGTAGGTGTCTACGTACATTTTATCTTAGTATGCTTATGTATGCTTGTGTATGTATATAGATATTTATGTACATATTAATTAGTATAATTAATGTGCATGTGTTTATATTAAATATAAATAAGGTATGTATTGCCTGGTGATAGTATGAGTATAATACCATATACATATTGCTTGTATATAAGCTTGGTATGCATAGTTTCTGCATAAATTAAGGTTCTGGCCAAAGGCCACCTTGGCGTCAACCTCTGGCCGCCGAGGTGGAGTCAACGTCCAGACCTGGACGCCAAGCCTGACCCAGGCGTCCAGCGATGTGGACGTCAACCTCTCTGACCTGCATGCGCAGCAGAGCTGCTGTCTTCTGAAACAAGGCATGGCCACCCATTGGGGGATGTTCCCCAACGGATCTAAGGCTGTCTAATCGGCATGGTGAGTGGGTGAGGGACTCCCTACATCCTGAACCCGAATTGGCCTCTCCCCACTTCTCATTTTCACCCTTGCAAGAGGAGAGGAGAAGAAAGAAAAACCCTAGAGCATTCTGTGAGAAAACCCCATTCTAGAACCCTCAAATCCGACCCTTTGAAGCTGGATCTGGAGATCTACTGCAACAAGGAGGAGGCTGAAGCAAAGGAGAAGGCTTCCCCATCGTCCCCTCGGCGTGGAGATCACCCAGGAACCCGGAGGAAGGCGATCTTGGACACTTCTGCAACTCCTTGGAACTGCCCAAGGAGGTCTTCTTCGAGCCACAAATCCCTTGGAGGAATTTTAGAGAGGCAAGTGACCTATCTATGGTGTCCCCGTATGAGTCTAGGTGGTTTTGACATTTTTATGGAATTTTCCTCGAGTCCTAGACCCTCCAATTCACCCAAGATTTAGAGCTCGGGTCTGTGTTTCTGCACAGACCTGAGTAAACGGCAGGGTCCCTGGACGCCCAGTTCATCCTTGGCGTCCATCGATCATGCCGCTGACTCTGAGTCAGCGGCCAGAGACCGCCGTCTAGTTCTTCTGGACAGAACAGTGAGCTGTTCTGTCCCTCTTGTACGTTAATTTCGTTATGATTTCCGTGATGAGGATATATGGTATTCCTATAAGCTATGTATATTGTGCAGTGTGGTGTGTGAAGAAATGTAGTGTGGTGGTGAATGTGGGTTATTAGCATCTTTTAAATTGTGAGCATGACTTGTAGACAATCTTGTAAAATTCATGATTTATGATTAGGGTTTTGTGTGAATGCCTTGGTTTCGGTTTGATCATGAAGAATAGTGGGTCAGCATATGTGTTTGCAAAATTTAGTAGTTTATCCATGCTTGAGAAATTGTAAATAAGTTCGGTTCGGTAAAATAAAAACATGCAAAAATGGTTTGTGGTAATTGATGTATAGATGTATGAATTAGGGTGATTTTGTATTCTAAAATCATGCATATATTAGTAGTCTCTGTGCAAAACAGTAAGTGGATAAATTGCAAAATGTGTTAGACCCATGTTAGCTTAAGTTGTGAATAATATGCTAATTAGGTGTTTGATTTTCTGTAAATCCTATTTAGCTCAGAAAAATCTGAAAAATTGAGGGTATCATCTTGAACCCGAAAACAGCATGTGGTTAAAATTTCAGGTCATTTGGACCAGTAAATAAAAAGTTATGTATTTTCATGTGAAATGTGATAATTCATGCATATGATCGCAATGTGATTAGTTATGGTCTAAAACCAACATGATTAGTGTGGTTACTGTATGTTAAACTCTTGAAATCCTGTAGTACCATGTTAGGGAAAAACAGAAATGTTTTGTGAGTGAGAAAGTGAATGAAATGAGAAGAGTTATGTGTAAAACCATGTGTAAAACGGTAATGTGTAAAAGTGTAAAAGTTGTGCCTATGTGACACTGCTACCCTAGAGGCATCGGGAGCCGTATATAGAAAAGTCCCTATAGAAGGCTCCATGTGATATAAGTTTGTCCCAAAGGCATTGGGAAAACCCCGGAGGTGGACAAGTACCACTGGATAGGGTGGAGAGGGCTTCTCCCGGTCTGCGCAGTTACCAAGATTCACCGCTGTATTGCCTAGGTGGTGAGTATGTGTATGAGTTGTGTAAGTGTTGTGTCATGTGTTGTGTTATGAGTTGTGTTGAGAGCTGTGCTAAGGAATGAGCACGAGCTATGAGATATTGTTAGTGTCCTCTACTGGTGGTTAGGACTATGTGTCATGGCAAATTGTTTAAGTAATGAAAAATGAGTAAAATGTGAAATATGTGAATATGACACGTGGTAAGTGCAATCGATATGATATGTGATAAGTGAAAGTGAAAGAGAAAATGATGTGGAAATGAGTAAATTGTATAAGTGTGAACATGTGTACGTGTCAAATGTGTAAAAGTGAACAACGTGAATGAGTAAGTATGAAATCATGTGAAACCGAGAATGTGAGAATGTGTTATTGGAAACCATGTGAAATCAGTAAACTCATGTTGTCATTATATGCTTATGTGTGCACAAATGCCTAGAATCCATGTTAGGGATAATTAGTGAAAATGAGTGCAAGATAGCTTGATTACTTGATTCACATGATGTGTTTTATGTATTATTGTAGCTCTCATGTATAGATTTATAGTCATTGAATCATATGAAATCAGCAATCTAAAGCATGTGAAAAGGTTCGTGTATGTGTTTAAAACTATGTGAAATCCATGCTAGTTGTGTTCCCTTTTATGTGTGTAAATTGTTCATGTGGATAGCTTTCATGTTTTAGCTCTTTAAAAGACTAAAGTTCTTGAGCAAATGGAATAGAGATCATGTGATAGGTGAATTTCATTTTACAAATCTGAAAGCATGAGTTATGTATAAAATTGTAGAACTTTCATGATAAGTAGAAAACTTGAATTGACTAGCATGCTATGTGTTGTTAATTGTAAAAGTGCATGTAGAAGCCACTAAGACTTGTATGTGTATATCATGAGTAGTGTCGCTTGCTGAGTCTTTGGACTCACTCTTGCTTCGGCGTACAGGTTGACAGGTATCGTGCACTAGAAGGTAGCGTGGCGAGGATCATCATTAGAAGACTATTTTGTGGAGCTGTTACCAGTTGTACTTTTCTTTTGCACAAAAATGATTATTGTATGGGCAATATTTTGGACATTGTAACTCTCTTTATTTTGTATTAATGTGGACATTGTCTTTCTATCTTGCTATTTAGATTATGGAATGTGTGTTGGTGACGGATTAAGAGTTTAGTTGTTTACTTTATTCCGCTATACTCTATTGCTATCCAGGTACATATCAACCTATCGACCAGTGTTGGGTAAATGTCCCACTGTGACGACGCCCTTTATACGATGGGGATTGGTATAATCGTACCGGTATGAAGAGGGTCGTTACAAGCTTATTCGTTCTTACTGCCTCACTTTGTACGATTTCGGTGTGCTAGGAGGATAGGCGTGGGACCGTGGTCTGGACAGACCACGGAGTGTGTTGCTGTTGTGTCCTCGAGTTTCGCTCTAATGGGAGAGTAGAAGACCAAGACCTGTGGTCGAGTGGTTAGACGTCGGCTAGCGCACCTGACCACTAAGTAGTAGAGGTTGGTGTTTCGCTAGTACCTATTATCCAGACGAGGGCCTTCCGTCTGTATGTCTAGCCTAGTAGCGTTCACAGAGCACGCTTATCGAGTTTGTGATTGTGTGTAGCTGTGTCGAGTTGGCGATACCTGTTGACCCACGTGCTTCCTGTTTACTTACTTCAGTACCTGCATAGTTAGTATTTTATTATATTCCAGCTCAGTTGGTAGTTGTGTTTACTTGAGATACCGCTGCCTTTCCGCTTAGTGTAGTTAGCCTATTTACTTTAGTACTACTGTTATTTCTGCCTAGTATAGTTGTGCTACTTATTGTTTTCGATGTTCTAACCAGTGAGGGGTTGGGTTCCTTACTAGGCTTCATTCATGAAGCTCACTCCTTCTTCTTCCCCTTCATAGGTGAGAGTTCGCAGAACCGACAGGGCTTGCCCCAGACAGAGGGTTAGTTATCGATCATTGTGTTCATCAACATTTTCCCCATTTTGAGTAGTCTTCACCCTCGGGGTATGCCCCTTAAGGGTTTTGTGTTACCTTTTGTTATTGTACTTGTACTTGAGACAAATAGATAGACATGTACTTGGCATGTGGACTTATACTATTTACTGTAGGGTTACGTTTATTTGTCTTCTTTGCTTATTCACAAGATCTTTTCTAACCCTTTCGGGTCTGTAGACCTGTGGGTGGCGGTCCAACGGCCGAGTGCTTGGAGGGTTTCAGGTATCGGGTTCTTGGGTCATTACAGTTGGTATCAGAGCATTCTTGGCATGGTTGGTAAAGGATTCAAATGACCGTAATAGTCTCAAAATAGAGTACGGGTGAGCTGCTGGCTGTCTGACTTACCTTCGACATACTGTTGTTCTATTATTTTTGCAGGATATGGCTCCGCGTAGGTAGAGACGGCTTGACAACCTACTAGACCCACCTAGAGACCTCGATCTGACAGAGATGAGTTACCTAGAGTCATCACAGGATGAAGCATAACACCATCGAGACGTCGATAGACGACACTGTAGAGGCGACCCCATGGCACAGTTCTTCGACATGATGTGGACTAGTCTTCCGAGGCACATGAGGCACGGAGGTGGTCATAGAGGCTGAGCAGATAGAGATCCAGACCTAGATGATGCCGCTACAGTGTTAGAGAGATTCCTGAGGTTTCGACCACCACAGTCTATTGGCGTCGCAGATCCAGATAGAGCTGAGAGCAGGGTGCACGAGATCGAGCAAACCTTCAAGATGATGGATTGCAGACCTGAGGATAAAGTGACTTTGGCCGTCTACCAACTATATGGAGCAGCTCATAAGCGGTGGAGGGTGTAGAGGCAAACACATTTCACAGACAAGACCCTAAGACAGATTAGTTGGGAATAATTTGTGCCCCTCTTTCACGATGCGTACTTTCCAACACATGTGCAATGAGGCAGGACCAGTTTTTCACTCTCGTTCAGGGTAGATTGACTGTGACAGAGTACCACATGACGTTCATCTCCCTCATGAGGCACATACTTTCGATTTCTGTCAGTGAGCAGGTGTGGACTGAGAGGTTCATAGCAGGACTGAGGCCAAAGTTCAGGCGAGCAGTAGCGACGCACCTATGCCAGACATTGTTTCCAGAGAGGGAGAACTTGAGAGGGATTTCGAGCAGCAACCAACCAGATCAGAGAGTTTTGGTAGGTAGAGCCCATACCTTCGCCCGAGTCACCGCCTTCGTGCCCCGACCACCTCTTCGTCAGGTGCAGAGTCATCTTGGGTTGGGTCGAGGTTCACAGACTGTTTCACTCAGGGAGTCAGAGGCAGCACAGCAGGTTAGGAGGATCCTTTTAGAGGCAGTGCCCAGCAGAGAGTAGTCAATACAATAGGTCAGCCAATCGAGCCAGCGCACCATTGTCTATTACGTTTGTGGCTAGCCAGGACACTATGTGAGGGAATGCCCAAGACGAGTGGGACAACAACGGAAGTCAGCACGGACGGCACAGTCTAGGCAGGCACCCCAGGCTAGATAGCAACAACAGTTTTAGCAGTAGTAATGTTAGCCACTGCGACAGCAGCAGGGTCAGCGTGGTCGAGGTCATGGTCGGGTGATGGCGCTCACTAGGGTAGAGGCGGAGGCCTTGACCCTAGTGGAAGGTACATTGCCCATCTCTAGTTGGATTGTTCATGTTTTAATTGATTATGGTGCTACTCATTCTTTTGTTTCTGAGGAGTTTTGTGAGTGCTTGGCGGAGTCGGTGCCCGAGCAGTAGTGTGATCTGCTCGTGAAGGTTCCTTCCGATGATTTCATGCTCACTTCGAGTTGTTTGGAGCATGTGCTCGTTGAGGTTGAGGGGCACGTGTTGGCAGCCAGGATGTTTGATCTCCAGATTTGGGACTATGATGCGATCTTGAGGATGGAATGACTGGAGGCCTACTTTGTAGTGCTAGATTGTCGGAGGAAGACGGTGCAGTTTGGAGTACCTTGCGCTCCTTCCTTGTCTTTTAGAGGTATTTTGTAATGCCCCGCTCTGGCCCGGTATGGCCATACCGACCCACGTCGGACAAGAGGGAGATGTTACTGGGGAAAAGACCCCAACAGTGTCGAACATCAAGGTGGAATATCTCATGATGAATGGAAATAGAATAAGCGGAAGCAATATTACCATAAACTTTTAAATTTACATCACATAATCAAAAGAACTAATAAGTATATAACAAAATGAATGTTGTCCATACCTGAACTAGTACATTTAATAAGGTTTAACATTACATTTCTTCTTCCCTACTATAATATCATCAATTTATAAAACCCAAGCAATCTTTACTTCTCGTAATCCGAACCAAGCCTCGTCAATTCCTCTTCTAGAACCTAAGCTTCACCTGAATATTAGCAAGAGTGAATCTATAGAATAGACTCAGCAAGTAACTAGGAATTTCAAACTCACAAGCTACACTATAGAATATTTTGAAAAAGCATGGTGATATATTTATATATCCAGTGGTAGAACCAGTAGTGATAGAGGTAACAATAACAGAAATAGTAATAGTTATAATGAGAATAGTATTGGCAATAGTGACAATAATGGTAATAGAAATAGTAACCGTAGAAATAATGGTAGTGACAGTAGTGGTTAATGGTAACAATAGGAGTAATGTAAATGGTGGTAGAAACAATGGTAGTAACAATAGTGGTTAATGGTAACAATAGGAGTAATAGAAATGGCAGTAGTAGTGCTGCTCACATATAGTACACAATCGAACACCAGGTAGGCAGGATTCTAGAGGTGGCCCTTATAGGCTCAAGAAGTGGCTCCCACTATGTAGCACTTTGCGCCATTATGGCCTCAAGAGGTGGCTCCCATAGCGTAGCACTTTTCCCTGTGTGGCACTTAGTTTCTGCACTACCGATTGGGAAAGGCAGTAGTAATGACATTAGCAATGGCTATAGTGGTGGCAGTAACAGTGATAGTAGCAGTAGCAGCGGTAGTAACAGTAGCAATAGCAGTGGCAATAGCAGTAGCAATAGCAGTGGCAGTGACAGTAGTAGTGTTAAGCCGGACACATTGCCCTAACTATCAATAGAAGGCCAGTCAGACGGTACACTATCGCCTAGGCAAATGAGTGATAGGTCTTGTTTACTATAGAACCGGGAGAAGCTCTCTCCACCATATACCAGTGGTACTTGTCCACCTCCAGGATTTCCCCCCGTTGCCCTCGGGGTCTTGTACAGTAGTGAACTTTCCTGTAGGGGCATTTCTACAGTACGGTTCCAGACACTTCCTATGACGGCAGTGTTTGTTTTAAACCAGACACAGTGCCCAAACCATAGTAGGAAGTCAAATTTGAGCTTTCCCATCGGGGCATTTCTATAGTACGGCTCCAATAGAACCCCTATGATAGCAGTGTCCATTTGGCTAACAATAGCAATGATGACAATAATGGTATTGGTAATAGGAATGATAACAGTGATGGTAAACAATAACAGTAGTAGTTTCTAAAGGTAGCAATAATGGTAACGATGACGGTAGACGGTACATATGGATAATAACAAGGATAATGAAAGTAACAGTAAATTAAATATGTTCTTATCATATAAATAGATGCAAAACACATTAAAGTCAATAGGATTATTTATTTTATTTTTTTATATGAAGGCTGTCCTCAGGGACTCAATCCGGGAGAGTGCACCCTCCCCCAGAGGGGGCGAATGTACTCACTCCACCAGAGAGAACCCTAGGCCGAGATTTATATAAAAATTGGGACATAGTTACATCAGCCTAATATGGCACAGACCCATTTTGTCAAGCCTTATCGGGCCTTTGCTTACATGAGGAAGAGACCGAGGGCCCCAAAAGACCTTATTTTCTTTAACCATACACCCGTGGTTGGCCAGAGAATCAGCAACATGATTGGACTCCCTATACACATGACACACCAAGTAATCTTCCCTCCTAAGCAGGGAGCAGGCAGCACGCCACCAGCGGAAGGCACGCCAAGAAGGGCAGCGATCAGTGTTGATGGAGGTAATCAACGCCATAGAATCAGAGTTGATGACAGATAACTGAATTCCCAGCAAGTCTGCCAGGCAAAGCCCGTCACATAAGGCCCTAACTTCAGAAAGCATACTGTTCCCATGACCATAGTAGTGAGCAAAATCAATCAACATAGAACCATGTCTATCTCTAATGCAGCCTCCACCGCCATACACACCTGGATTTCCTTTGCTAGATCCATCGACGTTGAGGGAGTAATCTTGAATAGGAGGCATCCATCTGATAAACTTGCACTATTTAACTCGACATTGAGGGAAGAAACCTGCTTGATTGAGAACCATGATCTTCTTAGAAATAACCTCAACTGAGAACTGCATTTTAGAAAGAGAATGAACAACACTGGATCTAATGTTGTTGAGAATGATCTTTACAGATGTCTGTTTGTCATCAAACCTCGCTAGGCATCTCCCGTTCCAAATTTCCCAGAGCATCAGAATAAAACAGTGGAGAGACACATAACTGATAGGAGAAGAGATATTGGCGTTTTGCATGAAGTTCCAGATGGTAGCTGTGATGTTACCATGGATATGCACCTTGTGAGGGACCAAAGGCATAAACCAGTTCCAAATAGGGACCGCCAAGTCACCCTCCAAGAACAGGTGATTAAGGTTTCAATGTGAGGGTTCCTATAGCAAGAACATGGAGATGCAATGTGGATACCTGACTCAATAATCCGCTGGTCGACAGGGACTGCTCTATTAATCAACTTCCAGCAAAACATGGAAGCTCTTCGGTTAAAGGAGTGATGCCAGATCTTCCTCAAAGCCAGGCATTTGACCCCATGAATCCTTAGAAGGTTATACGCCGACTTGGAAGAAAAGATACCATCTTTGGAAGCCTTCCACATACTTCTATCTTCCTCCGCCGATAAGACAACCCCCTGCAAGAACTTTTGAGGTATAAAAGATCTAACTGGATGCTCCCTATTCGTAATTACCTCCTCCAGCGTGATCTGCCCACCATCATAGTCTGGGCTGATATACCCCATAAGAGGATTCTCCCCCATCCATGTATCAGAAAGAAACTTGATTTGGCGGCCATTCCCATGGATCCACCGGGTATTGTCATGAATTATCTGAAGAGCTTGAGTCCAGTCCTTAGAGCATATACCAGGCAGTTGTCTATAATTAGTTGGCTGGTGTCTCCTTCTAGCATAGACGGCCCACAAAGAGGTGCCATGCATGATATTGTGAATCAAAAGTCCTAATCACTTGCCTCTTGTATGTCAAACCAATAACGAATTAAGTTGAAGCCTGCCTTCGATATAATGCACTTCCTCTATTAAATCGCCCTAATATGCGTCGGTGGGTGCCTCCAGAGCACGGATCCTATTGAGCAGAATCTCTAGAGCATGGATCCTACGAGCAGAACCTCTAGAGCGTGGATCCTACGAGCAGAACCTTCTCCTGAACATGAAGAGGAGAACCCCATGCTCTCCCTCTCTAGCTCTTGGCCGCCCCCTCTCTCTCTCCTTCCCTTGCTATGGAGTGGTGGAATGAGAAGAGAGGAGAGAACCCCCTCCTATTTATAGGCCTCTAGAGCTCCTAGGATGCTGCCACCTCTTCACCTTCCAATGGCCAAGATGGTGATGCTTGTCACCCTCTCCACCATGCATATCCAAGTGGCCACCAACCCCACACTTGTCAACACCCTAGCCATCCACATCTCACCTTTCTTTTGAAGACACCTCTCATTTTCTAGAAGCTTCCATCAATTAGGATGGTGACATTTGTCACCATCTCATGCATACACATTTCAACATTCTTAGCCATCCACATCTCTTCATCTAAGCCTCCCACTTGTCAACACCCCATCCATACACATCTTACCTATCTAAGCCTCCCACTTGTCAACACACCATGTATACATATCTCATCTCATTTAACCTTATCCTATTATACCATTATACCTTCCCTATAAATTATTTGTGTATATGCCCAATCTATTGTATAAGTACCCATTTTATCCCACATGAGGGTAATTCTCAAAAATGACCTCCAACTAAGGATCTGAAAGTAGATTTAGGAACTTATAAAATTTAAGCTAAGACCCTATGAAATTGGCCATTGCTTACTTAAACCCTAACTTTTGATAATTATGTTCATACCTTTTCTATTATAGATATACACAATTTTTACATTTATACTTTCTTGGTATTTACATATATACTTTTCCTAAAAAATTAGAAGTTAACTAAATATATTAAGGTGAGATACGTACAGTTTTACCGTAGCGATGAAAATCCCAAATTGATGAGTACGGTGATGCCGATAGAAAACAAAAAGAATTCCAACAAAATTGTATACGAAAATCCGGGGCATCACATACTCCCCCCCTTAAAAAGAACTTCGTCCTCGAAGTTCACTCTAACTCCTACTAGAGAACAGAAGGAACTTATCTAATGCCACTACTTTTGACTCCTTGGTAGCCACATCACGCTTCCACTATGCCACCATGATACTATATCCCACAACACTTTTACTACCGCACTAACCCATTTTACTTAACCTAACCATTTTATCATTAATTAACTTACTTGTCTAATGACTTTGAGATGTGAATTAAGTTGATGGATCAATCATGAAGTATTTCAGCCTGAAGAATTCTCTGATACCATTTGTAACGCCCCGCTCCGGCCCAATATGGCCATACCGACCCACGTCAGACAAGAGGGAGATGTTAATGGGGAAAAGACCCCAACAGTGTCGAACATCAAGGTGCAATATCTCATGATGAATGGAAATACAATAAGCGGAAGCAATATTACCATCAACTTTTACATTTACATCTCATAATCAAAAGAACTAATAAGTATATAACAAAATTAATGTTGTCCATACCTGAACTAGTACATTTAATAAGGTTTAACATTACATTTCTTCTTCCCAACTATAATATCATCAATTTATAAAACCCAAGCAATCTTTACTTCTCGCAATCCGAACCACGCCTCACCAATTCCTCTTCTAGAACCTAAGCTTCACCTAAATATTAGCAAGAGTGAATCTATAGAATAGACTCAGCAAGTAAGTAGGAATTTCAAACTCACAACCTACACTATAGCATATTTTAAAAAAGCATGCTGATATATTTATATATCTAGTGGTAACAATAGGAGTAATAGAAATGGCAGTAGTAGTGCTGCTCACATATAGTACACAATCAAACACCAGGTAGGCAGGATTCTAGAGGTGGCCCTCATAGGCTCAAGAGGTGGCTCCCACTATGTAGCACTTTGTGCCATTATGGCCTCAAGAGGTGGCTCCCATAGCGTATCACTTTTTCCTGTGTGGCACTTAGTTTCTGCACTACCGATTGGGAAAGGTAGTAGTAATGACATTAGCAATGGCTATAGTGGTGGCAGTAACAGTGATAGTAGCAGTAGCAGCGGTAGTAACAGTAGCAATAGCAGTGGCAATAGCAGTAGCAATAGCAGTGGCAGTGACAGTAGTAGTGTTAAGCCAGACACATGCCCTAACTATCAATAGAAGGCCAGTCAGACGGACACTATCACCTAGGCAAATGAGTGATAGGTCTTGGTTACTATAGAACAGGGAGAAGCTCTCTCCACCATATACTAGTGGTACTTGTCCACCTCTAGGATTTCTCCCCGTTGCCCTCGGGGTCTTGTACAGTAGTGAACTTTCCTGTAGGGGCATTTCTACTGTACGGTTCCAGACACTTCCTATGACGACATTGTTTGTTTTAAACCAGACATAGTGCCCAAACCATATTAGGAATATTGAGCTTTCCCATAGGGGCATTTCTATAGTACGGTTGCAATAGAACCCCTATGATAGCAGTGTCCATTTGGCTAACAATAGCAATGAAGACAATAATGGTATTGGTAATAGGGATGATAACAGTGATGGTAAACAATAACAGTAGTAGTTTCTAAAGGTAGCAATAATGGTAATGGTGACGGTAGACGGTAAATATGGATAATAACAAGGATAATGATAGTAACGGTAATTTAGATATGTTCTTTATCATATAAATAGATGCAAAACACATTAATGTCAATAGGATTAGAGAATATGATTGTGAATCAAAAGTCCTAATCACTTGCCTCTTGCATGTCAAACCAATAACAAATTAAGTTGAAGCTGGCCTTCGATATAATGCGCTTCTTCTATTAAATCGCCCTAATATGCATCGGTGGGTGCCTCTAGAGGACGGATCCTATTGAGCAGAACCTCTAGAGCATGGATCCTATGAGCAGAACCTCTAGAGCGTGGATCCTACGAGCAGAACCTTCTCCTTAACATGAAGAGGAGAACCCCATGCTCTCCCTCTCTAGCTCTTGGCCGCCCCCCCTCTCTCTCCCTCCCTTGCCATGGAGTGGTGGAATGAGAAGAGAGGAGAGAACCCCCTCCTATTTATAGGCCTCTAGAGCTCCTAGGTTGGTGCCACCTCTTCACCTTCCAATGGCCTAGATGGTGATGCTTGTCACCCTCTCCACCATGCATATCCAAGTGGCCACCAACCCCACACTTGTCAACACCCTAGCCATCCTCATCTCACCTTTCTTTTAAAGACACCTCTCATTTTCTAGAAGCTTCCATCAATTAGGATGGTGACATTTGTCACCATCTCATGCATACACATTTCAGCATTCCTAGCCATCCACATCTCTTCATCTAAGCCTCCCACTTGTCAACACCCCATCCATACACATCTTACCTATCTGAGCCTCCCACTTGTCAACACACCATGCATACACATCTCATCTCATTTAACCCTATCCTATTATGCCATTATACCTTCTCTATAAATTATTTGTGTATATGCCCAATCTATTTGTATAAGTACCCATTTTATCCCACATGAGGGTAATTCTCAAAAATGACCTCCAACTGAGGATCTGAAAGTAGATTTGGGAACTTATAAAATTTAAGTTAAGACCCTATGAAATTAGTCAATGCTTACTTAAACCCTAACTTTTGATAATTATGTTCATACCTTTTCTATTATAGATATACACAATCATTACATTTATACTTTCTTTGTATTTGCATATATACTTTTCCTTAAAAATTTGAAGTTAACTAAATATATTATGGTGAGATATGTACGGTTTTACTGTAGTGATGAAAATCCCAAATCGATGAGTACTGTGATGCCGATAGAAAACAAAAGAATTCCAGCAAAATTGTATATGAAAATCCGGGGCATCACATATTTGATCTACATGTCACCCTTTTAATTCCACTTCTAGAGCCAGGCATTTGGCTTGTGGTGGCGCAGTGGCCTACCTTGCTTTGGTTTGTTTTTCTGAGGCTGGTGGTGTCACTGTCTCTGGCATACCGGTGGTTTGTGAGTTCCCAGATGTCTTCTCTGAGGAGTTGCTTTGTTTGCCTCCCGAGTTGGATGTAGAGTTTCAGATCAAGTTGTTACCTGGGACGATGCCGTTGTCCAAGGCACCATACTGGATGGCCCCCACTGAGCTTAGAGAGCTCAAGCACCAACTCTAGGAGTTGCTTGAGTTGGGTTTCATTCGTCCTAGCCAATCACCTTGGGGTGTGCCAGTGCTGTTCGTATGGAAGAAGGATGGCAGTTTGAGGCTATGTATAGACAACAGAGAGTTGAACAAGGTGACAGTGAAGACCTTGTACCCGCTGTCAAGGATTGATGACTTGTTTGACCAGCTACAGTCAACCAGAGTGTTTTCGAACATTGACCTGAGGTCAAAGTACTACCAGCTAAGGATCAGGAGAGAGGATATCAGCAAGTCAGCTTTCAGGACCAAGTACGACCACTATGAGTTCATTGTGATGCCCTTCGGGCTCACGAATGCCCCATCAGCTTTCATGGAGTTGATGCACAGAGTCTTCCACCCGTACTTGGACAACTTCATTGTCGTTTTTGTGGACAACATCTTGGTTTACTCACCTCAGAGAAGGAGCATGCCGAGCATCTAAAGATCGTGCCCTAGACATTGAGGGATCACCAACTTTACGCTAAGTTCAGCAAGTGTGAATTTTGAATAAAGGTGGTGCATTTCCTTGGACACGTGATCTCAAGTGCCGGTGTGGCAGTGGATCCGGCCAAGGTGGAGGTAGGTTTGAGTTGGCCATAGCCGAGTACAATTCCAAAGATCCGAAATTTTCTAGGTATGGCAAGGTATTACCATAGATTTATTCGCGATTTGTCCAAGATGGCAGCACCTTTCATAATGTTGACTAGGAAGGATGTTAGATTTCAGTGGACCGCAGACTGCGAGTCCATCTTTCAGGAGTTAAAGCAGAGACTGACTACAATGCCATTAATAGTATTACCGTCAGGTAGTGGAGGTTTCGTGGTGTACATCGATGCTTCCAGGGAAGGTTTGGGGGCAGTGTAGATGCATCATGGCAATGTGGTGGCCTACGCATCCATGCAGCTGAAGAGGCATAAGGAGAACTACCCGACACATGACTTAGAGTTAGCAGCATTGGTATTTGCTTTAAAGTTATGGAGGCACTACTTGTACGGAGAGAGGTTCGAGATCTTCACCGACCACCAGAGTCTCAGGTATGTGTTTACACAGAGAGATTTGAACTTGAGGCAGCGCAAATGGATGGAGTACCTAAAGGACTACGACTTCACCCTTTCCTATCACTCGAGGAAGGTGAAGGTTGTAGCGGACGCCTTGAGTAGGAGAGCCCACGTTAGTGCCCTAATGGTCAAAGAGTGGAGGATGCTTGAGGACATGGTTCAAAGTTCCTTTTAGGTACCCAGGAGCAGAGACAAAGCAGTGTTGGGCAGCTTGACAGTCAAACTGGTAGTGTACTTTAAGGTGATATCAGCACAGCGAGCAGATCCAGAGTTAGCAGAGATACTATAGGTGCTAAGGGTTCAGATAGATGACAAATGAAAGGTCAGATACAGAGGTAGGTTGTACGTACCGGGATGCTAAGTTGAGATAGAGAGTGCTTCAGGAGGCACACAGATCGAGGTATGCCATTCATCCTAGCTCCACCAAGATGTACCACTACTTGAAGAAGCACTTCTGGTGGCCTAGGATGAAGAGGCAAATTGCAAAGTTCGTGTCCAAATACATGGTTTGTCAGCAGGTGAAGGCAGAGCATCAGTGTCTACGTGGCAAACTTCAGTCATTGCCCATTCCCGAGTGGAAGTGGGATGACATCACCCAGGACTTTATGGTTGGATTTCCCCACACACAGTAGAGACATGACAACATTTGGGTGGTAGTGGATAGATTGACAATGTAGCACACTTTTTGCCAGTAAGGATGACATGGTGAGTAGACAGGCTAGCCAGATTGTACATGGATAGGATGTACCACTTCATGGTGTGCTAGTTTCGATTGTATCGAACAGGGATTCGAGGTTCAGTTTAGGGTTTTCGCAGAGTCTACAGAGAGCACTAGGCACCGAGCTGAGGATGAGTTCCGCTTATCACACGCAAATAGATCGTCAATCAGAGAGGACGATACAGGCTTTGGAGAACATGCTGAGGCCCTATTGTTTGGAGTGGAGTAGTTCTTATAAGAGACTTGCCAATGGTTGTGTAAGGCCCTCGAATTTATTGCATTATTGTATTGTATGTAAATAATTCATGTTGTGTATGTACGTATGTAAATATCTACGTGAGTACTAGTTAGTATACTAGTGCATGCATGTGTATAATTAGTGTAAATAATGCATGTATTGCTTGATGGTAGTGTGTGCACAATACCATATAGATATTACATGTATATATACATGATGTGCATGGGTTTCTGCATGTTTTAGACTTCTGGCCGAAGGCCAGATTGGCATCAATATCATGACGTCGATGTGGTGTCGGCGTCAATCCTATGGATGCCAACACTAATTCTAGCGTCCAGCGATGTGGACGCCAACCTCTCTGACCTGCATGCGTTGCAGAGCCCAGAATTCCGGGAGCAAGCTACCCCAACCATTGGGGAGCTATCCCCAACGGTCTGAAGGGCCATCTTGTCACCCCTGCGGGACAAGAGAACCCTCTTCTATATTCAGACCCATTCTACAACCATAACCCTTCTCTTTGTCCCTTTTTAAGAGAGGAAGAAGACAAAGGAGAGAAAAACCCTATTTTTGGACTGTGAGAAACCTCCTCTTTGCAGCCCAAAATCCGAACTTCTGAAGCTTGATCCGACCACCTGCTACTTCAAGGAGCTTGCTGGATCATCGAGGAAGGCATCCCCGACCTTGGATTGCTCTGGAGCTTGCTCAAGAAACCGGAGGAGTGGTGTTTTGGAGGCTTCTTGGGACAGCCTAAGGAGAGCTTCACCAAGCTTTTGATCCCTTTGGAGTGTACCTAAAAGGCAAGTACCCTACCCATAGTGTTCATGTATGTGTCTAGGATGGTTTTACCATTTTTATACATTTTCCCTCGTGTCCTAGACCCCCAAGTTCACCCCATCCTTGGAGCTCGGGTCTGTGTTCTGCACAGACCTGACATTAACGGCAATATCCCTTGCCGCTAATATCATGCTTAGCATCCAGCGATTATGCCGTTGACATTGAATTAGCGGCCAGAGACCGCCGCCAAGTTCATCTGAGCAGAACAACAAGTTGTTCTGCCCATCTATATGATTAATTTCGATATGTTTCACGCTGAGGATATAATGTAATCTCTTATGTGCTGTGTATACTAGCTAATGTGATGGATGGGAATGTGAATGTACACATATTTTGTGGATGGTAGAACTTATTTATATATTTAAAAGCATGTGGAAGAATGTTCATGTGTATGTTCTCACCATTATCCTGATAATCCGTGGTAAAATCATGTTGCCCTAATTTCGTTAGACCATGTCCGTACAACCTTTTCTATGCTATGAGTTTCTGGAATTTTCCATGCTTATATGATTTATCGAATTTTCCGTTTTGGGGAAAATAGAAATCATGCGTAAGTCATAATGAATATTCCGTAAATTCTATATTGGCCAATAAATTCAGGAATAAATTCTGTAACTCCATGCCTATTAGGGTTCAGACAGTGAATGGTTAAAACTGTGCTTGTGTTTAATTCCATGTTAAATCGAATTGCGGATAGCATGTGAAATTAATGGTAGATTTTCTGTAATTTCATTTTAAATTAGAAAATTTTGAAATTTTGCATGTGGGATCTTAAACCCGAAAATAGCCTGTGGTTAAAATTTCAAGTCATTTGGACCAACATATGATGCAATATGAAATTCCCATGTAAAAATGTGAATCTAATGCATGCCTTGTAAAATGATTTGATTTTGTGTATAGCGACCTGATGAGTGAAATTTCCTGAGTGCTAAGATTCTATAATTGTAGTGCCATGTTAGGAAAAACAGAGGAGTGTGCATGTGAGTGAGAAAGTGAATGAAATGAGAATGACATGTGTAAACCTATGTGTTAAAATCGGTAAATATGTGTAATGTGTAACTTGTGCCAAATGTGACACTGCTTCTACAGAGGGCAGTGGAACCGTAACAGGGAAAAGTTCCCCTGAGAAGGTTCAATATGTAGTGACCCTAAGGGCATTAAGGGGAAATCCTGGAGATGGACAAGTACCACTGGTTAGGGTGGAGACTTGTTCTCTCGGTCTGCGCAGTCCATGAATCGCCATTGTATTGCCTAGATGGCGTCTATGTGATGTGATGTGTTGTGCCCTTCTTTGGTGGTTTGGACTATGTGCCATGGCACTAAATGTGTATGTGTTCATGTGAAAAATGTGAATGTGAACAATGTGTAAAAGTGCATGTGTAAAGTGTGAAATATGCGAATTTGAAATTGTGTAAAAATGTCAAACCAAATGTGAGGATGTGAGTTTGTAATCTATGTTATGACAAGCTGAAATCATGCTTGAACAGTAGCTTTACCTGGTTATGATCATGTTTATGTATGCAAAATGCCTAGAATTCATGCTAGGGATAATTGATAAGGATATGTAAACAACTTCCATACTTGATTGTTCACATGTGGTGACTTAAACCGTTGTTGTAGCTCTCATGTGTTAGATTATGGTTGCTAAAGCATGTAAAACCAGCAAGCTTAAAGTATGAAAATGGTCATGTATATGCGTAGGAATGTGTAGATTCCATGTTAGGTATGTTTCCTTTCATGCATGTTCGGAAGTGTATGTTAATGGATTTCATGTCTTAGTTGGTTGAAGGTAGATTTTTATGTGAGAAATGAATAGAAAGCATGTGATAGGTGATTCAAATTCTGCAAATCTGAAAGCATAGTCCATGTGTTTAAATTGTAGATTCACCATGATAGGTTGCAAAAATTTAATGTCAAGCATGCTACATGTTGTGTCTTATGAATGTGTATGTAAAACCTACCATGATATGTGCTTGTGCGGTATGTGTAGAATACTTGCGGAGTCTTTTAGACTCACTACTTGCTTCGGCGTACAGGTGTAGTTGGTGACGAGACACTTGTGGAGGAGGCGTTGGAGACTGACTCCGAGCGTGGAGATTAGAGTGTTGCCGGAGTACTTGTTACATTTTGTGACTTTCATAGTATGTAATTGAACATTGTATTATCTTTATCATGGAAGAATGTATAAGTGTGGACATTTATGTATTTAATTTTCAACAATTTGAATTATGTGGACTTTTAGTTCTTTAAATGTTATCAAATCATGTATGTTAAATGTTGATGATGAATGAATGAAGACAGTGGTTCTTTTACTTCCGCTACTCTGTCCTTATATTCACGTGTATCTCAGCTGAATGTCATTGTTGGGTAAATGTCCCACTGTGATGACGCTCGCTATACCGACGTGGGTTGGTATAACCGTACCGGTATAAAGAGGGTCGTCGCAGAGATTGCTATCAGAGCAACCGATTGAGATTGCACATGAATATACCTAGTCATCATCTTCATTACATGCTAAGTCTACATAGGAATGTCCACATGTGTAGAATTGATTAATAATGAATGAAAAATAGATAAGAAAATGGTTAGAAAACTTAGTAACCTAGCTCTAATGGTGGCTGAAATTTATTACAGCCATGGCTTCGAGAGGTAGGCGTGGCGGAGTGCCGGCCCGTGAGGACGAGCCGCGACGTGACGAGCGGGCGGAGCAGCAGGCCCCGGCACCACAAGGTCTTGTGCTTCCCCCACCGCCACCTGTGGACTATGGAGTATTCATGCAAGGTCTGGTGCAAGCCATGTAGACGCAGGCTCATACCCAGGCAGCACTCTAGGCTCAGTTGGAGGCTCAGGTTAGACTAATAAAATGAATTATTAGCTGTTTTATTTGATTGTGTGATATCATGTTGATTGTGTATTGTTTACTGTGATGTAGCAGGCTCAAGTACCAGCTCAGGACCATGGTGGACCTTCTAGCATGGAGAGATTCAAGAGGATGCTGCCACCCTCTTTTAATGGGGAGAGCGATCTGTTGTTGGTTGAAAGCTGGATGAGGGAGATATAAAAGATCTTCCGATCCATTAGGTGTGCAGATGAAGATAAGGTTACATTGGCCACCTACATGCTACAGGTATGCTTTAGTTTATATGCTTGTATGTTTGTTAAGCTAGATTTGTTTAGATGGTGCTTATGAACGGTGTACTGTAGGAAAGAGCTGATGTATGGTGGGCTTGATTGCTGCGTACCTGGTTTGAGGATGAAGCTATCGAGGTTGCTTGGGACGAGTTCGTGAGGCTCTTTCGGGCCAAGTTCATCCCCGAGTATGTGCAAGATCGAATGCAGCAGGAATTCCTATCTTTGGCTTAAGGCTCCATGACTGTGCTGGAATATGAGGTAAGATTTTCTGAACTCTCTAAATATGCACCTCATATCGTGGCAGACGAGCGCAGGAAGACAAAGAAGTTCGTGATGGGACTCAAGCCATTACTGCGGACGAGACTCGTGGAATTTGACCACCACACGTTGGACGAGGCCCTCAGTGCTGCTTGTAGGCAAGAGGGAGAGATGGAGCAATACCTGAAAGAAAAGAAAGCTTCACAGAAGAGGCCAGCAGCGACTTTCCAACGGCAAGACAAGAAGAAAGTAGTGGACTAGACACCGCAGTGATCCGTGACAGTCAGCAGTTCTCAGGTACCTTCTGTACATTCCCCTGGTGTGAAGAAAGAGTGTCCCCACTGTGGGAAGACATATGGTGGTGCTGAATGTTGGATGATTACGGGCAAGTGCTTGAAGTGCGGAAGCAGCGACCACAAGATCAAGGATTGCCCAAGATTTCAGCAGGGAGTCCAGCGCGGAGTGCCAGCCCCAGCAGTAGCGGCAGCAGCGTCAGCTACAGGAAGACCAGGAAGTCCTCGATCTCCAGCTCGAGTGTTTGCATTAGCTCGCGAGGACGCCGAGCAGGCAGAGCATGTCACCGAAGGTACGGTTTTGCTTTTAGGTGTGCACGCTCGGGTTTTGTTTGATACGGGTGCTACTCACTCGTTCATTTCCGAGCGGTTCGCTGGGCAGTTAGCCCTAGAGTCTGAGGATTTAGAGGTCCCTTTGTCTGTGCACACCCCTGCGGGTACGGTATCGACTAGGAAGTGCATTCCGTCGTTACCTGTGTGCATTGTGGATAGAATCCTAGATGGGTGTTTCTTGTTGCTAAAGATGAAGGACTATGATGCTATTCTTGGTCTGGATTGGCTAGAGGAGCACTATGCATTAGTGGATTGTCGCCGGAAGAGGATTGTTTTCCGCATTCCTTGTGACGACGAGTTCTCTCATCCCTTGCCAAGAAACTTGGCTGGAAAGTTAGTCATCTCTGTCATGAAGGCGATGCGCATGGTAAACAAGGGTTGTGACGCTTTTCTTGCCAGTGTGGTACTAGTGCCAGAGGATGATGAGTCACCTACTCTTGCAGAGATTGAGGTAGTGCAGGATTTTCCAGATGTCTTTCCTGATGATTTGTCTTGTTTGCCACCGGATAGAGAGATAGAGTTTACTATAGAGTTGCTACCGGGCACTTCTCCTATCTTGAAGGCTCCATATCGGATGGCACCTACGGAGTTAGCCGAGTTGAGGGGGTAATTGCAAGAGTTGCTTGATAAGGGATTTATTCGCCCTAGTGTTTCCCCTTGGGGCGCACCTATATTGTTCATCAAGAAGAAAGACGGGTCACTTAGGTTATGTATTGACTACAGGAAGTTGAACCAAGTGACTGTGAAGAACAAGTATCCCTTACTTCGTATTGATGATTTGTTTGACCAGTTGCGGTAGGCATCAGTCTTTTCTAAGATTGATTTGTGATCTGGGTATCATCAGTTGAGGATTCGGAGTGAGGATGTGTCCAAGACGGAGTTTAGAACCCGTTATGGACATTATGAGTTTTTGGTCCTTCCTTTCGGATTGACCAATGCCCCTGCAGCGTTCATGGATCTCATGAACAGGGTGTTTAGGCCTTATCTAGATAGCTTGTCGTAGTGTTTATTGATGATGTGTTGGTCTACTCTCCGGAGGAGGCCACGCACCGTCAGCATTTGAGTTAGTGTTAGAGGTTCTTCGTGAGCACAAGCTGTACGCTAAGTTCAGCAAGTGCGATTTTGGTTGCGCGAGGTTCATTTCCTCGGGCATGTTATCTCTGGTGCTGGTGTTGCAGTGGATCCAGCAAAGGTCCAGGCAGTTATGGATTGGGAGGATCCCAAGACCCCTTCGGAGATTCGTAGTTTTATTGGTTTAGCTGGTTACTATCGACGATTTATTGAGGGATTTTCATCCATCGCCGCCCCTTTGACTCAACTTACCAGAAAGGGGGTGAAGTTTGTTTGGTCCGAGAAGTGCGAGAGTAGTTTTCAATTATTGAAGACTAAGATCACGACAGCCCCGGTGTTAGTCTTACCGAGCGGTGTAGAGGGTTTTGCTATCTACACGGATGCGTCTCAGATTGGGTTAGGCTGTGTGCTCATGCAGCAGGAAAGGGTAGTGGCTTATGCTTCTCGTCAGTTGAAGGAGCATGAGAGGAACTATCCGACTCATGACTTGGAGCTCACAGTAGTGGTTCATGCACTAAAGATCTGGAGGCACTATTTTTATGGTGTCAGATTTGAGGTGTTTACCGACCACAAGAGCTTAAAGTATCTTTTCTCCCAAAAGGAATTAAACCTGAGGCAGAGGAGATGGATTGAGTTCTTGAAGGACTATGACTTCGACCTTCAGTATCACCCTGGAAAGGCGAATGTTGTAGCGGATGCGCTGAGTAGAAAGAGGCCATCTCTCCAGCAGGATTGGAAGATGTTGGAAGATGCGGCTTGCGCGTTGACTGAGTTAGAGCCATCGCATTGTCAGGCTTTTGTAGCTCAGTTATCTCTTAGGTCCTCGGTTTGGATGAGGTGATCGAGCAACAAGGAGCCGACCCTAGACTCTTAGAGTTAGTGGGCAAGGTGGGCATTGCTCGTGATGAGGACGGTGTGATCAGATTTCAGCACCGTGTTTGTGTCACCGATTTAGTAGATGTCCGTGAGCATGTGTTAGCGGAGGCTCACAGATCGCGATTCTCTATTCATCCGGGTAACACAAAGATGTACCAAGATTTGAAGAGATCCTTTTGGTGGTCTGGCATGTAGAGGGATGTAGTGGATTATGTATCCCGGTGTTTAGTATGCCAGCAAGTGAAGGACGAGCGACAACGACCATCCGGCCTTATGCAAAGGATGGACATCCCAGTGTGGAAGTGGGAAGCTGTCACTATGGACTTTGTTTCGGGTTTGCCTCGATCTAGAAGGGGCAATGACTCGATTTGGGTGGTTGTAGATAGATTCTCGAAGACTGCTCATTTCTTTCCTATGAAGAAGAAGCAGTCAGTAGAGAGTTTAGCTAGATTGTATGTTAGTAGTATCATTAGATTGCATAGTGTGCCGAAGTCGATCATTTCGGATCGAGATCTGAGATTCACTTCGAGGTTGTGGAAGGGTCTTCAGGATGCTTTAGGTTCGGAGCTAAAGCTCAGTTCGGTGTTTCATCCCCAGACCGATGGACAGTCCGAGAGGACTATCCAGACGCTCGAGGATATGTTGAGGGCATGTGTTCTGGATTGGAAGGATGATTGGGAGCGTCATTTACCTCTTGTGGAGTTCGCATACAACAACAACTTTCATGCTAGTATTGGTATGGCTCCATTCGAGGCGTTGTATGGTAGGCCCTGCAGATCTCCGTTATGTTGGGAGGAGACTGGTGATAGGCAGCTGATCGGTCTAGAGTTAGTTCAGGAAACTTCGGATAAGGTCCAGCTTATCAGGAAGAGGCTTGTTGCAGCACAGGATAGGCAGAAGAGTTATGCCGACAACAGGAGAAAGGATTTGGAGTTCGAGGTTGATGATCATGTCTTCTTGAAGATATCACCTACTCGAGGTGTTGTCAGATTTGGCAGGCATAGTAAGTTGAGCCCTAGGTTCATTGGCCCATATGAGATTCTCAGACATTTGGGCAGCGTGGCATATGAGCTAGCATTACCCCCAGCTTTGGCTAGCGTTCACCCTGTATTCCACGTTTCGATGCTCAGGAAGTATGTCCGAGATCCATTCATGTGATTAGTCAGGAGCCAGTGGAGATTCAGCCCGATCTGTCGTATGTCAAGCAACCAGTAGCTATTCTTGACCGGAAGGTTCAGCATCTCGGAACAAGAGTATTGCGTCGGTGAAAGTTCTCTGGCGGAACTTCTCACGAGAGGAGGCTACTTGGAGCTTAAGGATGCGATGAAGAAGAAGTATCCCCTTTTGTTCGAGTAGCTTCGTTCTAACTTCGAGGACAAAGTTTCTCTTAAGGAGGAGAGGGTGTAAGGCCCTCGAATTTTATTGCATTATTGTATTGCATGTAAATAATTCATGTTGTGTATGTACGTATGTAAATATCTACGTGAGTACTAGTTAGTATACTATTGCATGCATGTGTATAATTAGTGTAAATAATGTATGTATTGCTTGATGGTAATGTGTGCACAATACCATATAGATATTACATGTATATATACTTGATGTGCATGGGTTTCTGCATGTTTTAGACTTCTGGCCGAAGGCCAGATTGGCGTTAATATCATGACGTCGATATGGTGTCGGCGTCAATCCTATGGACGCCAACACTAATTCCAGCGTCCAGCGATGTGGATGCCAACCTCTCTAACCTGCATGCGTTGCAGAGCCCAGAATTCCGGGAGCAAGCTACCCCAACCATTGGGGAGCTATCCCCAAAGGTCTGAAGGGCCATCTTGTCACCCCTGCGGGACAAGAGAACCCCTCTTCTATATTCAGACCTATTTCTACAACCCTAACCCTTCTCTTTGTCCCTTTTCAAGAGAAGAAGAAGAGAAAGGAGAGAAAAACACTATTTTCGGACTGTGAGAAACCCTTCTATTTGCAGCCCAAAATCCGAACTTCTGAAGCTTGATCCGGCCACCTGCTACTTCAAGGAGCTTGCTGGATCATTGAGGAAGGCATCCCCGACCTTGGATTGCTCTGGAGCTTGCTCAAGAAACCGGAGGAGTGGTGTTTTGGAGGCTTCTTGGGACAGCCCAAGGAGAGCTTCACCAAGCTTTTGATCCCTTTGGAGTGTACCTAAAAGGCAAGTACCCTACCCATAGTGTTCATGTATGTGTCTAGGATGGTTTTACCATTTTTATACATTTTCCCTCGTGTCCTAGACCCCCAAGTTCACCCCATCTTGGAGCTCGGGTCTGTGTTCTGCACAGACCTGACATTAACGGCAATATCCCTTGCCGCTAAGATCATGCTTAGCGTCCAGCGATTATGCCGTTGACATTGAATTAGCGGCCAGAGACCGCCGCCAAGTTCATCTGAGCAGAACAGCAAGTGTTCTGCCCATCTATATGATTAATTTCGATATGTTTCATGCTGAGGATATAATGTAATCTCTTATATGCTATGTATACTAGCTAATGTGATGGATGGGAATGTGAATGTACACTTATTTTGTGGATGGTAGAACTTATTTATTATTTAAAAGCATGTGGAAGAATGTTCATGTGTATGTTCTCACCATTATCCTGATAATCCGTGGTAAAATCATGTTGCCCTAATTTCGTTAGACCATGTATGTACAACCTTGTCTATGCTCTGAGTTTCTGGAATTTTCCATGCTTATATGATTTATCGAATTTTCCATTTGGGAAAATAGAAATCATGCGTAAGTCACAATGAATCTTCCGTAAATTGTATATTGGCCAATAAATTCAGGAATAAATTCTGTAACTCCATGCCTATTAGGGTTCAGACAGTAAGTGGTTAAAACTGTGCTTGTGTTTAACTCCATGTTAAATCGAATTGCGGATAGCATGTGAAATTAATGTTAGATTTTCTGTAATTTTGTTTTAAATTAGAAAAATCTGAAATTTGGCATGTTGGATCCTAAACCCGAAAATAGCCTGTGGTTAAAATTTCAGGTCATTTGGACCAGCATATGATGCAATATGAAATTCCCATGTAAAAATGTGAAACTAATGCATGCCTTGTAAAATGATTTGATTTTGTATATAGCGACCTGATGAGTGAAATTTCCTGAGTGCTAAGATTCTGTAATTGTAGTGCCATGTTAGGAAAACAGAGGAGTGTGCATGTGAGTGAGAAAGTGAATGAAATGAGAATGACATGTGTAAACCTATGTGTTAAAATCGGTAAAAATGTGTAATGTGTAACTTGTGCCAAATGTGACACTGCTTCCGTAGAGGGCAGTGGAACCGTATCAGGGAAAAGTCCCCCTGAGAAGGTTCAATGTGTAGTGACCCTAAGGGCATTAGGGGGAAATCCTGGAGGTGGACAAGTACCACTGGTTAGGGTGGAGACTTGTTCTCCCGGTCTGCGCAGTCCAAGAGTCGCCATTGTATTGCCTAGATGGCGTCTATGTGATGTGATGTGTTGTGTCCTTCTTTGGTGGTTTGGACTATGTGTCACGGCACTAAATGTGAATGTGTAAATGTGTATGTGTTCATGTGAAAAATGTGAATGTGAACAATGTGTAAAAGTGCATGTGTAAAGTGTGAAATATGCGAATTTGAAATTGTGTAAAAATGTGAAACCAAATGTGAGGATGTGAGTTTGTAATCCATGTTATGACAATCTGAAATCATGCTTGAACAGTAGCTTTACTGGTTATGATCATGTTTATGTATGCAAAATGCCTAGAATTCATGCTAGGGATAATTGTAAGGATATGTAAACAACTTCCATACTTGATTGTTCACATGTTGTGATTTAAATCGTTGTTGTAGCTCTCATGTGTTAGATTATGGTTGCTAAAGCATGTAAAACCAGCAAGCTTAAAGTATGAAAAATGGTCATGTATATGTGTAGGAATGTGTAGATTCCATGTTAGGTATGTTTCCTTTCATGCATGTTCGGAAGTGTATGTTAATGGCTTTCATGTCTTAGTTGGTTGAAGGTAGATTTTTATGTGAGAAATGAATAGAAAGCATGTGATAGGTGATTCTATTCTGCAAATCTGAAAGCATAGTCCATGTGTTTAAATTGTAGATTCACCATGATAGGTTGTAAAATTTAATGTCAAGCATGCTACATGTTGTGTCTTATGAATGTGTATGTAAAACCTACCTATGATATGTGCATGTGCGGTATGTGTAGAATACTTGCGGAGTCTTTTAGACACTACTTGCTTCGGCGTACAGGTGTAGTTGGTGACGAGACACTTGTGGAGGAGACGTTGGAGACCGACTCCGAGCGCGGAGATTAGAGTGTTGCCGGAGTACTTGTGACATTTTGTGACTTTCATAGTATGTAAATTGAACATTGTATTATCTTTATCATGGAAGAATGTATAAGTGTGGACATTTATGTATTTAATTTTCAGCAATTTGAATTATGTGGACTTTTAGTTCTTTAAATGTTATCAAATCATGTATGTTAAATGTGATGATGAATGAATGAAGACAGTGGTTCTTTTACTTCCGCTACTCTGTTCTTATATTCACGTGTATCTCAGCTGAATGTCATTGTTGGGTAAATGTCCCACTGTGATGACGCTCGCTATACCGACGTGGGTTGGTATAACCGTACCGGTATAAAGAGGGTCGTCGCAGAGATTGGTATCAGAGCAACCGGTTGAGATTGCACATGAATATACCTAGTCATCATCTTCATTACATGCTAAGTCTACATAGGAATGTCCACATGTGTAGAATTGATTAATAATGAATGAAAAATAGATAAGAAAATGGTTAGAAAACTTAGTAACCTAGCTCTAATGGTGGCTGAAATTTATTACAGCCATGGCTTCGAGAGGTAGGCGTGGCGGAGCGCCGGCCCGTGAGGACGAGCCGCGACGTGACGAGCGGGCGGAGCAGCAGGCCCCGGCACCGCAAGGTCCTGTACTTCCCCCACCGCCACCTGTGGATTATGGAGTATTCATGCAAGGTCTGGTGCAAGCCATGCAGACGCAGGCTCATACCCAGGCAGCACTCCAGGCTCAGTTGGAGGCTCAGGTTAGACTAATAAAATGAATTATTAGCTATTTTATTTGATTGTGCGATATTCATGTTGATTGTGTATTGTTTGCTGTGATGTAGCAGGCTCAAGTACCAGCTCAGGACCATGGTGGACCTTCTACCATGGAGAGATTCAAGAGGATGCTGCCACCCTCTTTTAAGGGGAGAGCGATCCGTTGTTGGCTGAAAGCTGGATGAGGGAGATAGAAAAGATCTTCCGAGCCATCAGGTGTGCAGATGAAGATAAGGTTACATTGGCCACCTACATGCTATAGGTATGCTTTAGTTTATATGCTTGTATGTTTGTTAAGCTAGATTTGTTTAGATGGTGCTTATGAACGGTGTACTGCAGGAAAGAGCTGATGTATGGTGGGCTTCATTGCTGCGTACCTGGTTTGAGGACGAAGCTATCGACGTTGCTTGGGACGAGTTCATGAGGCTCTTTCGGGCCAAGTTCATCCCCGAGCATGTGCAAGATCGGATGCAGTAGGAATTCCTATCTTTGGCTCAAGGCTCCATGACTGTGCTGGAATATGAGGTAAGATTTTCTGAACTCTCTAAATATGCACCTCATATCGTGGCAGACGAGCGCAGGAAGACAAAGAAGTTCGTGATGGGACTCAAGCCATCACTGCGGACGAGACTCGTGGCATTTGACCACCGCACGTTGGACGAGGCCCTCAGTGCTGCTTGTAGGCAGGAGGGAGAGATGGAGCAATACCTGGAAGAAAAGAAAGCTTCGCAGAAGAGGCCAGCAGCGACTTTCCAACGGCAAGACAAGAAGAAAGTAGTGTACCAGACACCGCAGCGATCCGTGGCAGTCGGCAGTTCTCAGGTACCTTCTGTACGTTCCCCTGGTGTGAAGAAAGAGTGTCCCCACTGTGGGAAGACACATGGTGGTACCGAATGTTGGATGATTACGGGCAAGTGCTTGAAGTGCGGAAGCAGCGACCACAAGATCAAGGATTGCCCAAGACTTCAGCAGGGAGTCCAGCGTGGAGCGCCAGCCCCAGCGGTAGCGGCAGCAGCGCCAGCTACAGGAAGACCAGGAAGGCCTCGAGCCCCAGCTCGAGTGTTTGCTTTAGCTCGCGAGGACGCCGAGCAGGCGGAGCATGTCACCGAAGGTACGGTTTTGCTTTTAGGTGTGCACGCTCGGGTTTTGTTTGATACGGGTGCTACTCACTCGTTCATTTCCGAGCGGTTCGCTAGGCAGTTAGCCCTAGAGTCAGGTATAGAGTCTGAGGATTTAGAGGTCCCTTTGTCTGTGCACACCCCTGCGGGTACGGTATCGACTAGGAAGTGCATTCCGTCGTTACCTGTGTGCATTGAGGATAGAATCCTAGATGGGTGTTTCTTCTTGCTAAAGATGAAGGACTATGATGCTATTCTTGGTCTGGATTGGCTAGAGGAGCACTATGCGTTAGTGGATTGTCGCCGGAAGAGGATTGTTTTCCGCATTCCTGGTGAGGACGAGTTCTCTCATCCCTTGCCAAGGAACTTGGCTGGAAAGTTAGTCATCTCTGCCATGAAGGTGATGCGCATGGTAAACAAGGGTTGTGACGCTTTTCTTGCCAGCGTGGTACTAGTGCCAGAGGCTGATGAGTCACCTACTCTTGCAGAGATTGAGGTAGTGCAGGATTTTCCAGATGTCTTTCCTGATGATTTGTCTGGTTTGCCACCGGATAGAGAGATAGAGTTTACCATAGAGTTGCTTCCGGGCACCTCTCCTATCTCGAAGGCTCCATATCGGATGGCACCTGCGGAGTTAGCCGAGTTGAGGAGGCATTGCAAGAGTTGCTTGATAAGGGATTTATTCGCCCTAGTGTTTCCCTTGGGGCGCACCTGTATTGTTCGTCAAGAAGAAAGACGGGTCACTTAGGTTATGCATTGACTACAGGAAGTTGAACCAAGTGACTGTGAAGAACAGGTATCCCTTACCTCGTATTGATGATTTGTTTGACCAGTTGCGGGAGGCATCAGTCTTTTCTAAGATTGATTTGCGATCTGGTATCATCAGTTGAGGATTCGGAGTGAGGATGTGTCCAAGACGGCGTTTAGAACCCGTTATGGACATTATGAGTTTTTGGTCCTTCCTTTCGGATTGACCAATGCCCCTGCAGCGTTCATGGATCTCATGAACAGGGTGTTTAGGCCTTATCTAGATAGCTTTGTCGTAGTGTTTATTGATGATGTGTTGGTCTACTCTCCGGATGAGGCCACGCACCGTCAGCATTTGAGGTTAGTGTTAGAGGTTCTTCGTGAGCACAAGCTATACGCTAAGTTCAGCAAGTGCGATTTTTGGTTGCGCGAGGTTCATTTCCTCGGGCATGTTATCTCCGGTGCTGGTGTTGCAGTGGATCCAGCAAAGGTCCAGGCAGTTATGGATTGGGAGGTTCCCAAGACCCCTTCGGAGATTCGTAGTTTTATTGGTTTAGCTGGTTACTATCGGCGATTTATTGAGGGATTTTCATCCATCGCCGCCCCTTTGACTCAGCTTACCAGAAAGGGGTGAAGTTTGTTTGGTCCGAGAAGTGTGAGAGTAGTTTTCAATTATTGAAGACTAAGCTCACGACAGCCCCGGTGTTAGTCTTACCGAGCGGTGTAGAGGGTTTTGCTATCTACACGGATGCGTCTCGGATTGGGTTAGGCTGTGTGCTCATGCAGCAGGAAAGGGTAGTGGCTTATGCTTCTCGTCAGTTGAAGGAGCATGAGAGGAACTATCCGACTCATGACTTGGAGCTCGCAGCAGTGGTTCATGCACTAAAGATCTGGAGGCACTATCTTTATGGTGTCAGATTTGAGGTGTTTACCGACCACAAGAGCTTAAAGTATCTTTCTCCCAAAAGGAATTAAACCTGAGGCAGAGGAGATGGATTGAGTTCTTGAAGGACTATGACTTCGACCTTCAGTATCACCCTGGAAAGGCGAATGTTGTAGCGGATGCTCTGAGTAGAAAGAGGCCATCTCTCCAGCAGGATTGGAAGATGTTGGAAGATGCGGCTTGCGCGTTGACTGAGTTAGAGCCATCGCTATGTCAGGCTTTTGTAGCTCAGTTATCTCTTAGGTCCTCGGTTTGGATGAGGTGATCGAGCAACAGGGAGCCGACCCTAGACTCTTAGAGTTAGTGGGCAAGGCAGGCATTGCTCGTGATGAGGACGGTGTGATTAGATTTCAGCACCGTGTTTGTGTCCCGATTTAGTAGATGTCCGTGAGCATGTGTTAGCGGAGGCTCATAGATCGCGATTCTCTATTCATCCGGGTAAACAAAGATGTACCAGGATTTGAAGAGATCCTTTTGGTGGTCTGGCATGAAGAGGGATGTAGCGGATTATGTATCCCTGTGTTTAGTATGCCAGCAAGTGAAGGCCGAGCGACAGCGACCATCCGGCCTTATGCAAAGGATGGACATCCCAGTGTGGAAGTGGGAAGCTGTCACTATGGACTTTGTTTCGGGTTTGCCTCGATCTAGAAGGGCAATGACTCGATTTGGGTAGTTGTAGATAGATTCTCGAAGACTGCTCATTTCTTGCCTATGAAGAAGAAGCAGTCAGTAGAGAGTTTAGCTAGATTGTATGTTAGTAGTATCATTAGATTGCATGGTGTGCCGAAGTCGATCATTTCGGATCGAGATCCGAGATTCACTTCGAGGTTGTGGAAGGGTCTTCAGGATGCTTTAGGTTCGGAGCTAAAGCTCAGTTCGGCGTTTCATCCCCAGACCGATGGACAGTCCGAGAGGACTATCCAGACGCTCGAGGATATGTTGAGGGCGTGTGTTCTGGATTGGAAGGATGATTGGGAGCGTCATTTACCTCTTGTGGAGTTCGCATACAACAACAGCTTTCATGCTAGTATTGGTATGGCTCCATTCGAGGCGTTGTATGGTAGGCCCTGCAGATCTCCGTTATGTTGGGAGGAGACTGGTGATAGGCAGCTGATCGGTCCGGAGTTAGTTCAGGAAACTTCGGATAAGGTCCAGCTTATCAGGAAGAGGCTTGTTGCGGCACAGGATAGGCAGAAGAGTTATGCCGACAACAGGAGAAAGGATTTGGAGTTCGAGGTTGGCGATCATGTCTTCTTGAAGATATCGCCTACTCGAGGTGTTGTCAGATTTGGCAGGCATAGTAAGTTGAGCCCTAGGTTCATTGGCCCATATGAGATTCTCAGACGTTTGGGCAGCGTGGCATATGAGCTAGCATTACCCCCAGCTTTGGCTAGCGTTCACCCTGTATTCCACGTTTCGATGCTCAGGAAGTATGTCCGAGATCCATCTCATGTGATTAGTCATGAGCCAGTGGAGATTCAGCCCGATCTGTCGTATGTCGAGCAACCAGTAGCTATTCTTGACCGGAAGGTTCAGCATCTCCGGAACAAGAGTATTGCGTCGGTGAAAGTTCTCTGGCGGAACTTCTCACGAGAGGAGGCTACTTGGGAGCTTGAGGATGCGATGAAGAAGAAGTATCCCCTTTTGTTTGAGTAGCATCGTTCTAACTTCGAGGACGAAGTTTCTTAAGGGGAGAGGGTGTAAGGCCCTCAAATTTTATTGCATTATTGTATTGCATGTAAATAATTCATGTTGTGTATGTACGTATGTAAATATCTACGTGAGTACTAGTTAGTATACTAGTGCATGCATGTGTATAATTAGTGTAAATAATGTATGTATTGCTTGATGGTAATGTGTGCACAATACCATATAGATATTACATGTATATATACATGATGTGCATGGGTTTCTGCATGTTTTAGACTTCTGGCCGAAGGCCAGATTGGCGTCAATATCATGACGTCGATGTGGTGTCGGCGTCAATCCTATGGACGCCAACACTAATTCCAGCGTCCAGCGATGTGGACGCCAACCTCTCTGACCTGCATGCGTTGCAGAGCCAAGAATTCTGGGAGCAAGCTACCCCAACCATTGGGGAGCTATCCCCAACGGTCTGAAGGGCCATCTTGTCACCCCTGCGGGACAAAAGAACCCCTCTTCTATATTCAGACCCATTTCTACAACCCTAACCCTTCTCTTTGTCCCTTTTCAAGAGAGGAAGAAGAGAAAGGAGAGAAAAACCCTATTTTCGGACTGTGAGAAACCCTCCTCTTTGCAGCCCAAAATCCGAACTTCTGAAGCTTGATCTGGCCACCTGCAACTTCAAGGAGCTTGCTGGATCATCGAGGAAGGCGTCCCCGACCTTGGATTGCTCTGGAGCTTGCTCAAGAAACCGGAGGAGTGGTGTTTTGGAGGTTTCTTGGGACAGCCCAAGGAGAGCTTCACCAAGCTTTGGATCCCTTTGGAGTGTACCTAAAAGGCAAGTACCCTACCCATAGTGTTCATGTATGTGTCTAGGATGGTTTTACCATTTTTATACATTTTCCCTCGTGTCCTAGACCCCAAGTTCACCCCATCCTTGGAGCTCGGTCTGTGTTCTGCACAGACCTGACATTAACGGCAATATCCCTTGCCGCTAAGATCATGCTTAGCGTCCAGCGATTATGCCGTTGACATTGAATTAGCGGCCAGAGACCGCCGCCAAGTTCATCTGAGCAGAACAGCAAGCTGTTCTGCCCATCTATATGATTAATTTCGATATGTTTCACGCTGAGGATATAATGTAATCTTTTATATGCTATATATACTAGCAAATGTGATGGATGGGAATGTGAATGTACACTTATTTTGTGGATGGTAGAACTTATTTATATATTTAAAAGCATGTGGAAGAATGTTCATGTGTATGTTCTCACCATTATCCTGATAATCCGTGGTAAAATCATGTTGCCCTAATTTCGTTAGACCATGTATGTACAACCTTGTCTATGCTCTGAGTTTCTGGAATTTTCCATGCTTATATGATTTGTCGAATTTTCCGTTTTGGGGAAAATAGAAATCATGCGTAAGACATAAAGAATCTTCCGTAAATTGTATATTGGCCAATAAATTCAGGAATAAATTCTGTAACTCCATGCCTGTTAGGGTTCAGACAGTGAGTGGTTAAAACTGTGCTTGTGTTTAATTCCATGTTAAATCGAATTGCGGATAGCATGTGAAATTAATTTAGAATTTCTGTAATTTTGTTTTAAATTAGAAAATTCTGAAATTTTGCATGTCGGATCCTAAACCCGAAAATAGCCTGTGGTTAAAATTTTAGGTCATTTGGACAAGCATATGATGCAATATGAATTCCCATGTAAAAATGTGAAACTAATGCATGCCTTGTAAAATGATTTGATTTTCTGTATAGCGACCTGATGAGTGAAATTTCCTGAGTGCTAAGATTCTGTAATTGTAGTGCCACGTTAGGAAAATAGAGGAGTGTGCATGTGAGTGAGAAAGTGAATGAAATGAGAATGACATGTGTAAACTATGTGTTAAAATCGGTAAAAATGTATAATGTGTAACTTGTGCCAAATGTGACACTGCTTCCGCAGAGGGCAGTGGAACGTATCAGGGAAAAGTCCCCTTGAGAAGGTTCAATGTGTAGTGACCCTAAGGGCATTAGGGGGAAATCCTGGAGGTGGACAAGTACCACTAGTTAGGGTGGAGACTTGTTCTCCGGTCTGCGCAGTCCAAGAGTCACCATTATATTGCCTAGATGGCGTCTATGTGATGTGATGTGTTGTGTCCTTCTTTGGTGGTTTGGACTATGTGTCACGGCACTAAATGTAAATGTGTAAATGTGAATGTGTAAATGTGTATGTGTTCATGTGAAAAATGTGAATGTGAACAATGTGTAAAAGTGCATGTATAAAGTGTGAAATATGCGAATTTGAAATTGTGTAAAAATGTCAAACCAAATGTGAGGATGTGAGTTTGTAATCTATGTTATGACAAGCTGAAATCATGCTTGAACAGTAGCTTTACTAGGTTATGATCATGTTTATGTATGCAAAATGCCTAGAATTCATGCTAGGGATAATTGATAAGGATATGTAAACAACTTCCATACTTGATTGTTCACATGTGTGATTTAAATCGTTGTTGTAGCTCTCATGTGTTAGATTATGGTTGCTAAAGCATGTAAAACCAGCAAGCTTAAAGTATGAAAAATGGTCATGTATATGCGTAGGAATGTGTAGATTCCATGTTAGGTATGTTTCCTTTCATACATGTTCGGAAGTGTATGATAATGGCTTTCATGTCTTAGTTGGTTGAAGGTAGATTTTTATGTGAGAAATGAATAGAAAGCATGTGATAGGTGATTCTAATTCTGCAAATCTGAAAGCATAGTCCATGTGTTTAAATTGTAGATTCACCATGATAGGTTGTAAAAATTTAATGTCAAGTATGCTACATGTTGTGTCTTATGAATGTGTATGTAAAACCTACCATGATATGTGCATGTGCGGTATGTGTAGAATACTTGCGGAGTCTTTTAGACTCACTACTTGTTTCGGCGTACAGGTGTAGTTGGTGACGAGACACTTGTGTAGGAGACGTTGGAGACTGACTCCGAGCGTAGAGATTAGAGTGTTGCCGGAGTACTTGTGACGTTTTGTGACTTTCATAGTATGTAAATTGAACATTGTATATCTTTATCATGGAATAATGTATAAGTGTGGACATTTATGTATTTAATTTTCAGCAATTTGAATAATGTGGACTTTTAGTTCTTTAAATGTTATCAAATCATGTATGTTAAATGTGGATGATGAATGAATGAAGATAGTGGTTCTTTTACTTCCGCTACTCTGTTCTTATATTCACGTGTATCTTAGCTGAATGTCATTATTGGGTAAATGTCCCATTGTGATGACGCTCGCTATACCGACGTGGGTTTGTATAACCGTACCGGTATAAAGAGGGTCGTCGCAGGTTGAGTTCGCCTACAACAATGGCTACCACTCTACATTGCATGGCACCGTTTGAGGCTGTCACGCCCCGACGCGGAATATCAGAGCGCGAAGGCAGTTGCAAGAAAAGGGTATAGAGCGAGTACTAGACATCAAACCTTTGCACATTGAATAATACTAAAGCAAATCTTTCTCATTAATAACTTTTCAAATGTTTAGTTACAACCACTAATATCAGAGCCATTCTATAGGGCCCATTACATTGCAATAGAAGGAAATAACTGACTAAAGCTCTAAGATAACATAATGACTCGAGGGTACTCTTGGCTTCACTCTTGGTCATTCCCTTCCTCCTAAGTGTATGTGTCATCCTCGGTCTCACTTGAGAACACAACACCAAATAACGTAGGGTGAGCGATAACGCCCAGTAGGACTTAAATCTCAGGCTCAAGCAGGCTTTAAATAATTAACACATTTAAAGGCAGAGTATCTAAAGATAGCAGGTACAAGAGAGTCAAAATATAGCAAGAGATAGCACAACAGGTAACAGGATAGCACAATAGCACGAGATCGTGTATAGTTTCCAAAAATAGCACAAGTATCGAGTATAGCACGAATAGCAGGATGGTCATAGCACATCTAGCACAAGTATGGTAATAGCACGACGAGTATAGCACTTGTTTGTCATTCTAGACATCGAGAGAGTATAGCACGTTTTGTGTGTTGATTGTCATATAGATAGTTGAGATAGATAGCACTTGAGTGTAATGCCAAACACTCCGATCATTTAACTCCCATGGGCAATAGCACTTTCGGGCGCACATCCCAGGACCAGATCGGGCCCTTTATATATTGCCAAGCATTGGTTATATTGTTTATCTTTAGACAATCAGTCAATGGCCAATATAGAGTACCAAGAAGTAAATGAGAGCACTAGATGAATAGACGAGATAGTAGAGTGAACGTGAATAGACGAGCGAGTAGAGTACATATAAGAGCTAGTGGTCATTGCACGTAATGTGATGAGTAAACAGGCGAGAGTAACAGTTGCACAACACGCGCACTTGGTGTTGGCAGTCAGGTGGAACTCACGATCTTCCCACTGGCCATGTTATGCACAAGTCCAGAGGTCCGACGTGATTCAAGGTAAGAGCGAACTTCTAATAGCCGTTTGGATCATATCGATCCCTAAAGATGTAATGGGTGTTAGGGTACAACCGGCTCGTCAACCATGTGGGAATCCATGATCAGAGGAGACTTACGGAGGCCTTGTGCAAGGGTTCACTAGTCCGGCAAAAGGAATATCTGACGGAGAGTTCACCACAAGCCAAGTAAAGTGTGTATATAAAACAGGTGCTCAACGTTCTAGAGGAATTCTAGAATAGTGGAGCGTCGATATCGGTATATAAACCACGCAAGAACGAATACAAGTCCTTTAAAATAGGGCCATTAATATACTTTATTGCATTAAATTCCCAGATACAATATGAGATATTTTATGCCAGATTTCAGTCATATATGGATGGTTCATGTGTGTGCATGTGTAAGAGAAATCATAGATAGAAATAAGTCGTGAATATGTATTTTAAATCATTCAATGTAGCTCCATTTTTAAAACAAGTTTTTTACTGGGGGTATAACTGTAAAAAGGTGACAGAAATAATTTTTTTATGGCTTTTCATCAAAAACCTATGAAGGTGACATAGGGTTGTAAGGATGGCGACATGGGTAGGGCAGGTAGCGTCAGGGCCTGCAAAGGGTCGCGACAGGGTTGTCTGCTTAGGCGGCCAGAACGCGACGGGGTCTCCTGTCGCGTTCAGAACGCGACAAGAAAGGCGTCGTGATGGGCTTGAGAACGCGACCTATCGGGCCGTCGCGTTCTCAGGTCCGTGGCCTGAGTCTGACAGAGTTCTGCTCTGTCTTGGATTGCGGTTCAGAAACTTGCATTTTGACATAGGGTAGTTCAGAAAATCATAACTAATGGTATACACTACGAAAAATCATGAAACCAGTTTTAAATTGATCTAGACAGGCAAGGGTACTTCCAGAAATTAGGAATTTGGAAATAATCATGGTATCGACATAGTTCTACTAAGTTGAACAAGAAGCTACCTGATTCCAGGTGCAGTAGAGATGAATGATTTATTTCGGGCAACATGCTTGATAAAAATTAGGGCTTTTAGGGGCAAAAGATCCCTAACAACAAGTAGTATCTACAGTAAAAATTTTGTAGCATGGGAACAAGTGTACATGGAGATCTGATTTAAACATGATGACTCGGGTTATCATGTATGCAGAACTTCAAAAATCAAGAACAAAGATTGGCTTGATGAAAAATTATGAAACAAGAGGGATTTTGTTCCTGGTGACTCGAACTACCTATAGATGGATTTGATTTAATTTTGCTTGTGAGAATGCTTACCTTTGACTCAATTTATCTTCTAGGGCTTAGAACTCCAAGAACGAAGGAAGAAGTTTGATGGATCTTCCTCTCCTCGATTTCTCCTCCTCCTTGGCCTCTTCTCCACGTCCAAGAACCCCTTTGCACGAGCTAGGGTCAGCCATGAGGATGTAAGAGGTGTATTTATATAAACACAAGATCCTATTCCTAGTACTACTCAAATTCCTCTTAATTCCAAGATTTCCTAACTCCACCTTTCTTCTCTTGCTTTCCAATCTCTAATTGGGTTAGGATACTATCTAAATTCGTGCTAGACTATATGGGGTAGGTTTAGGAATCCAATTCCAACTCTAATTGCTACTTTTATTGATTAAATAACCACTTTCCAATTATGATATAATTAAACTCTGAATTTAGGGTATTTTCTTTCTATTCCCCCTTTGTAAATTCATATTTTGACCCAATAAATTCTAGATGGTCCATTAAGCAAATCCCATTACTCTTTTCCATTTAATGAGTTTTATTTAATGCTCTTTTCATTTAAATATCTATTTATCTAGGTTTTAATTCTTTATTTAAATTTTTATTTTTTTTTAAATTCAGGTTGCTACAGAGGCACTATATGGAAAGTCGTGTAGGACCCGATTACAATGGTCTGAGGTTGGGGAGAGGCAGCTCTTACGACCAGAGTTAGTTCAGAGGTGTGCAGATATGGTCAGATTGATCAGATAGAGGCTACAGACAGCGTAGAGCTAACAGAAGATCTATGCCGATAGACATAGGAGGCCACTCGAGTTTCAACCAAGAGATTTTTTCTTCTTGAGGATCTCTCCAATGAAGGGTTTGATGAGGTTTAGGAAGGGGGGAAAACTCAGTCATAAGTTCATAGGCCCCTTTCCCATTTTGGAGTAGACTGGTGAGGTCGCCTATAGACTAACACTATCGCTAGCACTGTCAGCAGTTCATAATGTGTTCCATGTGTCGATGTTGAGGAAGTACATGTCAGATCCGAGTCACGTGTTGGACTACTCAAAGTTAGAGCTAGCATTAGATTTAACAATTTTGGAGTACCCGATCAAGATAATGGACAGGAAGGTTCAGCAGCTGAGGAGTAGGCAGATAGTGAAGGTCAAGATCGCTTGGGAGCACCGTGTGGATAATGAGGTGACTTGGGAGCTTAAGGATGAGATGCAGAAGAGATTCACCAGCCTGTTCGAGTGAGTTGTTCCTACCCCCACCTTGCTCTTGTGCCATCGACATTGTGTTTGAAATTTCGATTTGTGGAAGGGGTGTGGGATGTGGCACCCGCCACCTTGGGAGGTAGGCCGACCCCTTTGTTGACCTCCCCCCCTCCATCCCCCCCCCCCCACCCCCCTCTGTTGCCCAGCTAGTTAGCCACGGGGGGGTGAATGGGATTCTAAAATTTTTAGATTAAAACCTGTTAACAAAAACGCTTAACAGAAAACACTAAAGAGAATAGTTAGTGTTAGATGAATGAAGACAAACAAACGCACAAAAGCAATCACACATGCAACATGAGATTTTATCCTGGTTCGGCCCACCTATACCAAAGAGTCCTACGTCCAGTCCCCAAGCAACAACTTGGGCTTTCACTACCAAGGGTACTGTCCCCCTTAAGGACCCTTACACATCCAGCCGCAGTTGGCCTTCTCTTCTATCCCCGAAGAGGAATACAAACACCCTGATACACAGGTCTTCCATCCTTACTGAAGGGAATAAACACCACTTGTTTCGAACAGGTCTTCTCTTCACAGCCCGAAGAGGAACTTCACAATAAAGTGAATGAAGGCCAAATGCCCCTAGACCAAGCTTATAACAAATGCTCGATCTGAGGCAGTGACTGAGAGAGAAAGATCTACAATAAGAAAATCTCTCAGAACACACAAGCTCTCCAAAGGCTATGCAACAGATCACGGAGAGAAAGAGCTACGGTAAAGTAGGGAGTGAAGCTCAGGGCTCTTCTTTCTGATGTTCGCAGGTTGTAAGATGAAAGCTCAAAAGTTGTTCTTTATGGAGTCATCAGTCTTATATATATATCCTTCTCTTTGAAAAATGTATCCGTTGAAGTGTCTGTTGTCTCTAGGTTAGATGCTCGTTAGACTGCATGGTTCATCATGTACTACAAGTGTGCTTGCAGTCATTTAATGCTTTACAACCCATGCACGCATGAAGAAGATCCATCTTGATATCGTTCAACTTCTATTTTGTCCAACGTTGTATGACATGGTACTGGCAGAGACCTACACACATTGAATACTAAAGCATAGACAGCTAGACTGTCACCATGCTTGTCAGTCAACGTTAGAAAGAATATACATCAAAATAGAAATGCCATTCTGCTATATGAAAAGTGCTTCTTATAGAAGCATGGGAATAGAAGGCAACGTGCAGATGATGTGAACAATCATAATAAATACAAGGATACTAGAGATGTGCGCGGGAGGACTTTGACTTTCACAATATTTGAAAATATATTTAAATATCATGAGTGAATTTCCATGAAGTCATTTTGACAGAGAAACAGTTGTACAACTTATGAAATCGTTGTTTATACAAATCGTTGTATGCGAGTAAGCAAATCGTTTGTACAAACAAATCGTTGTGCAGATATAAGCAAATCATTGTTTGAACAAATCATTGTTCAAACAAAGGCAAATCGTTGTTTGAGCAAATCGTTGTTAAAACATAAACAAATCATTGTGAGAGCGAATCCTTGTTTGATCATAAGCAAATTGTTATATCTATCAAATCCTTGCGGCGACCAAGTCATTGTTTCAATAAACAAGTCAATGTGAAACCGAAATCGTTGTTGTGAGACCAAATTGTTGTTCTCACTAAACAAATCGTTGTGAGACCAAATCGTTGTTCTCACTTAACAAATCATTGTGAGATGAAATCGTTGTTCTCACTTAACAAATCGTTGTGAGATCAAATCGTTGTTCTCACTTAACAAATCGTTGTGAGACCAAATCGTTGTTCTCACTTAACAAATCGTTGTGAGACCATATCGTTGTTCTCACTTAACAAATCATTGTAAGACCAAATTGTTGTTATCACTTAACAAATCGTTGTGAGACCATGTAAGGCCCTAGGATTTCACTCTATTATATAGGAGTTTGATTGTGTGAGAAATGGATGTTTGTATGTGTAGATGTATGTATGTGTATATAAATAAACTATTTGATGTATTGTTGTATATATATATATATATTGTATATATATATATTGTATATATATATATTGTATATATATATTATTCATTTACATTGCATGATGGAATTCATTTTCTAATGTATACATTGTATATTCCATGTATATGCATTGAGTGAATATGGTTTTCTGCAATTTTTATGTTCTAGCCAAACGACCTGTTGGCGTCAACATAGGTTGTCGTTAATAGGGAGTCAGCGGCCACATCGATTGATGCCAACCCCATATTGGCGGCCAGTGATGTTGACGTTAGCCTCCCAGATCTGTTGCATCTTCAGATCCGGAAACATCCGCAAAAACCTCCCCTCTTGTTAAGGAAACCATTCACAACGGTCACCTAGCCTTACCTAAATGCGTATCCAACCCTTAGCCCTATAAAAATACCCATCTCCGGCCAGATCTGACCCTTTTGACTCTCTTCAGAAAAACCCTAAACTCCTGTGCGAAAACCTGACTTTGGTGGATTCGATCGTCCATTCTGGTGCGATTTTGGGCGAGCGATTGCATCTAGTGGATTCTTGGAACGTCAAAGTTCATCTTCCCAGCCCCGCGCGTACTTCAAAGATCATCACAGAAGCCAGATCGGGGGATATTTGGGGACTCTTTGGCTCAGGCCGATGAGGGCTTCTCTGACTTAAATCTTCAATTTTGGATTTTTCTGAAGGCAAGTAAACCCTCCATACTATTCATACATATGTCTAGTAGGTCCTCGGCTATTTTTCAGAATTTTGTTCGAGTCCTGGAACCCCCCTTCATTCACCTTTTGAGTTCAGTTTGTGTTTTGCAAAGATAGGAACTTAACGACACCGTTTGCTGCCGTTAAGATCTGAGGTTAGCGGCCACCTATGTTGCCGTCAACGAGGTAAGTGGTCACACCCTTGCCGCTGAGCACTTCAAGCAAGAACACTGTGTTGTTTGCCCCTTTATAATTTATTTTTTGGATTTCTACGCATGAGGATATACTGTAAATTTTATATGCTATGTAGTACTTCGAGTAGATGATGTTGTGAAATTTTGTGGAATTTTCATTGAATATTCTATTTATTAAAATTCTTGAAATGTATGTCAGACAAGTTTTCCAACCTTGAAAGTTACTGATAGTGTGATCCATGTGGAATTTGGATGTTAGAGAATTTTTGTACAATGTTTATGGGTATCAGTTCATGCCATGAGAGTTTGGAAATTTTATGATATCTGTGTAAATAGCTATATTTTCTAAACTATAAATCAGTGAGCATACATTATCGGTTTTAAATCTCTAATAAATTGTATGATGTAAAATAAATTCTCAGAAATTGCATGTAATATCATGACTGTTAGTGAAGGATTTTAGAACAGATAAATATGTATATGGCACTGTGTACCATGCTTAATTGATGACTTCATAAATTAGGTAGAATGCATGTTTTATTTATCATAAATTGTGTATGACTCCGAAAAATGTGAAATTGGATATGCATGATGTTTAACTGTAAACAGTCTGTGGTTACATTTTCATGTGAATTGGACAACAGTAGGTACTGATTTGATTATTATATGTTGAAATAGCTAGTTTAAGCATGTTTAGAGTAATTAGTGATAAATTAGATAATTACATTATGATTTATGATTGAATTGTAACTGTTTAACTCTGTAAACAGTAGTACCATGTTAGGTAACCTGAATCATGTTCAAGTATGTGAATATAGAACTAATGTGTTAAATGGTATGCAAATAGTGTGTGTTTAAAAATGGGAAAAATGTGTAAATGTGCCATGGGTGACACTGCTACCTTAGAGGGCTAAGGAACTGTACCGTAGTAAAGTCCCTACGGGAAGGTTCATATGAGTATGAGATTCCATGGGCATTGGGATAAAATCTTAGAGGTGGACAAGTACCACTGGTTAGGGTGGAGAGTGCTTCTCCCAGTTCTGCACAGTAACTAAGGTCTATCACTATATTGCCTAGGTGATAGATATGTGTGTGATGAGATAAGTGTGTGTCCTTCTAGAGGTGGTTTGGACTATGTGTCACGGCATGTAATGATAATAATGCAAATTTGTGTACATGTGAAATGCATATGTGTAAATTGTGTAAATGAGAAAATGAGCATGTGGACATATGAATTTATGTGTTGATAGGTGAAATTGTGAATATGTCTATAAATATGTTAAAAATCATGTCAAACAGCAAGCTTATTATGTGTATAAATGTGTTATACATGCGGAAAAGCACATAGAATCCATGCTAGGAATATTCTTCCATCAAGTGCGAACATCATGTTTAAATTGCCATCATGTTACAACTCGAATATGATGAAATGTGAATTTAGATAGCATGTTAAAGAATGTGTAGAAAGCATGTGATAGGTTTCCTTACTGTAAAATGAACATAAACCATGTACCATGTATTATAAATTGTTGTAGTATCATGTTTAGGTTTTCTTAAAAGATTGCTTAATCCATGCTACATGTATTAGTTATTTTGTTTAAATGTACAGTGTCCATGTGGTGTATGTATGTTTAATGTGAATGGTAATTACTTGCTGAGTCTTTTAGACTCACTCTTGCTTCGGCGTACATGTGCAGATATTCCTACTTCTTCCGAGCAGATAGTCAGGAGTGACTCGGAGCGTGAGTAGGAGACCTTCGTGGAGAATTGTACTTTTGTACCTTTCATTTTCACAGTATGTAATAAAAGAGGATTTGTATTGCATTTGAGATTATGTAATTCATTGTAGTTGCAAGTTGTGGACAATGTAATTTATTTTAAATTTCTCATTTATGGAATGGTTAGTTTCCTTTTGTACTACATAGACGTGGATAAATGTGGATGATGGAATAAGATGTTATTTCCAGTTCTTTCCTATTTCCGTTGTTACTTGTTAATATTTATGTACGTCTCGACCTACTGAATGTGTTGTGTAAATGTCCCACTGTGGCGATGCTTTCTATATCGAGGTGGGTTGGTATAACCGTACTGGTATAAAGAGGTCCGTTACAGAGATTGGTATCAGAGCGACTGGTTGAGATAGTACATGAATATGCATATACTATCATCTTCATTATATGCTAAGTCTCTATAGATTGTCTACATAGTTAGGAATTAGATAGTTTAGTTCGTAATCGGGATTAAATTGTTTTGCAAGCTATGGCTTCTCGAGGTAAGCGTGGTGTTCCTGCTCGTGAGGATGAGAAGAGGAGAGAGGAGAGAGTGAGCCTAAGCGTGAGGATTAGGGTGAGCAGCAGGCCCCAGCACCCCAGGGTCTTGTGCTTCCTCCACCGCCACCAGTGGATTATGGAGTGTTCATGCAAGGTCTAGTTCAGGCCATGCAGACACAGGCCCATACTCAGGCTGCACTCTAGGCTCAGCTGGTGGCTCAGGTTAGATCAATAAGATAGAGTAGTCTGTTTTATTTAAATTTTGTGTTTTCTATGTTGCTATATTGTATATGTGTGTCTTATGTTGTTTGTTGTAGCAGGCTCAGGTGCCAGTTCCCCAGGCTCATGACCATGGTGGACCCTCCATCATGGAAAAGTTCAAGAGGATGGCTCCACCCTCTTTTAAGGGGGAGAGTGACCCGTTGCTTGCGGAGAGCTGGATGAGGGAGATTGAAAAGATCTTCCGAGCGATTAGGTGTGCTGAGGTTGACAAGGTCACTTTAGCCACCTATATGCTACAGGTATTTGTAAATTGTTTATATATTTAGTTCTTTAAGCCTAGATTGTCTGGATTGGTCCTTATGGAATGTTTTGGCAGGAGCGAGCCGATGTGTGGTGGTTCTCATTGCTTCATATCCGGTTTGAGGACGGTGCTATAGAGGTGGCTTGGGACGAGTTTGTGAGGCTCTTTGGGCCAGGTTCGTTCTGGAGCACATCTAGGACAAGATGGAGCAGGAGTTCCTTTCCTTGACTCAGGGCTCCATGACCGTACTGGAGTACGAGGCTAGGTTTCCGAGCTATCAAAGTATACCCTCATATCGTTGCTGATGAGCACATGAAGGTGAAGAATTTCGTGATGGGTCTGAGGCCATCATTGAAGATGAGGTTGGTGGCCTCGTACCCTCGATGAGGCTCTTAGCGCGGCTTGTCGGCAGGAAGGAGAGATGGAGCAGTATCTTGAGGAGAAGAAGGCTTCGCAGAAGAGGCCTGCAGTTCCATTCCAGAGGCAGAAGAAGAAGAAGGTGACATATCAGTCACCGCAGCGTTCTGTAGTATCCGACAATCGTCAGGTATCTTCTCAGCATTCCCCCAGTGGCAAGAAGGAGTGACCTCATTGCGGTAGGGCACATGGTGGTTCAGAGTCTGGAAGATGGCGGGGAAGTGATTGAAGTGTGGGAGCAGCGAGCATAAGATAAAGGATTGTCCCAAACTTTAGCAGGGAGTCCAGCACGGACTAGCTCCAGCAGCGGGCAGCAGCAGCAGCGCCAGCAATAGGTCGACCACGGAGACCTCGAGCCCCAGCTCAAGTGTTTGCGTTAGCTCATGAGGACACCGAGCAGGCGGAGCATTTCGATCGTTTTGCTAGGCAGTTAGTTTTAGAGTCAGGATTGGAGTCTGAGGAGTTAGAAGTCCCCTTGTCTGTGCACACACCTGCGGGAACGGTATCGACTAGGAAGTGTATTCTGTCCTTACCGGTGTGCATTGAGGATAGAGTTCTAGAAGGGTGTTTCTTCTTGCTAAAGATGAAGGACTATGATGCAATTCTTGGTTTGGATTGGCTAGAGGAGCACTATGCATTGGTAGATTGTCGTGGAAAGAAGATTGTCTTCCGCATTCCTGGTGAGGATGAATTCTCACATCCCTTGCCAAGGAACTTAGCGGGAAAGTTTGTCATCTCTGCCATGAAGGTGATGAGAATGGTGAACAAGGGTTGTGACTCTTTTCTTACCAGCATGGTATTAGTACCCAAGGCTAATGAGTCATCTACTCTTGTGGAGATTGAGGTAGTGCAGGATTTTCCAGATGTCTTTCCCGATGATTTATCTGGATTGCCACCGGCTAGAGAGATAGAGTTTACTCTAGAGTTGCTTCCAGGCACCTCTCCCATCTCAAAGGCCCTTTATTGGATGGCACCTGTGGAGTTAGCGGAGTTAAGGAAGCAGTTGCAAGATTTGTTAGATAAGGGATTTATTCACCGTAGTGTTTCTCCTTGGGGCGCACCTGTATTGTTCGTAAAGAAGAAGGATGGGTCACTTAGGTTATGCATCAATTATAGGAAGCTAAACCAAGTGACTGTGAAGAACATGTATCCCTTACCTCGAATTGATGATCTGTTTGACCAGCTGCAAAATGAATCGATCTTTTCTAAGATTGATTTGCGGTCTGGTTATCATCAATTAAGGATTAGGAGTGAGGATGTGTCCAAGACGGCGTTTAGAGCCCGTTATGCACATTATGAGTTTTTGGTTCTTTCATTTGGTCTGACCAACGCCCCTGCAGCATTCATGGATCTCATGAACAGGGTGTTTAGACCTTATTTAGATAGTTTTGTTGTAGTTTTCATCGATGATGTGTTGGTCTATTCTCCGGATGAGGCCACACACCGTCAGGATTTGAGGGTAGTGTTGGAAGTTCTCCGAGAGCACAAGCTGTATGCAAAATTCAGTTAAGTGCGATTTCTGGATGCACGAGGTTCATTTCCTTGGGCATGTTATCTCCGGTGCTGGTGTAGCAGTAGATCCAACGAAGGTCCAGGCTGTATTGGATTGGGAGATCCCCAGGGCCCCTTTAGAGATTCGTAGTTTCCTTGGTTTGGCGGGTTATTATCAGTGATTTATTGAGGGATTCATCTCTTGCCGCCCCACTAACCAAGCTAACCAGGAAGGGTGAGAAGTTTGTGTGGTCCGAGGAATGTGAGAGTAGCTTTCAATTATTGAAGGCTAAGCTTACTTCCGCTCCGGTATTGGTATTACCTAGTGGTGATGAAGGTTTTGCCATTTATATGGATGCATCTCGGATTGGCCTTGGCTGTGTATTGATGCAGAAAGGAAGGATAGTAGCGTATGCTTCTCGGCAATTGAAGGAGCATGAGCATAACTATCTGACTCATGATTTGGAGCTTGCGGCAGTGGTTCATACACTGAAGATCTAGAGGCACTATCTTTATGGTGTCAGATTTGAGGTGTTCACTAACCACAAGAGCTTGAAGTATCTTTTCTCCCAAAAGGATTAAACCATAGGCAGAGAAGATGGATTGAGTTCTTGAAGGACTATGACTTCGATCTCTAATATCATCCTGGAAGGGCGAATGTCGTAGCAGATGCCCTTAGTAGGAAGAGGTCTTCTCTCCAGCAGGATTGTAAGATGTTGGATGATGCGGCATATGCGATGACTGAGTTAGAGCCATCATTGTGTCAGGATTTGTAGCTCAATTGTGTTGGGTTTACATGTGTTATGTTTGGTTTTGATGATGAACAACCCAAATTAATGTTATGAGCATATTTAAAACATGATCAAGCAAATGATAAGCAAGACAGAACATCTCAAGTGATTGTTTAAATGTTCTTTATATCTCACTAACAATGCTCTTAAATGTAGGTGTGAGTGTAGGCAAGACAATGTACCAAATTCCAAGGCAAAAACTCAAGAAAGTCACATTCAACAAGTGCCTGTCGACAGACTCACAAGTCCCTGTCGACAGCTGCACACAGGGAGATCAGACAGGTTTTAGGACAAGTGTACTGTCGACAGATCCAAATCGTCGGTCGACAGATACACATAGGAAATCGTTCCGCAAGGCCAGTCTTCTGGATTTTGCATACCTATCAGCACCTTTCGACAGATGCATAGTTTGCTGTTGACAGATGAAGAGAAGATCTCAGTTCCATGATTTGCATATGTTTCCTATAGGGGTGTTTCCTTCTACCATGACTCTCCATACTTAAATACCCATATATAAGGAATGTCTTGAAGAGATTTTCATACAGAAGCAGCCACCATACAAAACCCTAGCAAAAATTCAAGAGAAAAGTCTCTCCCTACTGCTCTGCTTTAGCTCTCCGTCCAGAACAAAGAAGAACAATCTTCTGAACGAAGTTGAAGCCGGTTCGTTTGTGATTCAAGCTTCTCCATCAATGATACCTATCAAGACGAAGTTTGAAGTTCATCTGGACGACCATCTTGAAGAGTTCCATCTTAGGATTTGTTTCCACAACTCTGAACTCTTCTCTGTTTCTACTTTTTCATACTTTGTGTGTGTGATTATGGGTCACGCATCTCTTGTGTTTGATCTACGTGTGTCATGTTGTTCTGACGCTTGTTTGCATCAGACAACATGAGTGTGTGTATGTAATGCTTTAAACTCGCTGATAAGCAGTCCTTCTGCGTTTGTGTGTGGACGGTGGACGTAGGATACACAAGTTGTGTACTCTGAACGACCTTAAATCTTCATGTCCTGTGTTTGCACGTTTTCACGATAGATGGTTGGTAGGCACGCTGATTCTAAACACGTTAGATAGACTGTTCATGTTCTGCTCACAACAAGCACACTAATTGCAAGTCGAACTAATTCTTATCTAGTTAAGATTTCGATAAGTTGTGTTTTCATCGAAAAGAAGGCAACTGTGGTTAGAGTTTGTTGTTGTAATCTATTCAACCCCCCCCCCTCTAGATTACCATATTGGATAATTCCGCACATCTTTCAATTGGTATCAGAGCAAGGTTCTCCGATTTATTGTCTTAATTGTTTGATCTTACGATCAGGAGATTCTCGTTCTCATGGAATCTAACAAGGGGTATATGGCTGAGGGACATTCAGTGACCAGGCCCCTTCTTTTATGGCACTGATGATCCTTATTGGAAAAAATCGTATGCAGGTGTTTCTGAGAGCTCAAAATTATGATCTTTGGAAAATCGTCCACAAAGGAGCCTATGTGCTGGCCGAGGATGAAGATACGTGGACAAAGGACCAAATTGCTAAGGGAACTCTCAACTGGAGCGCACTGAACATGATGCAGTGTGTTGTGCACCCCAAGGAGTATTCAAGAGTCTCCACATGCACTTCAGCAAAAGAGATGTGGGACAATCTTGAGCTCATCTACGAAGGTACGTAGGAGGTAAGGGAAACCAAAGCAAGCATGTTAATTTTAAATATGAAATGTTTAAATTGAAAAATGATGAAACAATATCAGATATGTATTCTAGATTCATGTTAATAATCAACGGGTTGAAGGTCTTAAAAAAGAATACTCAGAGAGTGACTTAGTTAGGAAGATACTTCGGTCTCTTCCATCCTCATAGAATACTAAGGCCACTGTCATTAAGGATTCAAAAGATCTTTCAAAGATGAAGTTGGATGAATTAATTGGTTCCCTGATGACATATGAAATAAATGTGAAAAGAAAAGAAACTAAGAAAACCCAAGAAAGTCAATTGCTTTAAAAGCATCCAATAAAAATTCTTCAAGTTCCAAAAAGGATGTTCAACAGGAAAGTGATGAAGATGGAATGTCTAGTGATAGTGGGAACGATGAAATGGCAATGCTCACTAGACAGTTCAAAAAATTCCTTAAGTTTAAAAGGAAAGGCTCAGGTAACTCCAAATCCTTTCAGCAGAAATACTTTTCAAATAAATTTGAGTCTAACAAAAAATCTAACATTGTATGCTATGAGTGCAAGAAACAAGGGCATATGAGAGGAGAATGCCCGGAGCTCAAGCAAAAACTCAAGAAAGAAAAATTCACCTTCAAGAAAGCCATGGTAATGTTGGCAACTTGGAGTGATGAAGACGAAGATGAGGACGCACAAGAAGCCTCTAGAGATGAAGAGATTCAATGCTTAATGGCAAGAAGTGACGACTCCAATGAGGTAAAGTCTTCCTTTGAAAGATATACTGTTGATGAATGGGAAGAAGCATACACTATCTTATTTGAAAAATTTTGTGAATTCAAGTCTGAAAATAAAGCACTGAAAAAGAAAATCAACTCTTTTGTTCATAGCATAAACAATAATGAACAAATTGCAGCCTTAAATAAAGAAATTGAAATGATGAAAATTGATGAAGAAGCTCACAGTAAGGAAATGGACTGTCTGAAAACAAAATTGCAAGAAATTCAAAAGGAAAAGGAAAGCCTAATCAATTCTCTTGAATGTCTTCAAAATGAACATCAAGAAACTAAGAAAAAGTTGGAACAAGCTGAAAAAGATCTAAAAGAAAAATCTGACGATCTTACAAGATTTGTTAAGGGAATGCAAAATCTTGATGCAATTTTGGGATCAAATACTTTTGTTCCAAAGCATGGAATTGGGTATCAACCTGTGAAACAAAAGAAAATAGGACAAACATTGATAACTTCCTTGTTGATCCTAGTCCAAGCACAAGCAACAAGTCCCTCCAAGAACAAGAAAAATCAAGCCAAGGGTAAGCAACAACACCCAAACAAAATCATTCAGGCATTCAAAAGAAAGAGCGGTCTGCGACAGGCTCAGTGGAAGCTGTCAACAGGTCTGGAAGAAGGTTGCCAAGTGTCAGTCAACAAGGAAACCAAAAAGGAAAATGCAAATGAGTGGTCAACAGAATAACAAACGAACTGTTCTGAAAAATTCTCCATCTTACAATGTATGTAAGAAATTTGGTCATAAACAAAATCAATGCTGGAATAAACAGAAATGCAAACAAATATGGATTCCAAAGCATTTACTCTTTGGCATGAATGATACACTGGGACCCAGAGTAATTTGGGTACCAAAACCTCTTGTCTGATCCATCTATGCAAGAATGCCTAGCAGCCCAAAATCAAAACAAATGGTACTTAGATAGTGGCTGCTCGAGGCACATGACGGGGAACAAAGACAAATTTTGTTCCTGGTGGAAAAAGACGGAGGTCAAGTTGTCTTTGGAGGTAACAATAAGGTCAGATCATTGGCACAAGTAAGGTTGGTAAGTATGCCTCTAACTCAATAGACATGTATTGTTAGTTGATGGTCTTATTCACAATTTGCTAAGCACAAGCCAACTGTGTGATAAAGGTCATAAAGTTGTTTTTGAATCAAATTCATGTCAAATTGTTGATAAGGAAATAGGAAGTCTTAAGTTTTCTGGAAAAAGGGTGAACAACATTTATCTAGTTGATTGGATGATCCAGAAAATGAAAATTTGTGTCTTGTTGCAAATAAATAGGATGAGCTTACTTTGTGGCGTCGCATGCTTGGCCATGCAAGCTACAATGTCTTGCATAAGATCACGAAGCGGAAATTGGTAACTGGACTTCGTAAAATTTCTTTCAATAAGAATGAAAGTTTTTGTGATGCATGTGCACAGGGAAAAACAAACCCAGAAATCTTTCAAATCAAAAGCACCGGTAAGCACATCTAAACCTTATGAACTGTTGCACATGGACCTTTTTGGACCTACTAGAACTCTCAGTCTCATTGGCAAATGGTTTGGTTTTGTCATTGAGGATGACTTTTCTAGATTCACTTGGCTCAAATCTTGGCACACAAAAATGAAGCACTTACAGTCTATAAAGATTTCTTTAATAAGATTGAGCATAGAAATGTTCATAAGATATGCTCAATCCGCACTGATCACGGGGGAGAGTTTGATAATAACTATTTTTCTGATTTTTGTAGGCACGAAGGGATAGACCACATGTTCTCCTCTCCAAGGACTCCAGAACATAATGGAGTAGTGGAGAGAAAGAACAGAACATTGCTGGAAATGGCTCGCACTCTTTGGTTGAAAGTCAACTCTCAAAGAGTTTTGGGCAAGAAGCGGCGAATACTTCATGCTATATTCTTAACAGAGCTATGGTAGACCTGTGATGAAGAAAACCCCGTATGAACTGTTAAAAGGTAAGAAACCCAGTGTTGGGTATTTCAGAGTCTTTGGCTCAAAAGGGTTTATACAATTTTTTTTTTTAAAAAAGGTCTCAGGGCCTCAAACCAGGAGAGTGCACCCTTCCCCCGGGGGAAGAATGATCTCACTCCACTGGTGAGGGCGACCTGGGCCAAAATATATTAAAAGAAAAAGAATTCATACAAAACATTATGGGCATACCCCATTAAACAATCTGACATGGAAAAGGCCAGATTTATCAATAACCATAGGCCCCTTACAAAGATGAGGTAAATTACGAGCCTCCCAAAAGGTAAACATTCCGCCTAACCTTCACAGCCACATTAGCAAGGGAATCAGCTAGTTGGTTTGTTCCCGATATACATGAGATATCATAATATGTTCTGGATGAGAAGGGATTTAGCCTCCCTCCACCATCTATAGGATTGCCATGAGATCATCTTTTCTCCCAGAAAGAGCTTACTAGCATTTGCGAGTCAGAATAAATGATGGACAGCTGTAGCCCAAGGAGGCGGCCAACCTCAAGCCATCACATAAAGCTCGAACTTCAGCAATCATACTGTTTCCAATACCATAGAAGTGAGAGAAAGCCACATGAACAGTTCCATGGGAATCTCGGATGCATCCCCCACCTCCACAGTCCCCAGGATTACCTTTGTAGGCTCCGTCGACGTTAAGGCAAAAATCATGTAAAGGGGGAATCCAACGAACCAACTTAAGTACTTTGGTTGAACACTGAGGGCCATAACCAAACCCTGAAGAACTTGCCTGTCATGGGTATTCAAATCAAAACCTGAACCGGATGGAGGAGAGGGAGTGAGCAATGCTAGCTTTGATATTGTTAATAATAATACCGGTGTTGTTATGGAGAGATTCAAATCTTCTGAGGCATCTTTCCTTCCAAATATGCCAGAGCATAAGGACCAAAGTGTAAATAGAAACAAACCAATAGGAGACCGAGTGCTATATGTCTGCAGGAAAACTCATAGGCGACCAGTGATAGTTGTATGGAGATTAACCTTGGAGAAATAAGAGTGCTGAGTCAACGCTAAAGGTTAGAAGCAATATCACCATGAATAAAAAAGATGGTCCAGGTCTTCCACGGAAGGCTGAGCACAGCAGGAGCAACGGGACACAGTAGGAATACCAATTTCTGAAATACAACCATCAACGGGGGACAGCATGGTTGAGAATTTTCCAGGAGAACAAAGAGGCTCTGCGGTAAAAAGAATTGTGCCATAAAGTATTAAGATTCGGCATGTGGATTACCCTTTGGTCTGATCAAATTATACACAGAATTAGTAGTAAAAAAATGTTGCCAGAAGGTGTCCAAATACACCTGTCCTCCTCATGAGAAAGGGAAATCCCATCCAAAATAGAATGAGGGATGACCGACCTGAGGGGATGGGAGGCATTAGATATCACCTCACATAAGGATATATCCTAGTGTGAGGAGTCACCTGAATGATGTCACTGAGAGGAGTATCTCCAATCCAGGTATCTTGAAGAATTTTAATTTGCTTGCCATTGCCATGAACCCATCTAGTGTTTTCCTAAGAATTTTACTGGCTTCCATATAAACACCTTGGGAATCCTCGGGATGCTAGTAGAGCTGTCAAGAGTGTAGCGATTCCTAGCATAGGAGGCCCACAGAGAAGAACTTTGATTAATATTCCAAAGATGTTTGACTGCCAAAGCGAGCTGCACAAGCCAGACTATGAACCCCCAACCACCTTCAGATACAGGTCTTTGAATAGACGTCCAAGCAATCCAGTGACGCCGGTGAGCACCTTCAGATCCATCCCAGAAAAAATTGGCAGAAGCTCTTTCAATGTAAGAAATTATAGATTTAGGTAAGGAGGAAGTAGCAGCCAGATAGACAGGAAGGGAGGAGATAACCAAGTTAATCAATGTGATTCTCCCAGCTTGAGACAATAATTTAGATTTCCAAGTGTGGAACTTACTGTTAACCTTATCAATGAGAGAGCTATAGTCCATCACTCTTAGTCTACCAGGCTTCAGTGGAATACCAAGATAGATAAGGGAATCAGATTTTTTGGTGTAACCCGTCACCTGTTGGATTTTCTGGGCGACCTGATTAGGGGCCTTAGCTGCAATGAAGAAACAGCTCTTATTTGAATTAACTAACTGGCCAGATGATGAAGCATATTTTTTAAAAACTCAGTCAATCTTCTTACGTTTCTAATGCTCCCATTAATAAAGACCAGGGTATCATCCGCATAAAGTAGATGTGAAGGAGGCGGGCAGCCCCTGGGGCCAGAATAAGGGAGAAGATACCCCGAATCCACCATATACTTGATGCCTCTACTTAAAGCTTCTTCCATAATTATAAACAAAGCAGGGGCGATCGGGTCACCTTGGCGCAATCCCCTGGAAGATTTGAAGTAACCAACCGGTGATCCATTACATAGAACATAAAACCAACAGTTGGTAATCATCATACCAACATAAGATATAAATCGGGAGGAGAAGCCAAAGCTCTTGAGGACTGCAAAGAGAAAGCTCCACTCAACGCTGTCATAGGCTTTTTTAATGTCAAGTTTGAAAATAACATTGTTTCCTCTGATTTTGCGACCAATATCTCGGACCAACTGACGAGCCATAGAAACATTATCCAGTATAGATCTCCCTTTAACAAAAGCCCCTTGCTCTTGGGAAATGATGACAGGAAGGATGGGAGTGAGTCTGTCACATAAAATCTTGGAAACAATTTGTAGGAAAAGTTACATAAGCTAACAGGCCTGTAGTCATTGAAAGAGACCAGTAGGTCTTTCTTTGGGATTAAAGCAATATGGGTTGAAGTAACACTTCTTGGGAAAGAAAAACCACTGAAGAAACCTTGAACAGCCTTAACAACGTCATTACCAATAATGTCCCAACAAGAAGTGTAAAAAGAACCAGTAAACCCATCAGGACCAGGAGCACTATTTCCATTCAGTGCCCAGACCGCCTGTTTAACTTCATGAAAGTCCAGAGTTTTGCACAGGATCTCGTTCTGATCAGCGGTAATAATATGAGGGATGACCGTAAGAAGAGATTCATCCACCAATGTATTAGCCGAACAAAGAAGAGATTCAAAAAAATTTACTGCCTCCTTAGAGATTAAATCTTGATCCTCAGTCCAATACCCATTTACTGGATTCTGTGAATTCTGTTTCTTCTTCTGTTTCCTTGGACCACTGCATGGTAGAAAGCAGAGTTTCTATCCCCGTCATCCAGCCACTGAAGCTTAGCTTTTTGAGCCCAAAAGATCTCAAGACAACGAGTAGCCCGATTAAGGTTAGCATTAGCTAAGCCCAAGGCTGAACGATTAGCTACAGTGGGATTAATATCAAAATCCTCTTGCCTAGCCTGGACCTCAGACTCTAGATTTTGACATTAGCGTTGACGTTACCAAATTCAGTTTTATTCCAAAAGCGAAGCGCGTTTCTAACAGCCTTCAGCTTCAATTGGAGATTAAGATATGATTAGGGTGATCGCCACCAACATTCGTCCAGACAGAACCCACATTACTCTTAAATGAATCATGGGTTGTCCACATAGTTTGAAAAAATAAATCTGGCAGGCCCTCTGGGAGGGGTCACACAGGACGCCAAAAGTGGAGCATGATCAGAAGGGCCTCTGGCAAGATGCTTGATTTGAAATCCAGGAAAAGAAGTCTCCCAGGGGATGTTAATAAAAAATCTGTCCAGTCTAGCTTTAACCGCCGCAAGTCTAGCTCTATTGTTTGACCAGGTGAACGGAGAACCATTATAACCCACATCAGAAATGGAAGAAGCAGACACACAGGCATTCAGATCCATCATCGCCTTAAGGCTAGGAGGTCGGCCACCCCTCTTCTCAGCAGGAGAACTAACACAGTTAAAATCACCACCAACAAGCCAAGGAAACGAAACATTAGAGGACATACTGAGAATTTCATCATATAGGTAGCGTCTGTGAGTGAAGCTGCATGAAGCATAAACGACAATGACCATGTACTGAACAGTACTATTACTTTGAATAGAAACGTGATTTGTGGTCACTATGGCTAACCACTTGGACCAGATTATTGCGCCAGAAAATCCATAACTTGGAATCCTCCCCGCGTTGCCAGCACAATTTTCCATTTTAATAAACCTGCAAATCTTCTCAGCACGGTCAAAGGAAACTTTAGGCTCTGCAATAGCAACAATATCTATTCCATATTGCTGAATGATACAACGGAGGCACCTTTTAGAGGCAGTATTATAGATGCCACGGATATTCGAATACAGAATCGGGCAATTCATGAGGAAGAGTAACCAGTTTTAAGCCCCACCGCCTTGGCTCGAGATGAGTGCAAATACCTTCTTTCTTTGAGTAAAACCATCAGAGGTAACCACCACATTTGGCATAAAAATATTCTCCTTAAGAGCAAGTTCCGATACACACATGGAGGAGGATTCCGCAGCCTTAGATCGGAAGGTTAGGAATAGAAAGAACATCCCGGCGGTGGACCTCCGGCGACCACCAACGGAGGCGTTTCAGCAATGACAAATTCCGGACCTTGAGTGACCTGCATGGGACGCAGCCTATGCAACGTGGGAACAGTGCACAGGGACGTGGAATCCTTCCGAGTGGTATCAAAGGCCGTGTTAGAGTGGTGTAAATTATCTTGCAAGACACTGTCAGATTACCTTTAATCACGTCCTGACAAATCTCAGTAGAACCTGTACCAAGCAGCACCGAAAAAGTAAGCGCCGGCGGCGCCTCCGTCAGAGCTGAGGGATGGTTTTGGCAAAACAACTGGCTGAGCATGTTCTTCACAAGAGGATATCACATCATGCGACTTTAAACCATGGTTTTGAGGCAAATTCTGAACTAGCTGCATACTCTTAACTTCCAAAACCCACCATGCACATTTGATTCTAATCCTGGCCGCATCATAGTGATAGACGACAAAGGGACCTCCTGGACCATAGAACTCCCTCCAATAATCCCAGACTGGTCATTTAACAAAGAACCATTAACGTCAACAGTACCATGCTCTTGGACGTTCTTATTCTGATTCTGATGTCTGTCATTCTCCAGATCCACCATATTAGAGTGGACAGTAGAAACACCATGCACTGGATATCATCAGCTAACCGATCAAAAACATTACTGACGGGAACTTCGATCGTCGTTAGCTTCGAGTGGTTATCCTTAGAAATCCCTCCTTGCGTTGAACAACACGCCACTCTTGATCCTTCATTTTTCTTTATCGGGCAATGGAATTAACGGCCTTTTTAGGAGCTGATCAGTATCTCTTGTCTTCTTCTTGCAAACCTCCATAGAGTGACCAACCTACGACAGAAGTTGCACACCGGAGGCACCCTATGGAAATTAACAGACTGCCAGAAACCTCTGTCACCCTGCCCTATCCATATCCGCTCAACCAGCGTTTGGCAATGTCAACATCAACACAAACAAGAGCTTCTGCAGTTTGAGTCCAGGCCAGAGTGGAGTCATGAATCCGCAGGACTTCACCAAATTTTCCAGCAATGCATCTTAGATAATCCTTATTGTAAAAGTTAACAAGCAGGTTCGGGAAGCCCACCCAGAGGGATGAGCGTTGGATCAGTAGAAAAATCGAAATCAGAAGCCCAATGGAAGAACCGACAAAGAAACCTTTGATGTATAAGTTCTTCCCAGACCAGCACTTTAAGAAAATCCTCTTCATTAAAAAAACGGAACAGAAGGTGCCTAGAATTTAAAATACTGACAATACAGTCCCCTTTAAGAGCCAATCTCTGAGTTAAACAACTATTGATGTCCTATAGATGGCCTCTCGTATGAGCATTTAGCAACAACAGCCAGTTTAAGAGGCAGTTCTGATTGACGTACCTCTTCCTTAGTGAAATAAACCATCGGTACCCATCATCTGTAAAAGCTGGAGCTTTCAAGGAGTCGCGACCTTCGAAGGTCGCAAGTGGCCGCCAGAGCACTGGCAAAGGTTAGGCGCACCTGTCCTGAGGACGAGTCCGCTTCCATCGCCAACCAAAGAGACCTGCCGGCAACCTGCAGGCCGCCGGCAGCCCCACAACGAAACACCCAAAAACCCTCACCCCCGAAACCTCAGAGCTTCTCTCTCCAGGATTCTAGAGAGAGGAACTTAAAAGTGTTTATACATAACAATGATAAAGTTGATTTAGACAAGTTTGAAGCCAAAGGTGATCAAGGTACATTTCTGGGATACTCAGAACACTCTAGAGCATTAGGGTGTTTAACAATAAGAATAAAAACTGTGGAAGACATCCACATGTTGTTTTTTGATGAGTATCATACAAAGTCTAACATTTCCAATGTACACAGGAATGATGATGGAAATGAAGAACAACTCTTGGGGAACTACAAGCAAAAGCAAAAGGAAGTTCTAAAGTAGTTTCCAAGACTAACAGTGGATATCTTCACAGGTACAATGATGAAGATGATGAAATACTGTTCAACAAACAAGATGATGAATCTGAAGAAGATTCACAAGAGGAAGAGCCTCAAGGTGAAACTCCTCAAACCAACCCTCCACAAGATCACCTTCCTCAAGTCCAAGATCAACCCGGCACTTTACAATCACAAATGTGAGGTACTCCAAAGATCACCCACATGATAATGTGATAGGAGATGTAAATGATTCAGTTCAAACTAGGTCTAAGGTTAGACAATTAGTTCAACAAGATCATTTAGTTTTTGTATCTCAAGTGGAACCTAAAAAGTTGAAGAAGCTTTAAAAGAAAATTCATGGATTGATGCTACGCATGAGGAAACCTGGTCAGTTTCAAAGAATAATGTCTGGAGTTTAGTTCTACCAGAACCCCTTGAGATTCTGTCATAGGCACAAGATGGGTTTTAGGAATAACTAATGAAGAGGGTAAAGTTGTGAGAAATAAGGCTAGACTGTAGCAAAAGGATACAATCAAGAATTTGTGTGTACTTTGAAGAATCTTTTGTCCCTGTAGCTAGACTTGAAGCAGTTAGAAATTTTGTTGGCATAGCATGCTCAAATAAGTTCAAACTTTTTCAAATGTATGTTAAAACTGCTTTCCTGAATGGCTACATCATAGAGGTAGTCTATGTTTCTCAACCTCAGGTTTTGAAAATTCTGAAATGCCTAACCATGTTTACAAGTTGCACAAAGCTCTTTACGTTTGAAGCAGGCACTCGAGCTTGGTATGACAGGTTAAGCAACTTTTTGGTGAGTAAAACCTACTCAGAGGTAAGGTGGACCAAACACTCTTTACTAAGAAAGTTCGCAATCATATAATTGTCGTTCAGTTTATGTGGATGGACATTATATTTGGTTCCCCTAACCATCACTGTGTGAGGAGTTTTCCAAACATATGCACAGTGAATTGAGATGAGTCTAGTGGGGGAGCTTCAATTCTTTCTTGGTTCGCAGGTAAAGCAACATGAAGACGGGTTCTTCATTAATCAAGAAAAATATGTTAAGGAGCTTCTCAAAGATTTCAATTTGAACAAGCTAAACCTGCCTCAACCCTAATGAGCACAAGCATTAAACTTGAAAATGATGAGAAAGGTAAACCGGTAGATGCAAAGTAATTCCGAGGCATGATTGGCTCACTCCTTTATCTTACTGCAAGTAAACCGAATATACAGTTCAGTGTTTGCCTTGTGCTAGATATCATCTAGTCCAAAGGAAAGTCATTTAGTTACAGTTAAGAGAATATTCAGATCCCTCTCAGGTTCGTATGATTTGGGTCTTTGGTATCCACAGGACAGGAATAGCTTTTATTTGATATCTATTCTGATGCTGACCTGGATGTAAAATTGACAGAAGAGCACTAGTGGGTACTGCCAATTTCTTGGTGTTTGCATGGTTTTGTGGTCATCCAAGAAGCAACACTCGATTGCACTCTCCACTGCAGAGGCAGAATATGTTGCTGTAGGGAGTTGTGCGCCCAAGTGTTGTGGATCAAAAGTCACCTGTGTGATTACAACCTTGATATTGGATGCACACCTATCCTATGTGACAACTAGTGCCATCAATCTCTCAATGACCTAGTCCAACACTCTAGACAAAACACATTGAGATCGACATCACTTCTTGAGAGATGAAGTTAGCCAACAAATCCTTGGAGCTTAGCTTCATACCCACTAATAAGCAATTGGTTGACATTTTCACAAAACCATTGGCTGAGGATAGATTCACAACATTGAGAAAGAATTGGGTTTGTGCAAATGCAATGAAGCCCATACCGAACTCTGACGTATATGTTTCTTTGTGTGCACTGACTATGAGGTATATCAAATGGTAAACTGTGGAAGAACAAGTTATGCTTGTTTAAAACTATTATTATGCGTGAGAAAAATTCTCCGCCATGTATCCATAGTCAAGTTGCACATAAAGGTCATTCATTCAAATAAGGTATATGGCTTCTTTTCCTTTTGCAAACAAGTGGATGTCTGTGTTCGAATGTTTTATTTATGAACCTGTGTGCCATTGCTTGAATGTTGAATCTACACATGCACACACTATGGGGTAGCAGGTTCAGGTTAGATGAATGAATTCTTGAGGGAACTCTTCTTTTTTCACATCTTTCATTTTCCCTAGCATGGAGTTCCATTTTTTCTACTCATCCTAGCCTTCAATTTGATTTGTAGAAGTTCCTGTCGACAACCCCAATTCCATCTGTCGACAACCATGATCTGTCTGAAACCAAAGTCTTCAACTGTGTATATCTGTCGACAGATTCACATCAGCTATCGACAGATACATATTTAACAAGCAATTCCTATTCTTTCTCAACAGTCTTGGAGCAAGTCCATCCATTGATGTACAGTGCAACTTGAGTAGCTACGTTCGTTTAATCTTTCATGTCCACATTATATTAAAGATATTGTCTCAATCCCATGATTTCGACATACTCTTGTATGAGTCTAGGTTGTATCATTCGGAGTACATTGGACAATTCTAATGGGTCTAACCTAACTCACTTGAATACACCCTTATGGCTAATCATTTTCTCAAGTGATGTGATAAGTCCTATGGTCATTGAACTTTATGTCTTGCATTGATTGTTACCATACACATTCTTTGACCTCGATTTTCAAACAAAAAAAAAACAACAAAGAAAAACAAAAAAGGAAAAGCTACCTATTTATTAGAATCAAAAGTCAATAATGGGATAAAGATAGAGCAATGATGTGTATTGTTTGTAACCAGGGACATGGGCATCACAACTGTCTGTCCTCGCGTCAAAAAACTTACTCATTATCTCTGTAGAATGTAGATGTGTCACTACCGCTGAGTAACTGGGGTACGGGCACTTCACATGTCTATCCTCACGTCAAAAGTGTTTGTGATCCTACTTACCACTTCTCCTATTGCATTTTCCTCTAAATAAATCAAATTTGAAATAGTGTGAAGCCTTCAATGTTTGCTTAATCCGGTTCCTTGATGTTTAGGTTATCTACTCATGAAGACATCTTTTTCATAACCATTTGACCATCACCCACTTGGACTTATGTTATTCTACAATGGTTTTTATTCAAAGGGGTTATCTTATTTCCATAAGTTTTGCTACGATGTCCTCTTAATGTTCCACCTTGAGACTCCTAGAGTATTATTTCTAAACCATTGATGATTTTGACTTGTCTTAATATTGGGGGAATGAAAGTTTAAAATGTGTACATACCTCTTTTACACGTCATCTACATCTTCGACGCTCATTGCCAGAAAATTCCTGTCAAAATTCCCATCTGGCACAGTTTCTGGTTGCGCCTGTCGACAGATACCTCTGCATCTGTCGACAGCAGGCAGCAGACTCTGTTTGGGAAGCCCAACAGGCATCTCTTTAGGGCTGGATTTTGTGGGTCCCTGTCCTTTGGAACTTCTTTCCCCCCTTTAAAAGGGAACCCATGACCCTTTCCTCTCTTTTCCACTTCCAAAACTCCCTCCTCCTCCTTCTCCACAAACACCTTCTTCTTCTCCCGGGCGTCAGACCCAGATTCTGCCTCTTCTGGTTTTTTCTTCCTTCTTGTGCTTTTCTTCTTCTTTTTGAGTTCTTCTCCACTCTGAACTCCTCTCCTTCTCATGGCTCCCAAGGGCAAGAAACTAGATTCTCGTCGCCATCCCCTATCTCCCAAATCCGATGAGGGTTTCGGGGCTACTGCCGAGTGCCGAACCAAGCATCGTCATGATTTCTCCCCGAGCTTAACGTTCCCCGAGGTTTGCAACTTACCATGGTTCCGGGAACCTTCAGCAAATTCATTCAGCCCCGCTATGTTGATTTTCCTTCATTGGGAGACATGTTCCCCAATCTCCTACCCCTGTTCGACACCTAGATTGCCAGACTGAATGCCAACTCCTTTCCCCCACTGAATAGGATGATCATCACATCTTCACCACCCACGTTGCTCCAAAGCATGGCAGTCAGGAACTCGTCACTGAGGTTCATAAATCTCTCTTTTTCTTCTTCCTCAAGTGCGAACAATCAACTTGCCAGCGCTCATGCTTCACCTGATCTTAATGCTTCTACAATCCCAGAAGATCAATGCCATATGCCTACCCGATCACTTCCCTTCTCGTCTTCATTGGACATATTCCTGATAGTGAGCACAGGATAGGCATAAGAGCTATGCCGACATCGGGAGGAAGGATTTGGAGTTCGAGGTAGTGAGCATGTCTTCTTGAAGATTTCGCCTACTCGTGGTGTATTTAGATTTGGCAGGCATAGTAAGTTAAGTCCTAGATTCATTGGCCCGTATGAGATTCTCAGACGATTGGGCAACGTGGCATATGAGCTAGCTTTACCCCAGTGTTAGCTAGTGTTCATCCTGTTTTCCACTATCTATGCTCTAGAAGTATGTTAGAGATCCATCTCATGTTATTAGCCATGAGCCAGTGGAGATCCCCAGATCTATCTATGCGGAGCAACCAGTAGCTATTCCTGACCGGAAGGTTAGCATCTCCGGAACAAGAGCATTGCATCGGTGAAGGTGTTATGGCGCAACTTCTCACGAGAGGAGGCTACTTGGGAGCTTGTGGATGCAATGAAGAAGAAGTATCCTCAGTTGTTTGAGTAGAATCGATCTAACCTCGAGGACGAAGTTTCTTTAAGGGGGAGGGTGTAAGCCCTAGGACTTCACTCTATTATATAGGAGTTTGATTGTGTGAGAAATGAATGTTTGTATGTGTAGATGTATGTATGTGTATATAAATAACTATTTGATGTTATTATTGTAAATATAATATATATATATATGTATATATATATATTCATTTACATTACATGAATGGTATTCATTTTCTATTGTATACATTGTATATTCCATGTATATGCATTGAGTGAATATGGTTTTCTGCAGTTTTAAGTTCTGGCCAAACGACCTGTTGGCGTCAATATAGGTGTTGCCCACCTAGGAAGCCCAGAGGGGGGGTGAATAGGATTCTTAAAATTTTGATCACTTTAAAACCTGTCCAGAAAAACAATCACACAACACACTTCGATGACTGTTAGTGTTAGTAAAAAGAGGATAGCAAACACAAGGCAATCAAACACACGACACATGGAATTTATCCTGGTTCGGACCTCCTCTCCACAAAAGTCCTACGTCCAGTCCCTGACCAACAACTCAGGATTTCACTACCTAAGGGTACAGTCCCCCTCAAGGACACTTACACACCCAACAACAGCTGGTCTTCTCTTCACAACCCGAAGAGGAATTACAACACATGGATCCCAGCAGGTCTTCCTTCTACATGAAGGGAAACAAACACCTTGGAACCCACCAGGTCTTCCTTCAACACGAAGGGAAAGAACACATGAATGTATTCAACGGAGGATACGTCCCTAGATCAAGCTTAAGGACCAACGCTCGATCTGAAGCACGACTGAGAGGGAGAGTTCTACGATGAGGAACACTCTCAGTTTACAGAAGCTCTCAAGACTAACACAATGAATGCAGAGAGCTAAGAGCTCGATAATCAATGGAGTGAGGCTTCGCTCTTTCAGATGCTCACAGAAAAGATTGTAAAAAATTATCGTAATTGTTTGTGTTTTCTGGAGCTTCAGTCTTCTATATATGACTTCCATTTGAAATTTGAACGTTGAAGTGTCTATTATCCCTAAGCTTTTGTTTACGTTAGACTGCATGGCATTGTAGAGCTTTCAGTCAACAGTCTTTAGCTTTCCATGCACGCAACAAGAGAGAGGATCTTCTTTGATGTACGTTATCTTCCATATTGTCCAACATTGTATTGAGGTGCGCTGTCAGAGACCTACACACATTAAATGCTAAAACAATAGACAGCTAGGCTGTCTCTTGTTGTCTTTCAATGTTAGAATGATTTTATATCAAAATAGAAGTTCCATTCTGTTCTTCTAAAAGGATGTTTACAGTATAAGCATGGAAATATAAGATATCTTTTGCATGCAGTGCAGTGATATGATCAGTCATAATAAATGCATGGATGTGAGAGAAAAGCGAGGGAAGACATTGACTTTTCAAATTATCTGAGATAGGTTTAAATATCAAGTCGATATAGACAATGAAATCGATATGAGCATACTTATAAAACTGATGTGTGGATGAGTCGTTATTCATGTGAAACATTATACATTAATAAACAATTCGATGTACACACAAATCGTTATGCATTAATAACGAATCGTTATGATACTATCAGCAATCGTTATGAGCAAATCGTTGTTTCCCTTATCGAGTCGATATAGTGAACAAATCGTTTGTTTAATGTATCGAATCGTTTACTGCGATCCAGTCGTTGTATAACTTAATGAATCGTTACAGTGACTGAGTCATTGTGTAACTTATCGAATCATTATGAAACTTAACGAGTCTTGTGAAACCGAAATCGTTGTGAGAGCAATTGTTTTGTCTCACTTATCAAATCGTGCGACGACCAAATTGCTATGAACCAGTCGTTGTGAAGCAAATCGTTGTTCTCACTTATCAATTGATGCGACGACCAATCGTTATGACCAAGTCGTTGTGAGAGCAAATCTTTGTTCTCACTTATCAAATCGATGCAAAGACCAATCGTTATGACCAAGTCATTGTGAGATCAAATCGTTGTTCTCACTTATCAATCGATGCGACGACCAAATCGTTATGAACCAAGTCGTTGTGAGAGCAATCGTTATGATTAAGGAAATCGTTATAACAACTAGAGAGTCGAGTGTACTTAGAAAATTATATGCTTTGAACTGTAAATGCTGGTATGAAGAAAACTTACCAGTTTAGCTTGATTTTCTTTGTTAGATTTCATGTGCTCAAATCTTATGAAGATATGTTAGAAATGCACATTGTCTTAGTTTCTTAATCACCAAAATAGATATTTAATTCATTTAATTATCGGGAAAATCTGATCATCAATCTCTCCCTTTTGGTGATGACAAAATATAGCAACAATAAAGATGTTCTGAAATAAATTACGAAATAAAATATAAGTTGATGTATTCAAAATACTATATTTCTCCCCCTTTTTGTCATTAAGCAAAGGAATCATTCGGAGACAAAGAAGAGAGATAAAAGAGAAAGAAAGAGCAAAGAACTTTTCTATTTATCTTGAGGGGTACATGAAGGTAAAAGCAGGGATAGAAGGGAGGCACGTCGCTGAATAATGCGCAAAGCCTTGCATTCCTGCTCCTCAAAATAGTCTGGAAAACCCCAAAGCAATAGAGTAAGATGACCCATGTTTGGAAGCATCCTCTTGATGTGAAGTTGGCACTGATCTTCTAGAAAATAAGCATATTCATCTTTGCCAAGAGATTCTTGAAGGAGAAGAAAGATCCAAAGCTGCAAATCGAAGAAATTGGTTGATCTTGATAGGGTAGTGGATCTGATGCTGCAAAGATCTTTCTTCAAGGCCAAACAGCTTGTACTGCTCGACCCCCACTGAAGGTAAGGGTCCTGAACTAAATTGATAAGAGTTCATGTCCAAAAAGGCTTCGCTGTAAGAGTAGATTTCCCTTCTTTGAACAAGGAGCTGTTGATTGATTCCAGCTGAAGGGCAGACTGATTATAGTGCATTTCCCCAGTCAGTAGGAGAAAGCCTTTCACATTCAGATAGCAAAGGAGCAAGAACTTCAGAGGAATATGACCTAGATGATATTCTCTGAAGATGAATCTTGGGAAGGAGGAGATGACCCCCTGCTGAGCTAAGATCCTACCCAGACACGAGCAAATCTATCAAAGTTACAGGACCAACTGAGGAGTCCATGACCAAGGTGCAGCTTAGGGAGAAACACAGTGTTTGGAATTTGCAAGGTAGCGAAATCCACTTTGAAGGAGCAATTTACTGGATTTTCAACTTTCAACAGAGCAATGGCTCCCTGGAATTGACCCATTGCACTTCAGGAGCTTGTGAAGATACTGATAGTCATTCAAGAGCAGGAAGTACCTAATGAGCATAACTTCCTTTTGAATAAAGGCGCCCAGGTAGATTGATGATGGATGACAAACCACTCAGAGAAAGTGAGTCGATGATCCCGGGGTGGAAACCGTTCAAACTTCATAAGAAGAAACTTCCTGTAGAGAGCTTTATGCCCTTTAACCCACTGATCTTCAGTCTTGCATTCAGCCATTTGGAAGATTTTGGATTGATCGGCTTTTGATAAGTGATTATAGGAAGGACAACATTGAGGTGATCGTGAGGTTGAGAAAAGGAACACCAAAATGGGTGGCAAAGATACATTTTTGGAGATATTCACAGTAGATTGGTTTTCTCTCCGATTTTCAACTGTGAGGGAAAACCAAAGAGGAGGAAATTTAGGTTCAATGGGAAAGCAAGAGTGTTAGAGAGTTTCCTCTTTTTAGAGATAGGACTAGAAGAGTCAGTCCTGTGGACATGAGAGGCAACTGCCAGAACTGAACGATGGTGGTAATTTCCACTCATTCTCAAATTTATTGAGAAAGGGACCTTCTAGTTGTGCACCTTCAGGTATAAGGTGAAAAGGAAGGAGGAGTAGAGGATGGAGAAATGATTGATCATAGAAGGAGGTGTGATGGACGGTCCATCTAAGAAGGACCAGAGGAAGAGGAGGCTCCAGCTGATGATGAGACTGGAGGGTCTTCCAGATAGGAGGAGGTGGTGGAATTGATGTAGAAATGGCAGGAGATGAGGAAAGTGTAGAGGGAAAAGGTGTTGAGATGAGATGGTTCTAGTACAGGTTGTTTGAAGGTAGGTGGAGCTGGAGGTGCTGTGGGAGGAGGATGGTGGTGAAGAAGGAGCTGGTGTCTGAATGGGAGAAGAGTTGGGGGCTCAGGAGCTATAGCTTCTTCTTCTGTCCTGACATGATCAGCTTAGTAACCACTTGCCTGTTGGCCCTGACAGATCCTTAGCTGGCCCTGTTGGCCCAGATCCACAGCTGCCACCTGATCAACAACTACTGGCCCTGATGGCCCAACCACATTCTCAAATGGCCCTACACATTCTTAGATGGCCCGGATGGCCCTGTTGGCTTCTCTAGAGGTGGCCCTGATGGCCCAAAGGAGTATAAGGGGCAGAAATTTCAGTCACAAGCTTTTTGATACTGCCAAACTCACTTCTCATCCATCTGAAAACTTGCTTGACCATTCCAAAATCATTTTTCAAAGACTGGATCTCAGAGATCAGGCTCCAATCTCCTTGGCTACTGAACTCTGGCTAAGAAAGATTGACTGGATATTCGATTGCTTGAGCATAGAATTTTGCCTTGCTCATCCAGTCTTTCGATAACCGGCTTCATATTTCTTTAGCTTATTCTTCTTCTGATGTGGCCGCCAGGTAAGAGAGGAGTTTCCTGAGCCACTTCTTTTCCCTTGACTTCTCTTGCCCTTTCAACGGGCTACACAGAGTCATCATTGTTATCTCGGCACTTTCCACAATGCCTTCTCTAAACTCATCAACATTGGGGACATTGGTGTGTGCTTCCTTGAGAAGCTGCTTGTTCTTCAACAACTTTCTCTTCTTGAATAGGAGTGATTACTCCTTGCACATTTTCGCTCACAATCTCCTGCTCCCCCTGATGGGAGCATCCTCCATCACCACATCTGCAGTGTGGCTTGATGCCACAACTTCTTCTTCAGGAGCAACCTCTGGCACACTTTGAATGCTTGGAATGGAGTCTAGCACTCTTCTGAGGACTGACCCTACCATAGAAGTTGGAGGGGCAATCACTTGCGATTGCTCAACAGGTTCAAGGTGCTCAGGAGGAATATCCTCTATTCTGCTGCCTGCTGCTTCTTCTGCTGGTGTTGCTGCTGGTGCTTCTGCCCTGGTATTATTTTTGCTCAATTGCCTCTTCCTGAACTGTTGTGGCTGCTACTACTTGCTGGACCTCTTGGGCTTCGCCGATGATGGCTTCACCATCAGCCACTGAAGTCTTGGTCCATATACCATTAACTAGAGAGAATCCGCTCTTCTTCAAATTTCTGTTGCGGATTGCCTGCCCCATCTTCTCTAGCACTGCTCCAGACAAATTTATACCAAATGTTGAAAAACCTTGGTGAGTAGTGAGCATATGGAAGGGACACATTTAATTTATTCTTTTTGTCCCAAATCTGAGCAGATGCAAACTTCATCCTTTCCAAATAACTTCTCTGCCATGTTTATTTCTTGGTTCTGGATGTCCAGAACATCATATCTGAATCTGCCTTGGTACAAGTTGAGAAAGTGCGCTTCTGGGGACCAGAATCTGACAACCATAAAGTGCAAGAGGCGGTTGAAGGCGTTCATCTGGTTGATATCCAACTTCCCATCCTTAAGCTTAAACTCGGGACCAATAATCCCTAATCCTTTAGCCTGGGTGTCCACAGTGTGAACCCCACTGTGACCGTGGTGCAAACTCCAAATAGAGACTCCAAAGAGTATATGAGATTCTAATCTGGTTCCTTTGACATGATGTCAAGGACCCGTCTTCCTAAGTCTTCAGGCACACATAGAAAGCTTTGACGAGATCTAGGTAACTCACCTCTATAGAGTTGCTATCTTTGACCACTTCATCTTTTCCATTGCTGCAACTACACTGCCCATCCCATTTTTCTGCAAATCTGCAACATCTACAGCCTTATTTCCACATAGCTTCGTCTTCACTGAGGTAAATCTTTCTTGCTGCTCTGCAGTGAGAAACTCAGCTCTGTAGCCCTGGGCGCTGCCGAAAACACCAGAAGAGGCCATGGAATAGAATGGGGAAAGTTTCTGGATGATTGGAAGGAGAGGTGAAGCGGAAACCCTCACGAAATTTCTCGCGGGAAGGAGTTGGAAACTTGAAATCACAAAGAGTCGATGCTGGAGTCGATAGGGTATCGCCTCAGGCAGATACATGGAGATGAAGGTGATATGTGAATCGTTGCCACACAGATTTCGGGATATAAGAATTAAGGATAAAGTGACTTTTTGAAATCTGAGGCACCATAAAGGTAGAAAATGACAAACTGACTATTTGAGAGAGATAAAATCTTATAGAATAACGAACCGTCAAGGATATTAACAACCAAAATTTTGTGGAATTTTGCTTAAATTTCAGGGATAAAAAGTAATTGATATTCTGAAAATTAATATTTCAATTTTCATATAGATAAATCTTTCACAATTTACACATGCCTAGTTCCCTTCTAAGAGATGTAAATCTCTCTTCAGGTAAGGCCTTTGTGAAGATATCTACTAACTGATTATTAGTATCAATGAAAGAAATATCTATGTTACCATTTGCTACATGATCACAAATGAAATGGTATCTAACCTCAATGTGTTTTGTCCTTCAGTGCTGCACTGGATTTTTGGTAAGATTTATTGCACTTGTGTTGTCGCGCAATAGTGGAATTGTCTTGATGTTGAGTCCATAATCATGAAGTTGTTGCTTAATCCATAGAAGTTGTGTACAGAAACTTCCAGCAGCCACGTACTCAGCTTCAGCTGTAGACAGTGCTACTGAATTTTGCTTCTTTGAGGACCATGATATCAGACATCCTGCAAGAATTTGACAACAACCACTGGTGCTTTTTCTATCTATTTTGCATCCAGCGTAGTCAGCATCAAGTATCCTACTAAATTAATTTCACATGATTTTGGATACCATAGACCTAAGTCATAAGTTCTAGTCAAATATCTAAAAATTTTGACAGAAATTAAATGAGACTCTCTAGGTCTGCCTGATACCTAGCACACATGCAAACACTAAATAATATATCAGGTCTACTTGCTGTTAAATAAAGCAAAGAGCTTATCATACCTCTATAAAGCTTCTGATCTACTTTCTTACCATCTTTATCACTGTCTAATCTTCTTGATGTACTCATTGGTGTGACAGTGGCTTGGCATTTTCAAAACCAAATTTCTTTAGCAGCTCTTTGTGTATTTGGCTTGACAAATATGTGAGCCTTCTTTTCCTTGCTTGATTTGCAATCTGAGGAAGTAGTTAAGCTCCCCCATCATGCTCATTTCAAATTCTCCCTGCATTAGCTTCTCAAAATACTTGCAAAAGATTCATCAGTAGATCCAAATATTATATCATCAACATATATTTGAACAAGTAACACATTTTTGAGTTTAGACTTAATGAATAGTGTGCTATCTACTTTTCCTCTAATAAACCATGATCTAATAGAAATGCACTTAATCGTTCATACCATGCTCTAGGTGCTTGTTTTAAACCATATAAAGCTTTATGCAATCTAAATACATGATCCGAAAAATCCATGTCATCAAACCAGGTGGTTGTTCCACATACACTTCTTCTTTTATAAAACCATTTAAAAATGCTGATTTCACATCCATTTGAAAGAGTTTTAAATTTAATGCAGATGCATAAGCAAGTAAAATTCTAATAGCCTCAAGTCTAGCTACTGGTGCATAGGTTTCATCGAAATCTATGTCTTCCTCTTGGGAATAGCCTTGAGCTACCAGTCTGGCCTTGTTTCTTATGATCACACCAACTTAATCCAATTTGTTCCTGAACACCCATATGGTGTCAATCATTGGATGATCTGATGGTCTAGGAACAAGTGACCACACATGGTTTCTCTTAAACTAATTCAGTTCATCTTGCATGGCTAAAATCCATGATCCATCAGTAAGAGCTTCATTGATGTCTTAGGCTCTATTTGTGAAACAAAGCTAGATAGTCACAAGGAATTACATTACCTCTGGTTCTTACCCCAACTGACGATCACCAATGATGTTGTCTAGAGGGTGATCTTTCTTATACCTCCATTCTTTTGGAAGATTATCATGAGATTTGTCCTTTTGTTGCAGGTCTTCCAAAGGTGGATTTTCCTTGTCCTCAATGGATGTATCCTTTAATTTCTTAGACAATTTTCTGCATCATCAACATCACTATCTTCTTCCTCTTTCAAGGAAGGGTTAGTTTCATCAAAAATAATGTGCACTGATTGTTCAATTAACAAGGTACGCTTATTAAATACTCTATATCCTTTAGGTTTAGAGGCATACCCCATGAAGATACCTTCATCTGATTTAGCATCTAACTTACCGAGGTCTCTCTTGTCGTTGTTGTGGATGAAACATGGACATCCAAATGTCCTGAAATGACTGATCTTCGGCTTCTTTTCTTTGTATAGCTCATATGAAGTCTTCTTCAGGATTGGCCTGATCATGACTCGTTTGATGATATAACATGCTGTATTAACTGCTTCGGCCCAAAAATACCTTGGCAAATCATATTCTGACAGCATTGTCCTTGCCATGTCCAATAGAGTTCTATTCTTTCTTTCAGCAACTCCATTTTGTTGAGGCATCCTTGGTGCTGAAAAATTATGCTCTATGCCTTGATCATCACAAAACTTAGCAAATCTCTCATTCTGGAATTCTCCTCCATGGTCCGATCGAATGCTGATAATACTATACTTCTTATCCTTCTGTACCTTCTTGCTGAAGCTTACAAAACTGTCAAAAGTATCATCTTTGTGTTCTAGGAAAGAAACCCATGTGAACCTGGAGTAATCATCTACTATAACAAACCCAAAATTCTTTCCTCCAAGACTTGTGGTTCTCATTGGCCCAAATAAATCCATATGTAAGATTTCTAAGGGTTTTGAGGTTGTTACCACAGTCTTCGACTTGAAGGATGACTTGGTGTGCTTTCCTTTTGCACATGGCCTATAGACACCATCCAGTCTTGTGCTAACTTTGGGTAGGCCTTCCACCAACTTCTCTTGGTCAACTTTCTCATGCCATCCAGACTGCAGTGGCCCAATCTTCTGTGCCACAGTTCAGTTGACTGCTCTTTGCTTGCAGCCAGACAGATATCCTGATCTTTTAGTTCTTCTAGGTAAAGTACGTAGAGGTTCTTTTCTCTATTGGCTTCAAAGATGACTGCACCATCCTTCATAATGCTGCACTTTGACTCTTGAAATCTGATTTGATGTCCTTTGTCGCACACTGGCTGATACTGATGAGGTTGTGCTTAGTCCTTTGACGCATAATACATCTTCAATAACTGCTTTCCCTTTGCTGCTCACTGATCCACTGCCTATCACAGTCCCTTTTCCATTATCTCCATAGGTGACTGTGCCTTCCTCAGCTTTGAGATGAGAAAATAGCTTCATATTTCCTAACATGTGCCTTGAGCATCCACTGTCTAAATACCATTTTAATGCTCGAAGGTTTACCTGCAATGAAAACACTAAGCTTTAGGTACCCAAGTTCTTTTGGGTCTTGGTTGGTTAGTACCATCATTTTTTCTTTTGATTATCCATATTTTATATTTAGTTGGACATGATACTTTGATATGACCTAACTTGTTGCAATGGCTACAGCAAGACATCTTAGTTACCTTTTCAGTTGAATGTATTTAAAATTTGATTTATATGTTGTGTCTTGTTCAGCTATAAACTTTGGTGTTGGATATGTTTTAGGATGTATTACTGTTTCTTCATTGTCTGGAGGTGTGTATCCTAATCCATTTTTCTTTTTACCTGACCGTCTAGCTCCCTTTAGTATTAGTGATGGATTTTCCATTTGTGAATTTATCTAATGTACTTAATAGCTTTTCATTTTCTTCAGTTAGTGTGTTAATCTCCTTTTTAAGTTCATCTGGAGTTTCTTGTTTTTCTAGTTTAACTATCTGTTCATTTTTATTTTTTAGATCTTCACATAACAAATCGTTTCTTCTTTTTAGTTCCGTAATTTGTTTGTCCATTTACTCATTTTCAGATTTTAAATCTGAGTTAGTATTTTCTAAACATGCGATGTTTTTCTTACTTGTTTTTAGTAACTTACATACTTCTTTGTATTTATAATATAGTTCATTAAAAGCTTTTTCCAAATTATCGGAATCTGATTCATTACATGAAGAAAAAGATGAGTCTGATGTTACCTTGTCTTCGATGTTGGCCATGAATGCCAAGTTTGCTTCTTCTTCTTGTTCATTGCTTGAGCTTGACTCGCTGTCTGAGTCGCTACTATTGTCCCAGGCAGCTGCCATAGCTTTCTTTCTATACCTTCTGAATTTCCTGAACTATCTTTCTTTCTGAATTCAGCTTTCTTGAGTTTCGGACATTCTGCCTTGATATGTCCGGGCTTCTTATATTCATAACAGATTGGTTCATTTTTCTTTGAGTCTTTGACTTCAGACCTTTTTGGGTCTTTCCCTTTCTTGAAGTATCTTCTTCCGGACTGATACTTCTTTTTCTTGGCTAGTATTCGTTGTAATCTTCTGGACAACATTGCTTCTTCATCTCCACTGTTGTTCATGCTTTCTTGGCTGTATGAGCCTTCTTCTGATTCGTCTTCTTCTGCCTTGAGTGCGTTGGAGTACTTCTTTCTGCTAGAAGATTCTCCAAATCTTTCCATACTTATCTCATGAGCCATGAGTGACCCAATGAGTTTCTCTAGCGACATTCTCTTCAAGTCATTTTCCTCTTCTATTGCTGTCACTTTTGGATTCCACGAGGCTGGTAGGATCTTAAGATCTTCCTAACCATATCTCCCATTTCATAGCTTTTTCCTAGACCAGCCAACCCGTTTGTGATATCTATAAATTTGCTGAACATCTGAGTTATTGACTTTCCTGCTGCATCTGAAATCTCTCATACTGTGTCACCAGAATGTCTATTCTGGTCTATTTTACTTTATCTGTACCTTCGTACGTAATTCTAAGCTTCTCCCACATTTCCATTGCTGATTGTAGGCTGAAACTCTATTAACTCCTTCTTGCTAAGTGCACAACATAGTTTGCTCTTAGCTTTGCAGTTGAGAGAAATCTTCTTTCTGTCATCTTTTGTCCAATGTTCTTTGTTGTTTAGAACAACTAGATCGCCTTCTTCTATTATAGACCATATTTGAAAATCGAATCCTTGTAGAAGTATTCCATCCTTGTTTTCCAATATGTGTAATCTTCACCATCGAACAGTGGTGGCCTGTTTACTGACTGACCTTCGAAGTGACTTTGGGCTGCCATTTTATCTTTTCTCTTCAGATCGTTGAATCTTCTTCTTTGTAGAAGAGACTAGCTCTGATACCACTTGTTGCCCAGCTAGCAAGCCCAGAGAGGGGGTGAATGGGATTCTTAAAATTTTGATCACTTTAAAACCTGTCCAGAAAAGCAATCACACAACACACTTCGATGACTGTTAGTGTTAGTAAAAAGAGGATATCAAACACAAGGCAATCAAACACACGACACACAAATTTATCGTGGTTCGGACCTCCTCTCCACAGGAGTCCGACGTCTAGTCCCTGAGCAACAACTCAGGATTTCACTACCCAATGGTATAGTCCCCCTCAAGGACACTTACACACCCAGCCACAGCTGGTCTTCTCTTCCCAACCCGAAGAGGAATTACAACAGCCTGGATCCCACCAGGTCTTCCTTCTACACGAAGGGAAACAAACACCCTGGAACCCACCAGGTCTTCCTTCAACATGAAGGGAAAGAACACAAGAATGTATTCAACGGAGGATACGCCCTAGATCAAGCTTAAGACCAACGCTCGATCTGAAGCAACGATGAGAGGGAGAGTTCTACGAAGAGGAACACTCTCAGTTTACAGAAGCTCTCAATACTAACACAATGATGCAGAGAGCTAAGAGCTAGACAATCAAAGGAGTGAGGCTTTGCTCTTTCAGATGCTCGCAGAAAAGCTTGTAAAAGATTGTCGTAAGTGTTGTGTGTTTCTGGAGCTTCAGTCTTCTATATATGACTTCCATTTGAAATTTAAACGTTGAAGTGTCTGTTATCTCTAAGCTTTTGTTTACGTTAGACTGCATGGCACTGTAGAGCTTTCAGTCAACAGTCTTTAGCTTTCCATGCACGCAACAAGAGAGAGGATCTTCTTTGATGTCCGTTATCTTCCATATTGTCCAACGTTGTATTGAGGTGCACTGTCAGAGACCTCCATGCATTAATGCTAAAACAATAGATAGTTAGGTTGTCTCTTGTTGTCAGTCAATGTTAGAATGATTTTATATCAAAATAGATGTTCCATTCTGTTCTTCTAAAAGGATGTATACATATAAGCATGGAAATAGAAGATATGTTTGCATGCAGTGCAGTGATATGATCAATCATAATAAATGCATGGATGTGAGGAAAAGCGAGGGAAGACATTGACTTTTCAAATTATCTGAGAATAGGTTTGAATATCAAGTCGATATAGACAATGAAATTGATATGAGCATAACTTATGAAACCGATGTGTGGATGAGCCGTTATTCATGTGAATCATTATACATTCATAAACAATTCAATGACACACAAATTGTTATGCATAATAACCGAATCATTATGATACTATCAGTAAATCGTTATGAGCAAATCGTTGTTTCACTTATCAAGTCGATATAGTGAACAAATCGTTGTTTATGTATCGAATCATTACTGCGACCCAGTCGTTGTGCAACTTAATGAATCGTTACAGTGACTGAGTCGTTGTGTAACTTATTGAATTGTTATGAAACTTAACGAGTCGTTGTGAAACTGAAATCGTTGTGAGAGCAAATCGTTGTTCTCACTTATCAAATCGATGTGACGACCAAATCATTATAAACCAAGTCATTGTGAGAGCAAATCGTTGTTCTCACTTATCAAATCGATGCGATGACCAAATCGTTATGACCAGTCGTTGTGAGAGCAAATCGTTGTTCTCACTTATCATTCGATGCGACGACCAAATCTTTATGAATCAGTCGTTGTGAGAGTAAATCGTTGTTCTCACTTATCAAATCGATGCGACGACCAAATCGTTATGAACCAAGTCATTGTGAGAGCAATCGTTATGATTCCAAGGAAATTGTTATAACACTAGAGAGTCGATGTGTACTTAGAAATTATATGCTTTGAACTGTAAATGTTGGTATGAAGAAAACATACCAGTTTAGCTTGATTTTCTTTGTTAGATTTCCTGTGCTCAAATCTTATAGAAGATATGTTAGAATGCACATTGTCTTAGTTTTGTTAATCACCAAAATAGATATTTAATTCATTTAAATATATGGGGAAAATCTAATCATCAATAGGTTGCCATTAATAGGGAGTCAGCGGCCACATCGATGAATGCCACTCCATATTGGCGGCCAGTGATGTTGACGTTAGCCTCCCAGATCTGTGCGTCTTCAGGTCCAGAAACTTCCGTGAAAACCTCACCTCTTGTTTAGGAAACTGTTCTCAATGGTCACCTAGCCTTACCTAAATGCGTATCCAACCCTTAGCCCTATAAAAATACCCATCTCCTCCGGCCAGATCTGACCCTTTTGACTCTCTTGAGAAAAACCCTAAACCCTTGTGTGAAAACCTAACTTTGATGGATTTGATCGTGCGTTCTGGTGCGATTTCGGGCGATCGATTGCATCTAGTGGTTTCTTGAACGTCAAGTTCATCTTTCCAGCCCCGACGTACTTCAAAGATCATCACAGAAGCCAGATCAGGGAGATTTGGGGACTCTTTGGCTCAGGCCGAGGAGGGCTTCTCCGACTTAAATCTTCGATTTTGGATTTTTTTGAAGGCAAGTAAACCCTCCACACTATTCATACATATGTCTAGTAGGTCCTAGGCTATTTTTCGGAATTTTGTTCGAGTCCTGGAACCCCCTTTCATTCGACTTTTGAGTTCAGTCTGTGTTTTGCACAGACAGGAACTTAAAGGCACTGTTTGATGCCATTAAGATCTGAGGTTAGCAGCCACCTATGCTGCCGTCAACCGGTAGGCGGCCACACCCTTGCTGCTGAGTTCTTCAAGCATGAACAGTGTGTTGTTTGCCCCTTTATAATTTTTTTTTAGATTTCTGCACATGAGGATATACTGTAAATTTTATATGCTATGTAATACTTCGAGTGGATGATGTTGTGAAATTTTGTGGAATTTTCGTTGAATATTCTATTTATTAAAATTCCAGAAATGTATGTCAGACATGTTTTGCAACCTTGAAAGTTACTGATTGTGTGATCCATGTGGAATTTGGATGTTAGAGAATTTTTGTACAATGTTTAGGGGTATCAGTTCATGCCATGAGAATTTGGAAATTTTTTGATATCTGTGCAAATAGCTATATTTTCTAAACTGTAAATCAGTGAGCATGCATTATCAGTTTTAAATCTCTAATAAATAGTATGATGTAAAAACAATTCTCAGAAATTGCATGTAATATCATGACTGTTAGTCACAGATTTTAGAATAGATAATATGCATATGGCACTGTGTACCATGCTTAATTGATGACTTCATAAATTAGGTAGAATGCATGTTTTATTTATCATAAATGTGTATGACTCTGAAAATTGTGAAATTGGATATGCATGATGTTTAACTTGTAAACAATCTGTGGTTAAATTTTCATGTGAATTGGACAACAGTAGGTACTATTTGATTATTATATGTTGAAATAGCTTGTTTAAGCATGTTTAGAGTAATTAGTGATAAATTAGATAATTACAGTATGATTTATGATTGAATTGTAACTGTTTAACTCTGTAAACAGTAGTACCATATTAGGTAACCTGAATCATGTGCAAGTATGTGAATATAGAACTAATGTGTAAATGGTATGCAAATAGTGTGTGTTTAAAAATGGGAAAAATGTGTAAATGTGCCATAGGTGACACTGCTACCTTAGAGGGCTGAGGAACTGTACCGTAGTAAAGTCCCTATGGGAAGGTTCATATGAGTATGAGATCCCATGGGCATTGGGATAAAATCCTGTAGGTGGACAAGTACCACTAGTTAGGGTGGAGAGTGCTTCTCCCGGTTCTGCGCAGTAACTAAGGTCTATCACTATATTGCCTAGGTGATAGATATGTGTGTGATGAGATAAGTGTGTGTCCTTCTAGACGTGGTTTGGACTATGTGTCACGGTATGTAATGATAATAATGCGAATTTGTGTACATGTAAAATGCAAATGTGTAAATTGTGTAAATGAGAAAATGAGCATGTGGACATATGAATTTATGTGTTGATAGGTGAAATTTTGAATATGTTAATAAATATGTTAAAAATCATGTCAAATAGCAAGCTTATTATGTGTATAATGTGTTATACATGCGGAAAAGCACATAGAATCCATGCGAGGAATATTCTTCCATCAAGTGCGAACTTCATGTTTAAATTGCCATCATGTTACAACTTGAATATGATGAAATGTGAATTTAGATAGCATGTAAAGAATGTGCAGAAAGCATGTGATAGGTTTCCTTACTGTAAAATGAACATAAACAATGTACCATGTATTATACATTGTTGTAGTATCATGTTTAGGTTTTCTTAAAAGATTACTTAATCCATGCTACATGTATTAGTTATTTGTTTAACTGTACAGTGTCCATGTGGTGTATGTATGTTTAATGTGAATGGTAATTACTTGCTGAGTCTTTTAGACTCACTCTTGCTTTGGCGTACAGGTGCAGATATTCCTACTTCTTCTGAAGAGATAGTCAGGAGTGACTCGGAGCGTGAGTAGGAGACCTTCGTGGAGAATTGTACTTTTGTACCTTTCATTTTCACAGTATGTAATAAAGGAGGATTTGTATTACATTTGAGATTATGTAATTTATTATAGTTGCAAGTTGTGGACAATGTAATTATTTTAAATTTATCAGTTATGGAATGATTTGTTTCCTTTTGTACTATATAGACTGTGGATGATGGAATAAGATGTTATTTCCAGTTCTTTCCTATTTCCGTTGTTATGTGTTCATATTTATGTACGTCTCGACCTATTGAATATGTTGGGTAATGTCCCACTGTGGCGACGCTTTCTATATCGAGGTGGGTTGGTATAACTGTACCGGTATAAAGAGGGTCGTCACAGACCAAATCGTTGTTCTCACATAACAAATCATTGTGAGACAAAATCATTGTTTGCTTTATTGAATCGTTATAGCGACCAAATCGTTGTGTAACTTATCGAATCGTTACAGCGACCAAATCGTTCTTTAAGTGAGAGCAAATCGTTATAGCTCTAAGGGAAAATTACTTAGAAATCGTTATGCTGGAAGGAAAACGTTATGCTATAAAGCAAATCGATATTGACTTAGAAGAATTCTATGCTCTGAACTTTTAAACAACAATGTGTAAGGATTACTTACAAATTTTGCTTGAATTATTTCATGTGAATGAACTTCATAAAAACTTGTTAGAAAATAATTGTTAGGGGTTGTTAATCACCAAAATTGTATATAATTAAATAAAATTATATGGGGATAGACTGATCATCAATCTCCACCTTTTTGGCGATGACAAACATAACAAGACATAACATGTAATTTGCTGAAATAAACTTGAGTAAATTTTCTAAAATAAGAAAGAAAGGATGTTGATATGTATTTCAGATTTTTTTTTATTTTCTCCCCCTTTTGTCATTAAGAAAAAAGACACAAGAAAATAACATAAGAAAGATAAATGGGAGCCAGGAAGAAATAGTTTTTCAAGAAATTACAGAGCAGATAAAGGAATGTAGAAAGCATGGGACAAAAGAGAGGCGTGGTGAGTAATCATTGGCTAAGCCTTGCACTCCTGCTCTTCAAAATAACTTTGAAATACACCATAAACTATGGAGTAGGAAGGTCCCATAACAGGAGCCATCCGCTTGATGTGCAACTGCCTCTGAGCTTCTACAAAAGTGCCATATTCGTTTCTGTCAAGAGAAGATTTGTAGAAGGTAGAGGTGCCAAACTGGCAACTGGAGGAACTTATCTAGGGTTATGGGATAGAATATCTGTTGCTGCTTCAGTTCCTTTTTCCTACCCTCATACACCTTGTATCTCTAAACCCATGTTTCATAGGAGTCTCGAACAAGATGAATAGAGTTCAGGTCTAAAAATTCTGCAACAGACAGAGGAGGTTGACCTGATCTGGCCCGAGAGACATTGAGAGCAGTGAGCTGCTGAGCAGTGAGGGGGTAAAGTTGTTCCCATTCTGATGGAGATAAGCGCTCACATTTAGACAAGAGAGGGGCAAGAACATCAGACTTGATGTGGCCCTGATGATATTCTCTGAAAATAAATCTGTGAAAGGAGAGGGAACCGCCTTTCTCTGCACTAAAATTATACCCATTACCCTTGCAAATCTTTCAAAAATCATAGTGCCTATGGAAGATTCCATGATTAGGGAGTGGAGTGGAGGCAGAAACACAACATCTGGAATTTCTAAAGTGGCAAAATCTACCTGGATGGATGTGGTATGCGCAGCATCCGAACTAAGAGCAGAAATAGCTTTCCAGAATTGGCCAAGCTGAACTTCAGGTAGATTATTGAGATAGCAGTAATCAGTGAACATCTGGAAGTAGCAGATAAGATTGATTCCTTTTGAATAAATGGACCCCAGGTATTTTTGTGATGAATCACAAACCACGTAGAGAGAGTGAGTGGATGATCCCTAGGTTGGAATCTGGCAGAGCGGGCAGAAAGGAATTGCCTGTATAAGGACTGATGCCCCTGAGCCCACTGATCTTCAGTTTTGGCTTCAGTCATAGAAAGATTTTGGATTGTTCAGATTTGAAACAGAGAAGAGAGGGAGAAAAATGTTTAAGTGGTCGGTGAGAGGTAGATGGGGAAGACCAAAAAGGATGGTAAATGTGCATTTCTGGAGGAATTCACAATAAATGGACCTTCTTCGTTTTTAACAGTGAGAGAAAACCAAAGAGGTGGAAAACGAGGCTCAAAAGAGGTGGCAAGGGTGGAAGATAGTTTTCTCTTTTTAGGAACATGGCTGGAAGAGCCTGTCCTATGAATGTGAGTGCCAACTAATAGGACTGAGCGAAGTATTGCTACTTCAAACTCATCTTTAATGTCCTAGATTTCAAGACCTTCAATTTGGGCATCCTCAGGAATTATGGTGACAAAAGAGGGAGGAGTAGGAGGATGAAGAAATGAATGAGTGGTAGATGGAGGTGGAATGAATGGTCCAGTTGAGGAGGGACCAGAGGAGGAGGCTCCAGCTAAAGATGATGCTGGAGGAACCTCAACACTAGGAGGAGGGTTGGGTGTGGAGGAAGCAGGAGATGATGAGGAGGTAGCCGGAAATGGAGTAGGTGAGGAAATATGTTTGGGAAGGGGCTGTTTGAAGGTGGTAGGTGCTAGAGGAGCAGTGGTGGATGAAGGTGGAGAAGGAGGGGCTGGAGTTTGAAGAGGGGAAGAAAGGGGCTCTGGGGCTACAGCCTGGTCTTCAACTCTTGTAGGCTCAGCTTTTGATTCCACCGGCCATGGTGGCTCAGACTCATCCAAAATTGGCCCTGGTGGCCCTAACTGTTCAACATCAACTGGCCCTGATGGCCCAGACTCATCCAAAATTGGCCCTGGTGGCCCTGGCTGCTTTACATCAACTGGCCCTGATGGCCCAACACCTTCATCAGATAGCCCTGATGGCCCTGAACTACCAGCTAGAGTGGGAGCAGGAGGGGCAGGAATGGGTAAATGCGCCCTCATAAAAATAGATAAATCTTGAACTAATTGCTTAATGCTACCAAACTCACCCTTCAAACTTTGGAGCTCAGCTTTCATTGCTCCAACTTGATTAGCTCCAGTGCTTTGGCTCACAAAAATAGAAGAAACCTCATTTTGAACTGAGCATAAGATTTCCCCATGAGTATCTAGCCTTTCTATCACTGGCTTCATGTTGACTTTCAGCCGCTTCTTCCTTGATCTTTTGTGTGCCTTATTAGATAGAAGTGGAACTACAGTGGCCATACTTTTACCTTTATTACTGGTGCCAACAGCGAGCTCCACATTATCAATATGAACTTCTTCTTCATCGGAGGTGCTCTCCACAACACCTTCATGAAACTGATCAGCAAGGGGACTAACAGTGTGGTCCCATTGAAGCTCTGCTTCCTTCTCAACTGCATGCTCCCCCTCAATAGGAGCATCTTCCATCTAAACATCTATACAATGGCGTGGTGCCATAACTTCCTCTTGCTCCCCCTGAGTGCTGGAGATTGAGTTCAGCACATCTCTAAGCACAGAAGCTACAATTGTGGTGGGGGTATCTGCCTCTGATACTTGCCTAATGGGCTCAATATGCTCTGGAGGTATCTCTTCAATCCTTCTTGGACTGGGCACAGAAACTTTAATTCTGACCTCTACTGCTAATTCTTGGACTGATGGATCTGTGTTCCTGATCTCTTCCATTTGAAACTCTGGAAATACGGCTGCTTGCTCTTCTTGTTGAACTTGGACATCAGGAATCACTGGAACTACAGGGGCTTCAGCTACAGAAGCCTCAACCCTTACTACTACATCTTCTTCTACCTCTACAATCTGAGCATTCTGGGCTTCTCCAATAATAGCTTCACCTTCAGCGACTGAGGTCTTGGTCCAAACCCTAATGTCAAGAGAAAAACCGCTCTTCTTCAAATTTCTGCCTCTGATAGCCTGACCCATCTTCTCCGAAACTTCTCCAGTCAAGCTGATGTGATGATGCTGGAAGATCTTGTCAGCAGATGGGCATAGGGAAGGGACAAATTCAATCAATTCTTCTTGTCCCAGATCATAGCTGATGCAAACTTCATCCTTTTGATCATAACTTCTGCCATGTTAATATCTTGGTTCTGGATGGCTCAGAACATCATATCTGAGTTTGCCTTGGTGTAGGTGGAGAAGGTTGCGCTTCTAGGTTCCAAAATCTGACACACGATAAAGTGAAGAATCCTATTGAAGGCATTCAACTGGTTTATATCAATTTTTCCATCCTCCAACTTGTACTCTGCTCCTATGATCCCCAAGCCCTTGGCCTGAATATCCACACTATCTACCCCACTGTGGCCGGTGGTAGAGACTCCAACAAAGAGTCCAACAAATCATATGTGATATGAATCGGGTTCTTTTGACTATGGAGGTCAAGGACCCATCTCCTTCTACCTTCAAACAAACATAAAAAGCTTTCACCAAATTGGGATAACTTGCCTCAGAGAACGTTGCCATCTGCGACCACTTCATCCTCTGCATTGCTGCTACTATGCTATGCATGCCATTCTTCTCCAGGTCAACACATCCACTGCCTTGTTGCCGCACAGCTTCGTCTTCACTGCAGTGAACCGCTCCTGCTGCTCAGCCGTGAGGAAAGCAGCGCTTTAACCCCCAACTGTGCCGAAAACCCAGAAACTGCTATGAAATTGAACGAGGGGAGATTTTAGAGGATCCAGAGGAAGGTTGGAGCAGAATCCCTCAAGAAATTTTCACAGAAAGAGGGATTCTTTGAAAACATCACAGAGTCGATGCTGGAGACGATAGGGTTTATCGTTCCAGGCGAGTCGAACGAGAAGAGAGAATGGTGAATCGTTATGGCATAGATTACGGGATTAAAGAGAAACGTAAAGTTGTTTTGAAGGGACGCTACAGTAAATGTAGAAATGACAAAAGGAGACGATTTCGAGATAGATAAAGACTTGTAAAATGATGAACCGTCAAAGGAATTTATGAAGCACTCAATTAAAGAATTCACTTAAATCCATGGGAGAGAAAAATGCATTATTCTAAAAGATTTATTATTTCAGTCATATGCAGAAAAATCTATTACAAATTACACATGCCTAGTTCCCTTCTAAGAGATGCAAATCTCTCTTCAGGTAAGGCCTTTGTAAAGATATCTGCTAATTGATTTAGAGTATCTATAAAAGAAATATTTATATTACAATTTGCCACATGATCTATAATAAAATGATATCTAACCTCTATATGCTTGGTTCTGGAATACTGGACTAGATTTTTGGTGAGACTCATTGTACTGGTGTTGTCGCACAGCAAAGGAATTGTCTTGATCTGTAGTCCATAATTCTCAAATTGTTGTTTTATCCATAGTAGTTGAGTGCAACAACTTCCAGCAGCCACGAACTCAGCTTCAGCTATTGATAGTGCCACTAAATTTTGTTTCTTTGAGGACTATGAATCAAGTATCCAGCAAGAAATTGACAACTTCCACTGGTGCTTTTTCTATCTACCTTGCATCCAGCATAGTTAGCATCAGAATATCCTACTAAATTAATTTCGCATGATTTTGGGTACCATAAACCTAGATCATGAGTTCTAGCTAGATATCTAAAAATCCTTTTAACAGATATTAAATGAGATTCTTTAGGATCAACCTGATACCTAGCACACATGGATACATTGAATAATATATCAGGTCTACTAGCTGTCAAATAATGTATGAACCTATCATACCTCTGTAGAGCTTTTGATATACATTCTTACCATTTTTATCACCGTCTAGTCTTGTAGATGTGCTCATTGGTGTTGACAATGGCTTTGTATTGTCGAATCCAAATTTCTTTAATAATTCCTTGGTGTATTTTGCTTGGAAAATGTGTGTGCCTTCTTTACCTTGCTTGATTTGAAGTCCAAACAAATAATTTAGCTCCCCCATCATGCTCATTTCAAATTCTCCCTGCATAAGCTTTTCAAAGTACTTGCACAGAGATTCATCAGTAGATTAGAATATTATGTCATCTACATAGATTTGCACAAGCAATATATTCTTGACTTTTGATTTAATAAATAAAGTGCTATCTACCTGTCCTCTAATAAACCATGGTTTAATAAAAATGTACTAAGCCTTTCATACCATACTCTAGGTGCTTGCTTTAAACCATATAAAGCTTTATGCAATTTGAAAACATGATTTGGACAATCTACATCATCAAAACCAGGAGGTTGTTCTACATAAACTTCCTCCTTATATAGCCATTTAAAAATGTAGATTTGATATCCATTTGAAAAAGCTTCAAATCTAATGCACATGCATATGCAAGTAAAATCCGAATTACCTCTAGTCTAGCCACTGGTGCATAGGTTTCATCAAAATCTATGCCTTCCTCTTAGGAATAGCCTTGAGCAACCAATCTAACCTTGTTTCTAGTAATAACACCAGCTTCATCCAATTTGTTCCTGAACACCCATTTGGTGTCAATCACAGGATGATCTGATGGTCTTAGAACAAGGGACCATACTTGGTTTCTCTTGAACTAATTGAGTTCATCTTGCATAGCTAAGATCCAAGATTCATCAGACAGTTCTTCATTGACTGTCTTTGGCTCAATTTGAGAAACAAATGCTAAATAGTCACAAGGAATAACATTATCTCTTGTTCTTACCCCAACACATGGATCTCCAATGATGTTGTCTCTTGGATGATCCTTCTTATATCTCCATTGCTTTGGAAGATCACTATGATATTTCTTTTTGTTGCAGTTCTTCCAAGGGTGGATCTTCATCATCCTCAATAGATGTGTCCTTAGTTTCTTGGATAATTTATCTGCATCATCATCATCACTATCTACTTCCTTTTTCAAGGAAGGGTTAGATTCATAAAAAATAACATGGACAGTTTGCTTAATTAATAAACTTTGTTTGTTAAAGACTCTATAACCTTTGGGTTTAGAAGCATGCCCCATAATAAACCTTCATCAGACTTAGAATCTAACTTACCAATGTCTTCTTACCATTGTTGTGGATGAAGCATGGACAACTGAAGGTTCTGAAATGACTGATCTTAGGCTTCTTTTCCTTGTATAGTTCATATGCTGTCTTCTTCAGGATTGGCCTGATCATCACTCTATTAATTATGTAGCATGTTGTGTTGATAGCTTCGGCCCAGAAGTTTCTTAGTAGGTTGTATTCTGATAGCATCGTTCTGGCCATATCCAATAAAGTCCTATTTTTCCCTCAGCTACTCCATTTTTCTGTGGTATCCTTGGTGCTGAGAAATTGTGCTCTATTCCTTGATCATTACAAAAATCTGCAAACTTATCATTCTGAATTCTCCTCCATGATCTGATCGAATACTGATAATGCTGAATTTTTATCCTTCTGTACTATCATACTAAATTTCACAAAGCTTTCGAAAGTATCATCTTTATGCTCCAAAAATGATACCCAGGTAAATCTTGAATAATCATCTACAATTACAAATCTAAAATTCTTTCCTCCTAAACTGGTTGTTCTCATCGGCCCAATAGATCCATATGCAACAGTTCCAATGGTTTAGGAGTGGTTACAACTGTTTTTGACTTGAAATAAGAATTGTGTGCTTTCCCTTAGCACAAGGTTCACACATACCTTCTAATCTTGAGCTTATATTGGGCAGACCTTCCACTAGATTTATCTTGACCAGTTTTCTAATTTCGTCCATACTGTAGTGACCCAACCTCCTGTGCCATAATTCAGCTGATTGATCCTTGTTTGCTGCAAGGCATACATCTTGATCTTTTAACTCTTCTAGGCGCAGTACATACAGGTTCTTTTCTCTGCTAGCTTTAAGTACAATCATTCCATCTTTCATGATACTGCATTTAGACTCTTGAAATTTAATTTGATGCCCTTTGTCACATAGCTGGCTGATGCTGATTATGTTGTGCATAAGTCCTTTCACACATAGGACATCTTCTATAAGGACTCTGCCTTGACTTTTTATTGAACCACAGCCTATCACTGTACCCTTTCCATTGTCACCGTAAGTCACTGTACCTTCTTCATCCTTGATGTGTGAAAATAAGTTCTTGTTCCCTGTCATGTGCCTTGAGCACCCGTTGTCCAGGTACTATTTTGATGCTCTAAGGCTTCCCTACAATATAAACACTATGATTTAGGTACCCAAGTTCTTTTGGGTCCTTGCTAGTTACCCTTACTTTTTCTTTTAAGTATCCGTTTTAGGTGTTTAGTGGGACAAGTTATTTTAGTATGTCCTAATTTATTACAATGACTACAGCATGATGTTCTATTTACCTTTTTAGTGGGATGTACTTAAATTAGATTTATATTTAGTGTCTTGTTCAGCTACAAATTTTGGAGTTGGATAAAGTTTAGAATGAACTATAGTTTCTTCGTTTTCAGGTGGAATATATCCTAATCCATGTTTCTTCTGACCGGATCTTTTAGCTCCTTTTAATATTATATTGATTTACCGTTTGTAAACTTTTCAATTGTGTTGGTTAAGTATTCATTATCTTTGGTTAGTGTGTCAACTTCTCCTTTAAGTTTACTTAAATTTTCCTGGCTTTCTAGATTTTCTATTTGTTTTATTTTTAATTTTTAGATCTTCACATAGTAATTGTTTCTCCTTTTTAGTTCTGAATTTTGTTTTTCTAACTGCTCCTTTTCAGATTTTAAATCTAAGTTAGTAATTTCCAAACATGCATGATTTTTCTTAGTGGTTTTTAGCAATTTACACACATCTTTATATTTGTTGTATAATTCATTAAAAGCATCTTCTAAACTATCAGAATCAGACTCATTACACGAAGTAAATGATGAGTTAGAAGTTACCTTGTCGTCAGTGTTTGCCTTGAAGGCCAGGTGGCCTTTTCTTCTTCTTCCTCACTGGAGCTTGACTCATTATCTGAGTCGCTGTCGTTGTCCCATGCTGTTGCCATGGCTTTCTTCTTATACTTTATAAACTTCTTTGTGTTGTCCTTTTTCTTGAACTCCATCTTCTTTAATTTTGGACATTCTGCCTTGATGTGTCCAGGCTTTTTGCATTCATAACATGTGGGTTTCTAACCTCTTGACAACTTTGACTTCAAATTTCGTGATGTCTTTTCCTTTCTTGAAGTATCTCCTTCCAGATTGGTACTTCTTCTTGGCTAGGATTCTTTGCAACCTTCTAGAGAGAAATGCTTCCTCGTCTTTACTGCTCCCGATGCTTTTATCACCATCTGATTCATCACCAGATGTGTCTTCTGCTGCCTTGAGTGCGTTGGTATGTTTCATCCTACTGGAGGACTCTCCAAGTCATTCCATATTTATTTCGTGGGCCATTAGTGACCCAACAAGCTTTTCTAATGACATTCTTCTCAAATCATTTGTCTCTTCTATAGCTATCACTTTTGGTGTCCACGAGGCTAGTAGGGATCTTAAGATTTTTCTCACCATATCTCCCATTTCATAATGCTTTCCAAGACCAGCCAAACCATTTGTAATGTCCGTGAACCTACTGTACATCTGAGTAATTGATTCTCCAATTTGCATTTGAAATCTCTTGTATTGTGCTACTAAGATATCTATCCTTGTTTCCTTGACTTTGTCCATTCCTTCATAGGTGATTCTCAACTTCTCCCACATTTCCATCGCAGATTTGCATGCTGAGATTCTGTTGAACTCCTTCTTACTAATAGCACAACACAATATACTCTTGGCTTTATAGTTAAGTGAGATCTTCTTCTTATCCTCGTCTGTCCATTTGTCTTTCTCATTTGTGACTAGAAGATCTCCTTCCTCTATGATAGACCATATTTGAAAATTAAAACCTTGAAGGAAGAACTCCATTCTGATATTCCAATAGTTGTAATCTTCACCATCTAATAAAGGTGGTCTGTTGACAGATTGACCCTCAGAGTAACCATGAGCTGCCATTTATTCTTTTCTCTTTAGATCGTGAGATCTTCTTTATCGGAGAGACTTGGCTCTAATACCACTTGTTGCCCAGCTAGCAAGACCAGAGGGGGAGTGAATGGGATTCGAAAATTTTTAGATTAAAACCTATTAACAAAAACGCTTAACAGAAAACACTAAGGAGAATAGTTAGTGTTTGATGAATGAAGACAAACAAATGCACAAAAGCAATCACATATGCAACAGGAGATTTTTATCTTGGTTCGGCCCTCCTATACGAAGGAGTCCTACGTCCAGTCCTGAAGCAACAACTTGGGCCTTCACGACCAAGGGTACCGTCCCCCTTAAGGACCCTTACACATCCAGCCGCAGCTGACCTTCTCTTCTAACCCTGAAGAGGAATATAATCACCCTGATAGACAGGTCTTCCTTCTTACTGAAGGGAATTATAAACACCACCTGTTTACAACAGGTCTTCTCTTCACAGCCCGAAGATGAACATCACATTAAAGTAAATGAAGGCAAAATGCCCCTAGACCAAGCTTATAACAAATGCTCGATCTGAGGCAGTGACTGAGAGAGAAAGATCTACAATAAGAAAATCTCTCAGAACACACAAGCTATCCAAAGGCTATGCAACAGATCACAGAGAGCAAGAGCTATAGTAAACTAGGGAGTGAAGCTTAGGGCTCTTCTTTCTGATACTCACAGGTTGTAAGATGAAAGCTAAAAAGTTGTTCTTTACGGAGTCATCAGTCTTCTATATATATCCTTCTCTTTGAAATTGTATCCGTTGAAGTGTCCGTTGTCTCTATGTTAGATGCTCATTAGGCTGCATGGTTCATCAAGTACGACAGGTGTGCTTGCAGTCATTTAATGCTTTACAACCCATGCACGTAAGAAAAAGAACCATCTTGATATCCTTCATCTTCTATTTTGTCCAACATTGTATGACATGGTACTGGAAGAGACCTGCACACATTGAATGCTAAAGCATAGATAGCTAGACTGTCTACATGCTTGTCAGTCAACGTTAGAAAGAATATACATCAAATAGAAATGCCATTCTGCTATATGAAAAGTGCTTCTTATAGAAGCATGGGAATAGAAGGCAACGTGCAGATGATGTGAACAGTCATAATAAATACAAGGATACTAGAGATGTGCGTGGGAGGACTTTGACTTTCACAATATTTGAATATCATGTGTGAATTTCCATGAAGTCATTATGACAGAGAAACAATTGTACAACTTATGAAATCGTTGTTTATACAAATCGTTGTATGCGAGTAAGCAAATCATTTGTACAAGTAAATCGTTGTGCAGATATAAGCAAAACGTTGTTTGAACAAATCGTTGTTCAAACAAAAGCAAATTGTTGTTTGACAAATCATTGTTCAAACATAAACAAATCGTTGTGAGAGCGAATCGTTGTTTGATGATAAGAAAATCATTATATCTATCGAATCGTTGTGGCGACCAAGTCGTTGTTCCAATAAACAAGTCGATGTGAAATCGAAATCGTTGTTGTGAGACCAAATCGTTGTTCTCACTCAATAAATCGTTGTGAGACCAAATCGTTGTTCTCACTTAACAAATCATTGTGAGAGCAATCGTTGTTCTCACTTAACAATTGTTATTAGACCAAATCGTTGTTCTCACTTAATAAATCATTGTGAGACCAAATCGTTGATCTCACTTAGCAAATCATTGTGAGACCAAATTGTTATTCTCACTTAATAAATCATTGTGAGACAAAATCGTTGTTTGATTTATTGAATCGTTACAGTGACCAAATCGTTGTGTAACTTATCGAATCGTTATAGCGACCAAATCGTTCTTTTAAGTGAGAGCAAATCGTTATAGCTCTAAGGAAAACATTACTTATGAAATCGTTATGCTCTAAGGAAAACGTTATGCTATAAAGCAAATCGATATGGACTTAGAAGAATTCTATGCTCTAAACTTTTAAACAATAGTGTGTAAGGATTACTTACAGATTTTGCTTGAATTATTTCCTGTGGATAAACTTCATAAAAACTTGTTAGAAAATAATTTTTAGGGTTTTGTTAATCACCAAAATTGTATATAATTAAATAAAATTATATGGGGATAGATTGATCATCACCCTCCTCATTTTCCCACTCCCCATGCAACGCCCACCTTTTTGACCCGCCACCCCACCTCCTCTGCCTCCTTCTTCCTTCTTCTTCCTCCCTCCCTCCCCTGAGCTCTCCACTCTCTTTGCTCCCCCTCTTTCTCACTTCCTCTCGCCTACGCACTGTGTTGTAGAGGAGGAGGGAGCTATCGCCGTCACCACCGCGCCCCCGCCGTCACGCCATTGCCACCACTGTCGTTCCCTTTTTCCTCCCCTGCTCGGCGCTTGGAGGAGGAGGCCATCGCCACTGTGGCCGACGTTGGCGAGTCCTACTGCCGCGGCAAGGACACCGCTCCCCCCCTCTACGATGTTGGACCGCTCCCCCTCTCTCTGACCATGTTTCCTATCTCTCTCTCTCCCTTTCTCTCTCCTGGCCCAGGCGGTGGCTAGGGATGTTGGGATCAGATAAGGTGAATGTGAATGTGAAACAGTAGATCTATGTGAATGGTAGCAGAATTAAAAACAAGTAACTCACAGATCAATTAGATCAAATAATGGTGTGTGAATAGAGTGTGAAACGAGACAGCAAACCACAATCAATCCACTGCGCATAAAGAATTTTAAGGTGGTTCGGAGAACACAACTTATGTCTCCTACGTCCACCTCCCCACGCAGAGGAACCACTAAATACTTGCAAGTATAGACCGAAGCATGATGACTCCAACACCCTTTGAGTGTGATGACTCAAAGAACAACTAGGAGACAGGCACGACGACCTACTCCAAAACCCACTTGTGAGTGCGATGACTCACAAGCACTTGAGCACAACGGCTCAAAACCTCTAACCACGACGACTTAGAAAACCATAGCACAATGGCTCCAAAACCTAAGCATATAGTGCTCAAACCCTTTGGATCACGACGGATCCATGTTCTGCTAGAAGAAACCCGATTAGAGACTAGATCCTCTAGCACCATCTATCCTAGTACAATTGTGAATTTATAATAAAGACAATTAGGTGTTCTGTGTAGAACACTTACACAGATCACACATAATGAAAATGCCCAATTCAATAATTACAGACTCGGAAGTACTCCGCTTCAACTTTCAGATCTGTCTTCAACAGCAAGCGCTTCTCCTCATCACAAGCTTCTCCTCTTCTTATCCTTCTTCTTCCTAGCGGCACTGCTCTGCTTTTTCTAGGCTCTCACTTTTAGGATACTTCCTTTTTTGGACGAACTTGTTGGATACCATTGTCACAAAGGACAAGGCCATATTTATAGCCCTTATCATGTGACCAAGGACTTGGGAATGCGTGAGTACAAGTACCCCAAGTAAGACACGTGCTAGTGACATGATATCCTGCATAGATAGCATATGTAAGTATTCAGGAGAAAAAGGCAATCAATGTTAAGTTGATTATAAAGCAATCTATGTTATGACAATCCATCTTAAACAGAGGTAATCGATGTTTAAGTGATTGGCAATCCATGTTATGACAATCCATCGTAAACATAAGGTAACCGATGTTTAAGTGATTCAGCATTCGATTGGCCATACTTCGACTGTCAAAGACTTACATGAAAATACAAAGTGCCATTACTGCTTATGTGTCTTTTTTGAAATGCAATGATTATTTAAGAGAAATTTAACAAGAAAGCACTTGTGTTCATTAACCAAATAATGATATTATGATATCAACAAGATGCAAAGTGATTATGTCATCATCAAAACAAATCAAATCAATCATTATCAAAATAATAATTATGGTTATTCACATAACCATAACTCAACAAGGGAGGGGCTAGTGATGGCCGGAAACCCTCCCTTGCCGCGGGTGGACCGTGTTGGCAGCGATCGGAGGTCGACCGCATGATGCCCTCCTTTCCCCTCCCCTCCTCCTCTCCCCTGTCGCGGGGAGAGGAGGCCGGAAGGCGGATGGGATGGGGTTGGCGCACTGCGCCAGCCCCTACCTGCACGGCCCATTGCGCCAGGTCCTGTGTAGCCCAGGGCTGCGGCGCATTGTGCCAGGCATGGCCCTTGGCCACTTTTGGCCTTCCGAAGTCCATTTTTCACTCCATTTTCGGCGTTGGGGTCATCCTGGCTGCACCAATGGGCCAACCCAGGGTTGACGACTGCCGCACCAGGTTACTCGGTTTTCAAGCGTACCCAGGTTAGCTCCGACCGGGCTGGCATGGCCATTTGACCGGTTGATTTGGATAGTCGCACTGGGGTTTCCGGCCCAGGGCTGCAGCGCATTGTGCCAGGTAGGGCCCTTGGCCCTTTTTGGCCTTCTGGAGTCCATTTTTCATGCCATTTTCGGCATTGGGGTCATCCCAGCTACGCCAATGGGCCAGCCCTGGGTTGACAACTATCGCTTGAGGTTCCTCGATTTTTGGGCCTACCCACGTCAGCCCTGACTAAGCTGGCATGACCATTTGACTGATTGATCCGGACAATTGCGCTGGGGTTTCCGACACCGTGGGGTGAGTTCTGAGGGCCAACCGACTGTTCAGGGTGGTTATATAAGCTTTTCACGGTTGACCGTCAGTCGGGTACGTTAGCGGGTCTGCTTCTGTGTTGAGTTTTCCTACCGTACTCGTGACACTTGTACTGACTCCCTAGCACTGCGCCTTACTAGTCTTTGCTTGGTGTTTTGGCACTTGAGGGCTTGTCCCAGCACATGATGTGCTTTTGGGGTTATTACAGTATCCCGAGACCCCTGTCCTCGTGTGTCGTTAATGGTGGTCATCGAGCCATAAGTACATCCGTCGAGCGTTTCTCTGGACTAAGGGAAAAACAGTGTTGGACAGTGGTGTCAAGTTGTTTGCAGACTTCTCTTAATTGGTCTGTGTCCCATGGAGTTTGGAGAGTCACGGTGCGTTCCAGCTAGTCTCTTCTCAATGCCTCACTTTGTACGGTTCTCGAGCCATGCTGGGAGAATAGGTGTGGGATCATGGTCCGGCTAGACCACAGAGTGTGTTGTTGTGGTGTCCTTGAGTTTCACTTTGACAGGAGAGGAGACCAGGACCTATGGTCGAGCAGTAACATGATGGTGAGCGCACCTGACCACTAACTGGTAGAGGTTTGTCTGTCGCTAGTACCTATTGTCCAGACGAGGGCCTTCCGTCTGTGTGTGCAGCCTAGTAGTGTTCACGGAGCACGCTTATTGAGTTTGTGATCATGTGTAGCTGTGCCTAGTTGGCGGTACTTGTAGACCCGTGTGCTTCCCTTTTACTTGTTTCAGTACCTGCACAATTATTATTTTATTATATTCTTGCTCAGTTGGTATTTGTGTTTACTTGAGATATCATCGCCTTTCTGCTTAGTGTAGTTAGCATGTTTACTTTAGTACTATTGTTCTTCCTATCTAGTTTAGCTGCTCTACTTCTTGTTTTCGTTTTTCGAACCGGTGAGGGGGTGGGTTCCTTATTGGGCTTCTTTCGTGAAACTCACTCCTTCTTCTTCCCCTTCACAGGTGAGAGTTCGTAGCACCAGCAGGGCTTTCCCTGGATGGAGGGTTAGTTCTAGGTCATCGTGTTCAGCAACAATTTCCCCATTTTGAGTAGTCTTCACCCTCGGGGTATGCCCCTTAAGGGTTTTGTGTTCCCTTTTATTACTATACTTGTACTTAAGATAGACAGATAGACATGTACTTGGCGTGTAGACTTGTACTGTTTACTGTAGGGTTATGTCTATTTATCTTGTTTGCTTACTTTGCTAGGTGTTTTCTAACCCTTCTGGGTCTACAGACCCATGGATGGTGGTCCAAGGGCCTAGTGCTAGAGGGTTCCGGGTATCGGGTTCTTGGTTCATTACGACGTTAGGCCCGTACATGTGGTCGAGGGTAAAAAGTGTATGGAGCTCCTGATCGGTTGACTAGTGGTAGTTATCTTCATGGCTGGTGTTCCTATCCAGGTAGATTACTCTTGTCTGCGTGTACAGTGGTGTGGTGGTCACATTGAGTTGTTTACACGATGTTTCAGGTCGTGTAGTGTTTTCCATACCAGTAGTAGTGTAGGAGCTTCCGCACTTTCGTTAGTAGAGTAGATAGTTATATATTGTTAATATTTTAATTATATATCTATTCTACTTGTTACAAGCAGTGGGTAATTGGTAGTCCCTACTGGGCTCCTTCGTGAGGCTTACTCCCTTTCTTTCGAGGTGAGGCTTCACAGCACCAGCAGGTTGCGCAACGAGCGAAGGAGATGGGGCTGCAGTAGCTGGCGTCATCCTTAGTAGTGTCCCCTTTGTGTTTTGGTACTCCGCCCTCGGGGTATGCCCCGTAAGGGCTATGTGTTTTCTCTACTTGTACTATTTGTGTTTGGGAGTCATATTGGACTTATACTCGTACTTGTGTTTAGTTACACTTGTTCGTACTTTTTTAGTGTTTTGGTTGTTGTTTATCTCCTTTACATATCTTGTTAGACTGATCATTCATCCCCTTTGAGTCCATGGATCCGTGGGTGGTGGCGTCAGAAATTGGGTTCTCGGTGTGAACTAGGGGTCGGGTTGCTAGGGTCATTACATATATTGTAAATCTATCCCTTCCATGTTAAAAAAATGAATTGATATAAAAATCATCTTCAACCTGTAGAAGGAAAAATATTTGAAAATATTAGAATAATTGTAACGACCCTTTTACCCCAGTATAGTTACACCAACCCATGTCGAAACAAGTAGAGATGTCACAGTGGGATATGTACCCAACATAAGACGAACAAAAATATATGTACATAAATAACAAGTAAAGAGACAGTGGAAACAAGTAAAGTGTGCATTCCATTGACCATAAACCAATCTCATGGTCTATATAATAGACAAAGAATAATAATAATGATGTCCACAACTATAGCCAAGTCCATAATACAAATGTCTATAGTGCAACTACAAATGTCTCACGTACTAAGTAAAAAGAAGTAAATAAGTCTCACACTTTTAGTCCTCGCAAGCTCCACCAACTCTAACTGATCTATCTTACCTGTATCATTAGTAAGTATGAGTCTATGCAATAGACCCAGCAAACAACTTATCCACACACTTATCACATACATTCTACACAATATCAGCATAGTAAACAAGTAAATCTCCACATAGTCATTTAGCAATTTAACATATATATGACATAAGAACATGCTTTAACTACTAACTACACATGGTGATTACCAAGCACATGGTATGTTTTACATGATTCACATATATAACATGTCTTATATATGCTAGTTGATGATAACATGATCACAATTTAACAAAACCCTTCACATGATGCTAACATGATATATATCTCAATAACTAACAATTAACATTCATTACTCATTCATACGAGATGCATAAACATCATTACCTTGCTGTTTCTTGCACATTCACATTACTTTCACATACTTACACATCCTTCACATGATTTCACATAGTCACATTACTTTTACATATTCATATTCACATGCACATTATCACATTCCTCACCACATTCACTTTATATCACATATCCTAAACACATAACCAAAATCACCAAAAGAAGGACACACATCACAAACATTCACACACTTGTCACCTAAGCATGGTAGTGACAAAGTCTTGGTAACTACGTATAGAACCGGGAGAAGCACCCTCCTCCCTAACAAGTGGTACTTTTCCACCTCCAAGATTTCAGCCCGATACGCATAGGGTATCACATAGAACATTGAGCCTTTATATATTGGCTTCTCTACAGTATGACTCCATATCCTTCTATGGTAGTAGTGTCTCATCGGCACAAATTCTCACATTATTACACATTAATTACATTAAATCCTACACATAATTCATGCACTTACTATAATCAAGCTCATGAACATATACTTAGGACTTTAATACATGCATCAACTTTTTTATTATAAAGTTACTATTAAACAATGGCTAAACATGCATAATAGAGCCCAAACATGATTATAAATCACATGCATTATCCACTTTTGACTAATTCTGCTTAAAAGTAATAATTAAATGCTCAACAAATCATAACAACTAAAAGGAATGTCAGATCATGCCCAAAGTTTTATCACATGTTTGATATATGGTACATATCATATGTCTAGTTTTCATGATTTTTGGAGGAGTAAAACTATTTACCTAATTAAAAAAATTTCTAGTAATTAGTACATTAACACTTAAAAATTATAACTATATAATGAGTTTAATCACATGAAAATTTACTCAAAGAAACACTAATCTTAGATAAATTACTTTAGCATGAATCATGTAGCACATCCTTTTTACATAAATTAAAGCATCAAAACATGTGTATTTTTCATATAACAAAATTTTCCCAAAATTTAAGTAAACTACCAAAAAACTTACAGAAGTCCATGGGCTATTCATAGTGCCTAACACACCATAATAGAACCCTCCAAACCACAAACAGTTGCATGATTCATGGGTTGGACAAAACCCCTAAGTTACTTGCCTTATGAGAACTCCAATAAGATCGAATTTGGTTGATGAAGCCCTCCTTGGCCAATCCTAAGAAGTAGAACTCCACACCTAGATTGATCTCCTCGGCCCTCCTAGACGCAAGCATTAGAAACACACACCTTCTTCACATTCAGAAGCACCCTTCTTCACTATTATAGGTCGGGGAAGCCTCTACACAACTCAATCTAGCTTCAGGAACTCTCTATCTCACCCCCTTAAAGTCTTTCCACACCGTAGATAGCAAAACTCCTCATCTTCATGAAAAACCCATATTTACAGGGGTTTGGGTCGTGTTTAGAGTAGGAAATGAACCCAAAAAGAAATCGGACTTTCCTATCTATCGATGCGAAGAAATCGGGGTTGGAATTAGATTAGAAAACTAGAAACAAAGAAACTTAATGACAACATAGGCTGACATTAAAGGGCAGCTGACGACATTCAACTATGTCGTTAACCTATAAATATACGAAAACCATATAAACCCACTAAGTAAATGATAGAATACACTGACCCTGTGTTAACAGCACAGTTTGCTGTCGTTAACTAATTCTAACGGCACTCATTTCTGCTGTTAAGTGGATTGGGCGAGAATAGTCAGAGCATCGCAATCACAAGCAAGCAAGCATCAAACTAAAAACCTAGGGACTTACACCCGCTTCCGCTTTAAAAAAAATTTGTCTAAGAAGTTAGTGCCAAAGGATACCTACCAAACATGTAAGTGTACTGCTTCTTCATGGCCTCCTCAAGCTCTACGTAGCCTCCTCTCGTGAGATGATCCTCCATAATATCTTCATAAAAACGATCCTCATGTTCCTCAAGTGTTGAATCTTGCAGTCCATGATCACTATGGGCTGCTCCATAAGACAAGTCTGGCTGTAACTCCACTAGCTCGTGGCTGATAACGTGTGACGCATCTCGCACTTACCTCCTCAGCATGGACACATAGAACATCGGGTGTACACTCGCCATGGCTGCAAGTAATGCTAACTTATATGCCATACTATCAATCCTCCTCAAGGTCTTGAATAGGTCAATGAACTTCATACTCAGATTCCCATGCCTGCCAAACCTAACCACGACTCTGGTAGGTGACACCTTGAGGAACACGTGCTTGAAAACGTCAAACTCTAAGTCCTTCCTTTTGTTGTTAGTGTAGCTCTTCTACCTATCCTTCACTGCACTCAACCTCTATCGGATCAGCTGGATCTTCCTGGATGTCTCCAGCACCAACTCTAGTAAAACAAGCTTCCTGTCGCCAGTCTCCTCCCAGCACAAAGGAGTTCTATAGAGCTGACCTTACAATGCCTCAAATGGAGCCATGCCTATACTAGCATGGAAGCTATTGTTATAGGCAAACTTCACAAGTGGAAGGTGACACTCATTGTCGCCCTTTCAATCCAGCACACACGCTCTCAACATGTCCATGAGCATCTGAATCATCCTTTCGGACTGCCCATCTATCTGCAAGTAGAAAGTTGAATTGAGATTTAGTTGAAAACCCAACACCTCCTGCAGACCCTACCATAGCCTCGACGTAAACCTTGTATATCTGTCTAAGATGATGGACTTTGACATACCATGAAGCTTCACAATGTTGTCCAAGTACAGCTTCGCAAAACTCTCCACAGACTACATCTTCTTCATTGCTAGAAAGTGAGTAGACTTTGAGAACTGATCTACAATCACCCAAATTGAGTCACTGCCCAAGATGACCTAAAAAAACCCATAACAAAGTGCATGGTGATTGCTTCCCGCTTACACAACATAATCTCAATTTTCTACATCAAGCCTAATGGTCCCTGATGCTAAGCCTTCACTTGCTAACATATAAAGCACTAAGCCACGAACTCAACCACATTCTTCTTCATACCTAGCCACTAGAATGATCTCTTCAAGTCTTGGTACATCTTGTTGTTGCCTTGATGTATGGAGAATGTAGCAACTCTTATTTTTAAATTAAGATAAATAAATTTAAATTAAAAAGAATTATGAATAAATTAAAACCCATTAGATAAAAACAAGTGATGGGCTTTCATTAATGGTTCAAACATGAGCTAATGGGCCAAAAAGCAAGAGTCCAATGATGGATTAGTGATAAATAGACCAAAATTCGTAACTAAATTATTAATAAATTAAAAAGGGTCAAGTTAATCACTAATATGACTCATAAATATCCTAAAAAGAGTCCTAACACTATCATAGCTTGTTGGACATGGAATCACCCTAAGCCAATGGAGGGATAAATGCTAGGAAAAGGCTAGATAAATATGGAGATTTTGGAGTTGAAGGAAGAGTAAGAGTTTTAGTAGACTTTTCAACCCTAAACATGCAAATACACCCGAATCTCGTTTCTGGCCGACCCTATTGATCTCCTGGAGCCTGGAGGATGTGGAGGTAAGGATCTTGGATGAGGAATCTGTGAAGAAGGAGGCTTGAATGGAGCTTCTTTGTATTCATACCCTAGGATCCTAAAGCGCTCAAAGGTAGGTAGTCTCTGAAGCAAAAGTAAATTAAACTCGACCCTAGATAGTCCATGATCCTAGCTATGAAAGCCCCATGTTTTCCCCAATTTCCATCATGTCATTTATGAGTATTTCATGTCCAAAGATCTATTGAGGACATGTACCCGACCTATCATGATCTCCTTAACTCCTTATCTATACTTAATCCTGTGCCAAGAGATTTTCTGTACATGCTACATGATGTCAGGAATCTATTGATGTATTTCCCACCAATTTTATCAAGTACTCTTCTCGAATTAAATCATTTTTCATCACTGTGTCATATTTGTGGTTCCTTGTGAAAGAACCTAATCATACCATGTCGATTTCATGATAAGATTTTAATTACTCTTTAATGTTGATACTCCTGCAAGTCCAGTTTAGTTTAAAATAGATTTCATGATTTTTCATTAAGTATTCAATTTGATATAAATTTCCAAAAGCCACTCTGTCAAGCCCTTGGAGGACTGGACCGCAATCCAAGGTGCTCCAATTCACTTTTTGGGCTCGGGCAGGATCCCTGATAATGGGATGGCCCAATCGGTCACGTTCTCAACCGGGTTGTGACATAGGATCGTGTTGTGTTATTAACGCGATGGTCTACTTCATTACGTCTTCCTGTTCTGTTTCGATTGCCTTAACGTGACAGACCCTAACATCGTGACTATGGGGTCACCAATTGGTACCCCCTACCGATTGCCTTGAACGTGTCGGCCCTAACCGTCATCGCGACTATGGACATATTGCCATAAACACGACCGGTCACCCCACCGCCTTCCAGCTCATCAATCGATTGCATGTTTCGATTCCCTTGAACACGACAGACATAGTCGTCGCGATTTGAATGCAACTAGTACAGACGTCGCGTTTCACTGTGTATTTTTAGAACCCTAATATATCAATTACATCTTGCTAATCATGCTCAATATTCATGGTTAAACCCTTGTAATACTCTGTGATGAATAATAACATCATGTTAATCAATTTTTAATAATATTCATATGATTTTCTTATTTAAAAGATGTGCTCACGACTCCTATCTTTGATTCTCTCTCACATGTACACACCAAATATGAATTTTTGGCATGAGATCTTACCGAAACCACCTCAATAATATATCTGGTAATTAAGTGTAAATATTTCATGTTAATTTCACTATTATTTTAATGGACTTGTCTTCATTTCATTCGCTTGATTTGGATACCATTATCACGCCCCTCTGCCTTCGAGCACTCAAGGCAAGACTGGCAAATGTTTTCTATACACAAATTCTTGACTTGGATGGACTCTCTGTTGGTAATACTTCTGACTAGACCAAGTAATCCTTGTTAAGGCCTCCGTAAGACTCCTTAGCTTTGGCGGACATCCATTGTCGACGAGTAGGTTGTACCATCAATACCCATGATACCCTTGAGGATCATCGTGATCCAACGGCCTTATATTGCTCTCTTACTTGGACTGTGTTCATAGCATGGTCAGTGGGCGGTTAGTGAATTCTACCTAACTGTCGGCACACAACTATGTGTGTTGTGCAACTGTTACTATCATCTTTCTTAACGTCATTTTATGTGCATTGACCTATAGTTCTCATCTATATTCCAATCGCTCATCTATTCACGTTCTCTATACTCTCATCTATTCATCAATTATTCTCATCTATTTCTTGGTGCTCTCTATGGCCATTTGACTTATTATCTAAAGATAAAAACATGATCAATGCTAGGCAACATTATAAAAGGGCCCGGTCTTGTCTTAGGAGGTGCGCCCAAAAGTGCTATTTACCCGCAAAAATTTATTGACCAGAGTGTTCGGCATTACACTCAAGTGCCATCTATCTGATATTCTAAAGATAATCAAAGTGCTATTTTGACTAGTGTGCTATCGTGCTATCATACATGGTATCTCATGATATGGCCATTCTTTTATCGTGCTACTTGTACTATATTCTTTTAAAAAGTACCATTGTTTTCTTGCTATCGTGTGCCATTACTCTCTCGACTATACTTGATCATGCTCACTAGTTATCTTGCTATTCAAGACATTAATCACTTAATGCATGCCTGTGTTCAAGATATTAAGTCCTACTGGGCGTTATCACTCATCCTGTGTTATTTGTTATATGTGTTTCAGGTGAGTCTGATGAGGAACACCACATACATGAGGATGGGGATGAGCAAATGCAAGAGTGACCCGTTGTGTTGTCATCTAGATGTCTTAGTAAGGTTGGTTAGTTTATTTTATGCAAATAAAGTAATTTGGGAGCATAGTTTTAGTTCTGAATTAGCAAATGTAATATAGATAGTGGAATTATCAATAAAGTTGGTTCATTTGGCATTATTCCAATTTGTGCAATGATTTGATGTCTATTTTACGCTCTGTACTATATATTTAACTGTAGGCCACTCCGATATTCTCTGTCGGGACATTACAATTTTGTGATATCAGAGTCTAGGTTGTTCTTAAGTATAGGATGATCTAGGTTGACCTGCATCGACTAAAGTCAATCATCCTACATATGTGAGATATTGGTAGAACCAGGGGTAACTGGTTAAAATAAAATTCACACATGCACAAACTAATGATATTATAGCCTATAGTTATCTTACTTATTTTGTGAAGGGATTTGAATAAAGAGATGGCAGCGGAGCGTACACAACTACGTGACATGCAACAGACTATCCAAGATCTGACCCGAGCTCTACTGTAAGCTACCCAAGGGGTGGAAATCGTGGGTAGGGGACCTGCACAGGAACTTTCGGAGGATGAATCCACCCACATCAGTGGAACAATTGATCCCGATAAGGCAGAACAATGGCTGAAGGAGACTGAATGCATCTTTCGTGTCATGCAATGCACGGATTGTGACAAATTACTTCTTGCTACTTTCCAATTCAAAATAGATACCCGTGCGGGGTGGGAGTCTGTGGAAGCCACTAGGGCGGATGGATAATTCACATGGAATGAGTTCAAAGAGGAATTCAACTCTAAATATTTCTATGAACAGTTCAAGAGAGAAAGGTTGTTGAGTTCACTGCACTGAAATAGAGGAACCTCGCGGTTGCTGAATATGAGGCTCAAGTCTCTCGTTGGCACGATACGCCAATCACCTTGTCAGCATCGAGAGGATGAAGGCAAAGCGGTTCTTTAATGGACTCAAGCCCTCGTATATTATTCAACTGGCACCACTCGACATCTAGACTTATGCCGATATGCTCAAGAAGGCTCAGCTGGTAGAGGATGCGATCAATTTCACAGATCACATTAAGGAAGAATTGTCAAGAAAAAGCAAGCACAAAGCTCTTCAAGCAGACCAACCAACAACAAGAAGCGATCATTGTGTTAGGAACGGATGGGAGGATGGATCAGATCTAGAAGGGGGGGGGGGGGTTGAATAGATCTAATACCAATTAACGCGGAAGCTTAAGCAATTTAAAATTACTTCGAATCAGAGATCAAATCACCCAATCAATTTACTAATCTGAAGTGTGATTAGAGTGTGAGCAAATCAATTATTAGTGTGAACGAAATCCCTATGCATTCATCTAGCAAGATACAAAGGCAAACCACAAATCAAACCAATGCACAGAGGATTTTTTAGGTGGTTCGGAAATCACCTCCAGTGACTCCTACGTCCACCCCTCACACAGTGAGGCCACACTACTCAAAACCTTGAGTACAATCACACAGGAGCACGACGACTCCAAACACCCTTGAGCACGACGACTCAAGAAACACCTGGAGCACGACGACTCCAAACTGAGCACGACGGCTCAAACAACAACCGGAGTACGACGACTCCAAATTGAGCACGACGGCTCAAACCACACAGTGAGTACGACGACTCACAAACTACTGAGCTCGACGGCTCACAAACAACCTGCTAGAAAAACACAAGACTCAGATCCTCTAGCAACAGATCTAGTCCAACAAGAGTCAATTCATGAGACTTATGCAACAACCCATGCACAATCTCAGAATCACTCAGAAGAGAAAAGGAAAATGAGAATTGTATTGATAAGCTTTTCTCTTCAGATGTACTCCCTTGTAGAAGGTCGAATTGTGAAGTGCTTTGATCTCTGGAAGTTCCTGGACGATGCTCTGCAATCTGATCTTCAGGATCTTCCTTGAATTCTTCACAGAAGTCGGCTTCTACTTGATCTGCTTCCTTGAGGTGATCCAATTGGTTCTTCAACGATCAATTCCACTTCTCATGCTTGAGCAGATGAGAATTTGGCTTGAGGAAGCACCAGGAAGGAAAGAACAGGGAGGAGAAACCTTCTAGCCGCCAACAAGACTTCTGGGAGGCTCTGAAAGGGTTCTTGCATGTTGGATAGCCAATAGGAGGGTATTTATACCCCTAATAGTCCAAATGTACCCTTGGGGGTCGTGGGCACACGATCCAAGGCTAATCCAACAGTTCCCTAGGGTGCCACGTGTCCAGGACAAAGTTTAAGTCACAGAGATTCCGGAGTGTGTCGACCTGCCCATGAGGTGTGTCGACACACTGTCCCAGACTGGCAAATCAATTCCCTGGGAGAGGTCTCTAGTGTCGACCTGAGATGATTCAGTGTCGACACCATGTCCCAGACAGCAAAACAGCCCTTCTGGGAAGGCTCTCTAGTGTCGACCTGATATCATCTCGTGTCGACCTGCTTTGGCCATCTGAAAAACAGGCCTTCTGGGAGAGCCATCTAGTGTCGACCTGCCTGCATTTGGTGTCGACCTGCTTTAGCTATCTGAACAACAGGCCTTCTGGGAAGGCTCTCTAGTGTCGACACTATCTGATTTAGTGTCGACCTGAGATGGAAGCCTGTTAACATATTTCTCTGGGATCTGTCTCTAGTGTCGACCTGCCCTGGACTAGTGTCGACACTAGTTGATCTTTTCTTCACATTTCTGCCTTTGCTCTGAGCCATTGTGTCGACACCATTGATGGTTGTCGACACTACCTTTGCAAGAAAATGTTTGTCCCTGAGAAAATAACACATAAATCATTAGTTAAATGTATTATCATGAATATAAATGATAAATGTGCTTGGAAACATACTTTTTGAATATTGGTAATTCAGGTGATGTATTTCACATGTTCCAATTTTTATGCATTAAAATCACAGCTTGTCATCATCAAAATATGAGGGTTCACACTGAACCCAACAATCTCCCCTTTTTATGATGGCAACCTTAAAACTATATAGAAGTGAAGTTTTGATGAAAAGTGATTTTAAGCACCTTTGGTTATTTAACACTCAGTTAGAAAGGCATTGATTGTGACTGATGATGTTTTATTTCTTTTTATTCAAACTTGTCAAAGACCTTTGAACATTTTTTAGTAACATTTAAAGATCACACACATGAAAGACACAATGTTACTAGAAGTGAATTATTTGCACAAAGAGGTCAAGCAGCTTGACAAGCAATCATCACATTCACATTCATTCAAAAAAGTTTTCAATCACATTGAAGACACAAAGATTTCTATTCATTTCATTCACAAAATATGAACATTGCAATCTTCAAAAACACATTTAAAAAGCATTACAAGTTCTTGCTATCTTCTCCCCCTTTGACATCATCAAAAGAAATTACATTAATGGGGAGGAGGAGGAGGAGGAATGGGTATCAAAATGGTCTCAATATCTGTCAGTCTCTTTTCCATTGAAGCCAGACTGAACTTCATTTGTGCTTGAATAGTGGAAAGTCTTGTATGCAATAGATGTTCCATTCTCTCTGAGTTCTCTGACATTGTAGCTTGAAGGGCACTGAACTCTGTTGACATTGGCTGTGAAGATGAAGAAGAGCCAGCTGACCAAGCAGGTCTATTCAAAACTTTGAATTCCTTTTTAAGTGCAGACATCTCTTCATCAATATGAGCAGACAAATTCTTCATGCTCTCCAAGTCATCTACCAAATGAGCAAAAGACAGCCTTGTCTTAGAAATCTGAGAGAGTGTCTCCTTTGTGTTGAAGACATCAGCTTGGGAATTTGCCAAAATTCCCTTAAGAACTATTTCCAACTCCTTTTGATGCTCTTTTAGCTCAACTGAAGCATCTGCCAATGTGCCTATCAGCCTGTTAAACCTTTGTGTTGCATGGTCAGAAGCTGCTTTTTGTTCAATAAATTTGGCAGACACAGTGTTCTCCAACCTCTGAATCCTCAACTCAAAATTTTCTGACATGGTCTGAATGGAGGTGTTCAAAGCATCAAATTTGTCATTTAAAAAGGTGTATAGCTCTGGTGGAACAGAAGGTCCACCAAAGGATGTGGATGCATGAACTGGAGGTTGTGGAGAAAAGGATGGAATTTCAGTTTCAAGGTTCATGGAGGAGGAGGGCTGAAGTTGAGGTGAAAGAGGGGCATTAAATGGTTCATCAACTTGAGCTGCCACATGAGGCTGATCCTCATTCATTGGAGGCTGGTCCTCATGCACTTGAGGCTGATCCTCTGGAGCTGGAGGCTGATCCTCTTGCACTGGAGGCTGTTCCTCTTGGACCACAGGGTCCTCTACTGCAGCTGGCCCTCTCCTCACCTGATCACCCACAATCCTAAAGCCCATAAATTTTGAACATGCTTAAAGCAATAGATGTTGGACTTAGGAATTTTCTCAGACTTCTCATTCTCAAAGACACACCAAAGTTTTTGAAGACTTGAGTCAAATGGGCTGCATAAGGAAGTGATCTATGCAATCTGCCCTATGGTCTCAGAATTCTCAAAGACCACCAAAGTTTTTGAAGACTTGAGTCAAATGGGCTGCATAAGGAAGTGATCTATGCAAATCTGCCCTAGTGGTCTCAGAGATGATCTGGTACATGATGACATGGAGATTGACCTTATGTCCTTGCTCATACAGTATAGCACAAACCTTTGGATGTCTGTGAGTCTGTCTCTCCCACCACCTTGAGGTGTTATGATAGTGGTGAGGATGTGATGGGTAAGCCTCAACACTGGAGGAAAAGTGTTGGTGTTGAATTTAGTGACATGAGTTTGCTTGAGATCAGACTCATCTGGCAATCCAGTCAAGATGGTATATGCTTCATGAAGGTTGAACTCAAAGTTATGGTAGTCTTCTCCTTCATCTGGAATTTTGAAAATGGTAGCTGCTATGTCTGTAGGCATATCAATTCAATCCCTTTGACTTTTGACTTGTAGCCCTCATCTGTGCATTCCAAATGCATGTAGAACTCCTGGACAAGTCTAGGGTAGATGATGCGAAACTCTGAGATAAAGGGTTGCCAAGACTGAATTTTGAAGAAGTTTAGGACTTCAGGAAAGGCAGCATTCAGTTCACTGTCCTCTAAGTCCACACTCTGGGCTTCAAAATGGTCTTCCCTGCACTAAGTGGTTTGGAAGGAGTTCTCTTAGAAGGCTGGGAAGGCTCTGAGGATGAAGAGGTTGACTTCTCAGAGACTTCAGGAGAGGAATCCAGAATTTTCCTCCTAGGGTAGGCAGACCCTCGACCTCACCCAGAAGATGAAGCCCTACCTCTCTTAGAAGATGATGGGGATGCAGAGGACGGCCCTGGCTGCTCTGCAGGGTCATGGCGCCTCTTGGTTCTCCTTTCAGTAGGAGGATCATCATCCGCCGGAATGGGCCTTGCCGTAGCCCTTGACTTTGCTCCACGGCGAGGGGCCTGCTTGGGTGCCATGGAAGCAGTGGAGTGGAATAGAAGAGGATGGAGAGTGAGGAATGAGAGAAGAATGACAGGGATGGAATGGAGGAGGGAAGAGGTGGAGATGGATTCAAAACCTGCCGGATTCCAGGAAGAAGACGACCGTCGGGTCGACCTGGAGAAGAAAAGGGGGTTTTAGGGTATACTGTCCCGCAGGTACATCAAATCCTTAACCGGCGCCCACGGCGAAAAAGAGTCTGGCAGGGGGGTCAGTGTCGACACTAGAGGAGGTGAGTGTCGACCTGAGTGAAAGTGTGTCGACACTAGATGGAGTAGTGTCGACCTGGCCTGATGAAAATTTAAGATTTGAGTGTGGGAAAAATTATGTGAGTTTTGGGATATCTTTATAATGATAAGCAATGGGTGGAATAATCATTTCAAGGATTTTAAGAGACTAAAAAATTCATTTGTTAAATTTTCAAAAATTCAACACAATTCAAGTTTTACACAATATCCAACAGGATATGAGCATTCAGTGACTTGAGTCATTAAAATGATGATTTGAGGGATATAATACATTTAACAATCAACTACACACTACCATATTCTTCAAGTCCAAAGAAATAAAAAAAAAAACTTTTAGACTAAAATCAAGTGTGTTGAAAGTAAACAACTTTTTAAGAACAACTTGATGATGGATAATAGTGATTCTTTTAAAACAATTCTCCAATGATATACACATTTTGTTTTTGAAACAAACTATCAAATGAGATACATCTTGTTCACTCAAGAACTAATGCTTTTCACACACTATAGTCCTGGATACTAAAGATTTATCCATTATCAAGTCTCAAAGGGGTAAATGATGACCTTTTGACATGAAAATATACGTTTTTTAGACGCCAATATTTCCAGTTACTCAGTCATCATCAAAAGGAATGGACATATTTATTTTGCTTTTCATTTATTTTTCATTTTGAACCCCTTTGAACAGAGATAGCATTAGTGCCTCATGACATACATGGCACTTCATTCATTGTGAAGGTGTGCAGTTTCTCAGCACATGTGCCATTGCTCTGTTGAATTGACAAATTTTGGAGATTTTTGACAAAAAAGACATCATCTATATCCAACATCAATTGCAAACAAAAACATGTTTAGATTCAAGGCACACATTATCCTTCAGTCTTTGAAAGAAATCTGAATTTCTATAGTTTTGAAGAATATAGGTGAGAGTTGACAAATGAATATAGTAGATCACTCAAAGGATCATTTTGAGACTCTAGACACCTGAATGAGGACATCATGCAAGGAAATTGATGTAATGCAAGAAAGTTTTGAAATTTTCAAAAGATATGACTTGTGAATTCTCTAGCTCCCCTTGAGATGAGGATTTCAACCACTTTTCATCAGAATAAAGATATGCAAGTTTTTGAAATCAGGAAAGATTCTCTTTAAACAATAAAAGCTCCCCCTCAATAATTGCATTTTCATTTCTTGGTACTTGGTGGAGACATATACTCTCGCATAGTGAAAGTGTCCAGACAAGCATAACTTGTCCTTCTCCAAATCACCATTTGATATACCAAGAAGTTCAACACAATGTGAGTTGAAGAGTTCATTGTCAAAAGGAATAGAAGTGAAATGGAGAGAGATATGATCAGTATGAATCAAGGAAGCAAATGAATATGATGATGCAAAGAACTCCCCCTCAGAAGATGCCTAACACTCAACCCAATCCCAATGGACATTTACAAAGACCAAGTTCTCTCCTTAAAGATGAGAATCTACTGTCAGGAAGGGGTTTGTGAAGATGTCAGCAATTTGTTTTTCAGTTTCTATGAAATGGAGTTCAAATGATTTCTTTGCTACCTCATTTCTCAAGAAATGATGAATCAGACATGAAGGAATATTTCTCCAGCATTTCACTCAAAGATTCTTTTGGCTCACTTCCCATAAGATATACATGATTTGAAATGATCATACAAGCAATTCAGATATGTTCATTCAAAGTGGTTTGCAACGAAAGAATATGAACATGATCAATCATGCATTAACAGAAAATTTATTACAAAAAAATTGTTTTTGTACTTTTTCAAATTTACTCCCCCTTAATTTGTGCATGGAATAAAAAAGTTAGCATGCAATTCACACATGATTATGAGCACAATTAGCTTTAGGCATAACATGACTTTTGGTACTTGGCGGAGTATTTTACTCACGCATAATGATAGTTTCCAAACAAGCATAACTTGTTTTTCCACATGTCATCATTTGATATACCAAGAAGTCAAAGCAGTTAGTATGCACACAACTCATGGGAACAGTTAAGCATGCATGATAACATAAACATGATTCCAATTGTTATGACATAAAGTTCATTGATGGGAGTAGCATTGAAACACATTTCTCATTGTTCAGATAAAAATTAAACATTCATTCCAATTCAAGCAATTCAAGTTTGAAATGATAAAGAAATTTTACCTGAACAGTCTTCATTTCTTTCTCAAAGATTTTACCTGTGTTCTCAGTCATTTCTAGTCTTGCACAGCCAATATCTTGAATCCATTTACAATGTATGGCTGCAAGACTTCTCAGCTTGCTGATCAAGCTGGTTTTGGGACCCACACTTGTTTGGGTCCTGCAATGAAATCAATGTTAGATTGTAACAAAGATTTCTGAATCCAACATGCTTTTAATTTTTGTATAGATGCATTTCTTTCATTGATAGAACTATGAGCAAATTAGTTCCAGATTTTCTTTTTGCCTTGATCAATGCATCTATGTTTTCATGAAGTTTTCTATTTTTAGAATTTTTAATATGAGCAGAAATAAAATGATTTTGTGCAATATTTTTATGCTTATACACATGGAATTTCTGAACATTTTCAGTATGAACATGATGTTTATTCCTATGCGTATGAGCATGTGCATTAGACTGGAATTTCTGAGCATGCACAACAAAATCATTTCTGTACCAACAGTCCTTAGAAATATGACCAATTTTATGACAATGAAAGCATTGGACTGATTTGGCATGTTTATTGAAATTTTGATTTCTATTCCAGCAATGTTTGGCAAGATGACCAGATTTATTACAATTAAAGCAAATGAGAGCATTTTTTACCTGGTACTTACCTTGGCATGTATGCATTTGCTGAAATCTCCTTTTCATGTGAGGAGGCTCACCATGAGGAGAAGGAGGTACCTTTTTGTAGCTCTTGGCATGATATGAATTTGAAATTTGCCTTGGAGCTTTTTGGATTGATGGAGGAAGTAGATGAGTCCTCTTGACAGTAGCATTCCTCTCTTTCCCTGTCTGTTTCTGAACAAGAACTTTCACTAGCTTTTCATTAGACTTAGAAGAGTTCTTGTTTGCAGCAGATTTAACAACTGTTAATTTTGTTTTGTTCTTATTTTTCTTATCTTTAACAGAAGCAAGACTTGTGTTCTTCAATTCATTTTGAAGCTTCTGTTTTTCAGATTTTAATGCAATTACTTCCTTTTCTGAAATTTGAAGCTTGTTTAGCATGACATCCAAGCCATTTTTCATCTTGTTCTTTTCATTTTCAAATTGAGCAATTTGTTTTTCCAAATCGGCGATTTTATTACTCAAATTGCTGCATTCATTGTCCAATGGTTTGTCATGGTACAAGCATTCAATCTTCCTTTTTAGGTGATGATTTTCTTCAACAAGTTGTTTGCATCTTTCATTTATTTGATGATCATGAGCCATATTAGAGATTTGTTTGTTTAATTGATCATTATCAAATTTGAAGTTGTTATTGAGATCAATCAATTCTTCTTTTTCATTTTCCAGATCAATGACTTTTGATTTCAATAGCTCATGGTTTTCTTTCAATCCATTCAGTTTATTTTCACAGATTTGGAGTTCATCTTCCAAATTCTCTTTTTCAGAATTTAATTTTTCAACTTCATTTTTCAAATTATCATTTTCTTCTGAAAGATTCTTATCATTATTCTGGTGCAATTCAAGTGTATTTCTCAAGTTTTCACTTTCTTTATGGCAATGTTTTAAAGTCTTTTTCAAGTCTTTATTTTTAGTGTTCAGTTGTACATTAAGACTTTGCATCTTTTCACAGAATTTAATCAACTCAGCATAAGACATACTTTCATCTTCATCAGAGTCAGAATTAGAATACACAAATGGATCTGGAGTTGATTTACCTGACCTTTTAGACCCATTTGAACTCTTGTTTTCTGAAGAGGATGAAGAATGCTCTGAGCTCTTAGAATGTGCTGTTAGAGCCAAACCTTATGAATTGTTGATTTTCTGGATTCATTGAGGCTCTCTTTGCCATAAAGTACTTGTGAATTTCTTTTGCTCCTTTTCTTTGTGCTTCTTTGAAAAACTTGATGAAGGTGAGACTGGTGATTTCTCTGAAATTATAACAGGAGATTCATGCAGATTAAATAGATTTGCCATTATACCAAGACTCACAAAAGACTATTAGATCTAATCACAGTGAATCAATGTGACAAGGAATTAGATCTAACAATTAGAGTGGTTAATCTGCTCTAATGCCAAAAGGAGGAATCAGAGCGATTAAGCACACAGTTCAAGCAATTAACACAGAGATCAGCCAGAAGCAATCAAATCAGATCAGTAACAGACATTAACCCGCTCTGATACCAATTGTTAGGAACGGATGGGTGGATGGATCAGATCTAGAAGGGGGGGTTGAATAGATCTAATACCAATTAACGCGGAAGCTTAAGCAATTTAAAATTACTTCGAATCAGAGATCAAATCACCCAATCAATTTACTAATCTGAAGTGTGATTAGAGTGTGAGCAAATCAATTAGTAGTGTGAACGAAATCCCTATGCATGCATCTAGCGAGATACAAAGGCAAACCACAAATCAAACCAATGCACAGAGGATTTTTTAGGTGGTTCGGAAATCACCTCCAGTGACTCCTACGTCCACCCCTCACACAGTGAGGCCACACTACTCAAAAACCTTGAGTACAACTCACACAGGAGCACGACGACTCCAAACACCCTTGAGCACGACGACTCAAGAAACACCTGGAGCACGACGACTCCAAACTGAGCACGACGGCTCAAACAACAACCGGAGTACGACGACTCCAAATTGAGCACGACGGCTCAAACCACACAGTGAGTACGACGACTCACAAACTACTGAGCTCGACGGCTCACAAACAACCTGCTAGAAAAACACAAGACTCAGATCCTCTAGCAACAGATCTAGTCCAACAAGAGTCAATTCATGAGACTTATGCAACAACCCATGCACAATCTCAGAATCACTCAGAAGAGAAAAGGAAAATGAGAATTGTATTGATAAGCTTTTCTCTTCAGATGTACTCCCTTGTAGAAGGTCGAATTGTGAAGTGCTTTGATCTCTGGAAGTTCCTGGACGATGCTCTGCAATCTGATCTTCAGGATCTTCCTTGAATTCTTCACAGAAGTCGGCTTCTACTTGATCTGCTTCCTTGAGGTGATCCAATTGGTTCTTCAACGATCAATTCCACTTCTCATGCTTGAGCAGATGAGAATTTGGCTTGAGGAAGCACCAGGAAGGCAAGAACAGGGAGGAGAAACCTTCTAGCCGCCAACAAGACTTCTGGGAGGCTCTGAAAGGGTTCTTGCATGTTGGATAGCCAATAGGAGGGTATTTATACCCCTAATAGTCCAAATGTACCCTTGGGGGTCGTGGGCACACGATCCAAGGCTAATCCAACATTCCCTAGGGTGCCACGTGTCCAGGACAAAGTTTAAGTCACAGAGATTCCGGAGTGTGTCGACCTGCCCATGAGGTGTGTCGACACACTGTCCCAGACTGGCAAATCAATTCCCTGGGAGAGGTCTCTAGTGTCGACCTGAGATGATTCAGTGTCGACACCATGTCCCAGACAGCAAAACAGCCATTCTGGGAAGGCTCTCTAGTGTCGACCTGATATCATCTCGTGTCGACCTGCTTTGGCCATCTAAAAATAGGCCTTCTGGGAGAGCCATCTAGTGTCGATCTACCTGCATTTGGTGTCGACCTGCTTTAGCTATCTGAACAACAGGCCTTCTGGGAAGGCTCTCTAGTGTCGACACTATCTGATTTAGTGTCGACCTGAGATGGAAGTTTGTTAACATATTTCTCTGGGATCTGTCTCTAGTGTCGACCTGCCCTGGACTAGTGTCGACACTAGTTGATCTTTTCTTCACATTTCTGCCTTTGCTCTGACCCATTGTGTCGACACCATTGATGGTTGTGTCGACACTACCTTTGCAAGAAAATGTTTGTCCCTGAGAAAATAACACATAAATCATTAGTTAAATGTATTATCATGAATATAAATGATAAATGTGCTTGGAAACATACTTTTTGAATATTGGTAATTCAGGTGACGTATTTCACATGTTCTAATTTTTATGCATTAAAATCACGACTTGTCATCATCAAATATGAGGGGAAATAACTTGTTTTCACACTCAACCCAACACGTTGAGCATCACCGAAGGGCCGAATCAAGAAAGGAAACCTAAGATCGCTACTCCCTCTACTCCCAACAAGACCAATTGCAAGCATTGTGACAATTCTAGTCACACTAGCGAAGAATGCTAGAGGAAAGCTAGAGCATGCCTGAGCTGCAGGACTCGCGAGCATCACATTCCCGATTGCCCTAAGCTAAATGAGAATGATAAGCATCCGGGTGGACAGAGGAGACAAGGCAGACTCCAAGCTTTGCAAGAAACTGAGACCACTGAAGATGGTGGAGTGGTTGAAGGTACACTACAAGTCTTTTCTCAATCAGCATTTATTTTGTTTGATACTGGCACTACACATTCATTTATATTTAAAAACTTTGCTGATACTTTGAATAATAAACCTACAACTATGGGTTTTGAATTTCATGTCACAACACCACTGGGTGAGAAAGCCAAACTGAAGAAATATTTTCCATTAGCTGATGTGATGATTGGAGAACTCAATCTAAGAGCCGACCTGGTGTGTATGCCCATGGAAGGCTATGATGTTATATTAGGAGACAATTGGCTATCCACCTATAGGGCTTGTGTTGATTGTAAAAGAGGGAAGATTACATTTAGTGAATTCCCTAAGCTATCCTTCATAGGATGTAGACATAAGAGACACTTGTCTCTAATCTCCGCCATTCATGCATAAGGCATGATTAGGAAAGGATGTGTGGCATTCTTTGCCACTGTAGTAGTTGAAAAGAATGTAACCAAGGTAGAAGATATACACATAGTGCAAGACTACTCTGATGTTTTCTTAGAGGAGTTGCCAGGAATTCCCCTGAACGAGATGTAAATTTCTTTATCGACTAGATCCCTAGAGCTACATCGGTGTCACGTCAACCTTATAGAATGTCATCTGCCGAATTGAAGGAGTTGAAAGAGCAATTGATGGAGTTGCTGGAGAAAGGTTTCATCAGACCGAGTACTTCCCCTTGGGGAGCACCCATTCTATTTGTCAAGAAGAAGAACGAATCCATGAGACTATGCATCGATTACAGGCAGTTGAACCAGCTAACTATCAAAAACAAATACCCTCTGCCTCGCGTCGATGAACTATTTAATCAAATATCCAGAGCTAAATATTTCTCCATGATTGACCTTAGGTCTAGATATCATCATATGAGAATCAAGGATGAATATATTTATAAGACGACTTTCAGGAGCAGGTATGGACATTATGAATTTATCATTATGCCTTTTGGTCAAGCAATTGCTCTTGCAGCTTTCATGCAATTGATGAATAGCATCTATCGGCCATACCTCGACAAATTTGTCGTGGTGTTTATTGATGATATCCTTATATAGTCTAAAAACGAAGAAGAGCATGAGGAGCATCTGAGGATCGCTATGTAGATCTTGCACAACAACAAGCTCTATGCAAAATTGAGCAAGTGTGAGTTCTGGATCGATGAAGTTTCATTTCTAGGCCATGTTATATCCAAAGAAAGTATAGTTGTTGATCCTTCCAAAGACGAAGCTGTAATCAATTGGGGGCAACCAATAGATGTTCTAAGGTAATCGATGTTTAAGTGAAGCAATCGATGTTCTAATGTAATCGATGTTTAAATGAAGCAATCGATGTTCAAAGAGGTAATAGATGTTTAAGATAATCGATATAAGCAATCGATTGTGAAAGCAATAGATGTTTCAATGCCATCGATGTTTAAGTGCAATCAATGTTTAAATGCAATCGATGTTTAAATGTAATTGATGTTTCATTGCAATCGATGTTTAAGTGCAATCGATGTTTAAATGTAATCGATGTTTAAATGTACTAGATGTTTCCATGTAATCGATGTTTCAATGCAATCGATGTTTAAGTGCAATCGATGTTCCAATACAATCGATGTTGAAATGTAATCAATGTGAACTTCAACTGGCCACTTCGACTACCAACATCGACTCATGAAGAAACTTTGAATACAACATATTATTTCTTATGCATAAATAATCTTGAAAAATGGTGATAAATATATTCATGTTATTTAAATTAAGCATGAGTTATGTTATCACCAAAATAAAAGGATAAAATATAAGAGTGGTTCAACAATCTCCCCTTTTTTGGTGATGACAAAACTCATGTGAATTTTCAACAAATATTCAATATAACTAATGAATAGAAAATTCATAACATAAAATACTCCCCCCCTTTTTGTCAATAACCAAAAGGGAAGGATCTTACCATTTGCATACTCCCCTTAAGGAATATTCTTACCATTATGAAGGAGAAGGGATCAACAATACTTGTCATGAATTTACATCTCTCACTATTACTTTCTCCCTCTTGATGTGAGGCTCCCCCTTTGTGTATGACTTAATGAACTTTCAATATTTTTTCGACATCACCTGTTGCATTTACACTTGCTGTTGTGTTGGGAGGTCTTCAAGGATATTTCCTCCATTGATCTATATAAAAGACAAAATCCTTGCAATGATGTTAGTAGCACTGTAATATAACAACAGCAATAAGAAATGTAAGTTTAAAAACAAAAACAAAAACTAAAAATTAGGGATGACTACTTCCTCTTCAGATTGGAATGAAGTGAAGAGTTGGTAGTTACCAATCAGATGCTTTTGAGTATCCTCTAACCATACCAATTGAATGCCTTTTTCTTTTGTCCATTAAAATCAAATTGGCATTCTCTTCTTCTTCTTCGGTGCTTGAGTTGTCTGAGTGGTTCTTTACTAAAGATGTCTTCTAAGGTGTTACTTGGAACTTATGTGCCTTACCCTCAACTTCTTCTTCATCAAAAGATTCTTTAACACTGACCTCTTCAGGGATATCCTCTTTGAGAAAAATCTGTGGCCCCCCCTCAATCAGAGGTTTCTCCTTTATGTCTTCTTCTTCATCTGGAAGGATGTCTTCCTGAGGTGCTTCCTGTTGCTCCCCTAGAATTGGTGCTTCTCATTCATTTTCTGCCATCATATTGTCATCATGAGATTTTTCCAATATTTCTTGAATGGTGATACTAGGAGAAGATGGAGTTATAGCTTCCTGCCTTGTTTCTTTAGACACTTGAGCATAAGTGTCTTCTTCTAGAATTGGAATGATTTCATCTTGAGGAGTTTCTAGATTTTCCTCAACATGAGCAGCAGGTACTTCAGCTGTAATGAGTTCTTCATATTTGAGTTTAAGTTCATCCATATATATTTGGCTATTTTACAGACTGATATTCTATCAAATTCTGCCTTGGATAGAGCGCAATATATGAAGCTTTTTGCCTTGCCATTCAAGAATATCAGCCTTCTATCATTGTCGGTCCATTCTTCCTTGGGCTTTGATATTATAAATTCACCATCTTCAATGATGCTCTAGAGTAGATAGTTGTAGCCTTGCAGGAAGAATTTCATCCTTATCCTCCAATAGGTGTAATCGCCATCAAAGTGTGGAGGCAGGAAAATGGATTGCCTTCTGCAAAACCTCGAGCTGCCAATTGACCTTTGCTCTATGATCGTTGGATCTTCATTCCTTTCTTCAAGAACTTTGGCTCTGATACCACTTGTTGGTATCAGATGAATGAAAGACCTTGGCTCTGATACCACTTGTTGGCCCTCTTGATATGGCAGCAAGGAGATACCTAGAGGGGGGATGAATAGGTTATCTGAAAATACTAATAAAAATCACCACTTGAAAACTTTGGTTAGTGAAGGTAGTTGTGTGCAGTAGATAGAGTACCAGTGCGAAAGCAATTCAAACAAACAATCACACAAATGAACACATAGAATTTTATCCTAGTTCGGTACTTCTCAAATGAAAGACCTATGTTTAGTCCCCAAGCAAATATTGAGATTTCACTAACTAGGGTACAATCTGTTGGGTTGAGTGTGTTTTGGAATTTCCTAAAGTTGTATTTTAATGATGACCAATGAACATCACTCATACTTTGATTTTGATGATGACATATTGTGATTTTGATGATGATATGTTGAACATTTTATACATATCACAATAATGCTTAAAAAACATGTTTTTGATGTTTAATATCTCATATTTTAATCATAATATCTTGTACTAATGATTTATGTGTTAAATTTGCAGGTGTATACAGCTCTTGTCATTGATGGTGTCGACACATCCATTGATGGTGTCGACGCTGGGTCACTATTCCTGGAGCTTTTTCATGAAGACAGGGTTCAGTATGTCGACACAGCCCCTGGTAGTGTCGACACTAGACCCAGTTCCCAAGAGACCCAGTTCCTTGACTGGGAAAGGGTGTCGACACAGTCCCTGGTAGTGTCGACACTAGACCCAGCTCCCAGAAGACCCTTTTTGGACAATTGGGACAATGTGTCGACACACTCAGTGGTAGTGTCAACACACACCGGCTGAAATTTAAACTTATGATTTTTCTGGACACGTTGCCGCTTGGGGTTCAAGGGAATCTACCTAGGTTTTGTGCCCACGTACCCCAAGGCTTCTTATGGACATATGGGGCTATAAATACCCATGTTTCTTGTACTCCAAAGGATCTCACGCAAGACAAAGCCCAGAGCATTCTGGAAGAAGGGAAGAAGAGCAGGAAAAAGGGATCTGCATCTAGAGGAGCAGAGCAGTGCCGCCAAGGAAAGAAGAAAGAAAGAAGAAGGAGAAGAAGAAGGAGAAGAAGATGAGGAGCTCGTGATTGTAGCAGTGCTGATCAAGAAGGAGATCCAGCCGAGTTTGTACTTGGTTAGAGTGTCAATTTCTCTAGGGAATCTATGTATGTGTTCTACACAGATCTCCCAATTCTATTTGTCTCTACCATTTCTATTGTACTGAGATAGATCGTGCTAGAGGATATATTCTCTAAGTGTTCTTGTTCTAGCAGAACTTGGATCTATTGTGATTTAGATGTTTGAGTACTTTGTACTCTGGTTTGGAGCCATTGTGCTCTGGTGCTTGAGACGTAGTGCTCAAGGGCTTGTGAATTTGCTGAATTCACAAGTGGTCTGTGGAGTAGGTTGTCGTGAATATCTCTTGGGTTTCTTTGAGTTGTAGATCTCAAAGAGGTCAGAGTCGTTGTGCTCCAGTTTGTACTGCACTTGTTCTAGTGGTTCCTCCGTTGTGAGGAGGTGGACGTAGGAGACACAAGTTGTGTTCTCCGAACCACCTTAAAAATCTTCAGTGCACTGTGGTTTGTTGTTCTTATTCACTATTCTCACACACCACACTTGGATCTGATCGAATTGTGTGTTTTACTTATTTTAATTCCGCTGCTATACACACAATTTCTTAGTTCATTTGTCAAAGTCACCTATCTGATCCCCAACAATTGGTATCAGAGTAGGTCAGAGTCAAATCTATACTCTGAGGTGCTTTGGTGAATTTTCTGTATTTCAGATTTTGATCACTTGCTCAAATTGCTGTGTGTTTTGGTTTGATTATCTTTATCATGGACTCTAGAGGTTTTGTTGCTGAAGGTCATTCAATCAATAGGCCTCCATTTTTTGATGGTACTGACTATCCTTACTGGAAGAATAGGATGATGGTTTTTCTTAGAGCACAGAACTATGAAGTATGGAGAATTGTTGAAAAAGGACCAATTGAAGTCACTGGAGATGAAGATCAATGGACCAGGGAGCAGATTAGAAGGGTCACCCTGAACTACAGCGCCATGAACATGTTGCAATGTGCCATCCATCCAAAGGAGTATTCTAGAATCTCTATGTGTAAGTCTGCCAAGGAGACGTGGGATAAATTAGAATTGCTTTATGAGGGCACATCTCAGGTCAGGGAGACTAAGGCTAATATGTTAGTTTCTGATTATAAGTTGTTTATCATGAAATCTAATGAAACTATATCTGAGATGTTTGCTAGGTTCATGGTTATTATAAATGGACTTCGAGCCTTGGGTAAGGAATACTCAAATGAAGAATTGGTAAGAAAAATCTTGCGTTCCTTATCTCCTGTATGGCACACTAAAGCAACTGTCATTGAAGATTCAAAGGATTTATCCAAAATCACATTGGATGAACTCATTGGATCATTAATGACATATGAGTTAAACCTTAAGAGATCAGAAGAGCACATGCTAAAACAAAACCATTGCTCTTAAAGCTTCATCAAGTAATAAAGGAAAATCTAAAGAAAATTATGAGTCTGAGAAATCTGAATCTGATCATGATAATCTTGCTTTCATCGCCAGACAATTTAAGACATTTCTGAAATCAAACAAGAAGAATTTTGGTAATAAGCAAAATGCTATGTCTAGTAAAAAGAAACATTTCTCTCATGTTGATCATAAGAAAACTGATGAAATTCCTATGTGTTATAGGTGTAACAAATCTGGACATACGAAGGCTGATTGTCCAGATGGTAAGAAGGAAAAGCACATAAACCACAAGAAGGAGTTGCACAAAAAGAAGAACAAGGCCATGGTGGCTACATGGTCAGATGATGAAAGCTCAGACTGCAATGAAGAATCCTCAACTTCAGATGAAAATGAAGTTTGTTTCATGGCTGGAAGCAGCGAAGAACAAGTAGATATATCCTTTAAACTATTTACCATTGAAGATTGGCAAGAAACATATGGTAATTTAGTTGAAAATCTTTCTGATGTTAGAAAATAAAATAAATATTTGAAAATAAAAATTGAAAGCATTCTTCATGATACTTCATCATCTGAAAAGATTTCTGAATTGAAAGCTCAAATTTCAGATCAAATCAAAGAAAATGATGAACAGTTGATTTTTGTTGATAATCTGAAATTGAAAATTCAAAAATTGAACAAAGAACTCATTAATTCTGTTAAGAAATTTGAAGAAAAAGAAAAGGAAAATCATGAAAACTTGAATCAAGTTGAAAAGCTAAACTTTTGTATTAAGAAAAAGAAGACATCATCAAGAACTTCACTCAAGGTAAAGATAATTTGAATGCTCTACTTAGAATGAAGATGAATTCAAATAAGCATGGCTTAGGTTTTAAACCACAAAATTCAAAGAAAATGAATCATCTCCAAAGAAAATAAAACCATCAAAAACTCCTTTAATAAAATTTGTCAAGGCAAGCTCATCTGAAAACAAAGGAAAAATACAAAAACAAAAAGAACCTGAGAGGTCAACACATACCCTACCTAGGTCGACACACACTATGCACAGGTCGACCTATCCCAGTCAGAGGTCGACCTACCCTTCCTATAAAAATCATAAAAACTTCAAACCAATCAATAATCATCTTTCTCATGGAAATTGGAATGTTTTCTCCTCTTACAATTCAAGATGGAATAAGTCTTGGAACCTAAGCTACAATGGTAACCAATGGTTCAATCCTTATTTCTATCATTCACCTTTTCCTGTCCATCAATAGCAATACATGCAAAGTTCTTCACAATGGCACAAACCAACTAAGAGGCATAATGTTCAGAAAATTGAAAATGAATCTTCTGTTCCAAAGAACACAGTGAAGAAACATACACAAATTTGGGTCAGAAACGATCTGTTTTCTCTTTTCACTCAGGATGTTGGTACCAATCTCATGTGGGTACCAAAAACATTTCTTGTTTAATTTGTTATGTGCAGGAAAGCCGTGCATCCAATTCTAACAACATCTGGATTCTTGATAGTGGATGCTCACGGCACATGACAGGAGACAGAAAAAAATTTTCATGCTTGATTGAAAAGGAAGGTGGATCAGTCACCTTTGGAGGTAAGAATAAAGGAAAAATAATTGGCAAAGGAAAAATTGGTAAGTCTTGCATTACCTTAAGTGATGATGTTTGTTTAGTTGAGGGTTTCAATTACAACTTGCTTAGCATTAGTCAATTATGTGACAATGGTCACAAGATTCTTTTTGAACATGATTCTTGCAAAATAATTCACTCCTCTTCTGAGAAAATTAAATTGATTGGAAAAAGAGAAAATAATGTCTACATGATTGATTTGTATGATAATTCCTCTTTAAATGTTTGCTTGATTGCAAATAAAAATGACACTGCTTGGTTGTGGCACAAAAGGTTGGGTCATGCAAGTTTCACAACCATTAGTAAACTCATAAGAATGAATCTTGTAAAAGGTCTCCCTGAATCTTTCACAGTCATTGACAATCCTATTTGTGGGATATGTGCTCAAGGAAAACAAACAAGAAAATCTTTTAAAGTGTTCAATGACGTAGTTACATCTAAACCACTTGAGTTGCTTCATATGGATCTTTTTGGTCTAACCAGAACTCAAAGTCTCACTGGTAATAGATATGGCTTTGGATCATTGATGACTTTACAAGATATACTTGGGTCTTATTCTTATCCCATAAAAGTGATGCATGTTCAGAATTCAAGAGATTTTACAATTCTGCCTTAGTGGGTTTATCTTTCAAACTGAATTCCATTTTGACAGATCATGGGAGTGAATTTAAAATAAATCATTTTCTGATCTTTGTACTGAACTGAACATTCTCCATAAATTTTCTTCCCCTAGAACTCCAGAACAAAATGGAGTTGTGGAAAGGAAAAATAGAACTCTTGTGGAAATGGCTAGAACTATGCTCATTGAAAGTAAACTGTCTAAATCTTTTGGGCAGAAGCTGTAAATACAGCTAATTTCATTTTGAATAGAGCATTAGTAAGACCAAAGATCAGAAAAACCCCTTATGAGTTGTTCAAGAATAAAAAGCCAAGTGTGTCATATTTCAAAAATTTTGGTTGCAAATGTTTTGTTCACAATAACAACAAAGAAAATCTTGATAAATTTGATGCAAAAACTTTTGAATCAATCTTCTTAGGTTATTCTGAAACTTCAAGAGCTTACAGAGTTTATATTTTGAAAAATATGACTGTGGAAGAATCTCCACATGTCATTTTTGATGAAAACTTCCAAAAGATTGACATTCCTACTTCATGCAGAACTCCATTATGTGATGATGAGAATGATTTTCTTAAACATCCATCTACAAATCTTGAAGAGCAAGAAGTACCAAATGCACATGAGGTTCTTGAATTGGCAACATCAAGTGATTCAGGTAATCATATTTCTGAAAATCATGTAAACCCTGAGGTAATTTCTGAACCATGATTTTTAAGAGACCATCCACTTGAAAGCATTGTTGGTAATTTACAAGATGGAATAAGAATCAGATCATCTTTTCATTTTGTGATAGATGAAGATTCTTTGGCACTACGTTCCCAAACTGAACCCAAAAATGTTGATGAATGTGACGACCCTCATTATACCGGTACGGTTATACCAACCTACGTCGGTTATAGCAAAGTCATCACAGTGGGACATTTATCCAAACGATATAAACAGCTGAGATACACGCGAATATACGACAGAGTAGCGGAAGTAAAAGACAACTGTCTTCATTCATTCATCATCCACATTAAACATACATGAAATTTGCAATTAACATTAAGAGCTAAAAGTTCACATAATTAAATTGCTGAAATTTAAGTACACAATGTCCACACTTATACAATTTTCTCATGATTTCTAGTACAATATCACTTTTACATACTATGAAAGCACAAAAGGGTACAACTGCTCCAACAATCTAAACTCCGCGCTCAGAGTCCGTCTCTACCGTCTCCTCCACGAGAGTCTCGTCACCGTCTATACCTGTACGCCGAAGCAAGGAGTGAGTATTAAAGACTCAGCAAGCAACATACTCATAACATACACGTATAAGTCATAGCGGTTTCTACATGCACATTCACAATTTCAATATGGTATGCTAGTCATTTGAAAGTTCTACAATTTAATACATGGATCATGCTTTCAGATTTCTAAGAATAAAACTTACCTATCACATGCTCTCTATTCAATTTACTCGTGAAATTTTACCTTTAAAGAGCCAAGACATGAGAACTACCAACATGAACACTGTGCATATATGAAGGAAAAACACAACTAGCATGCATTTTACATGCTCTTAAGCACATACATAGACATTTTACATGCCTTAAGTTGCTGGTTTCACATGGTTTAATGGCTGTAAACCTACACATGAGAGCTACAATGTTGTTTAAAACATACCATGTGAACAACCAATCATGCTATTTTGTACACGTGCTCATCAATTATCCTAACATGGATTCCAGACATTTCGCACATATAAACATGATGATAACAACATGAAATTACTGATTTCACATGGTTTCAGATTTGTCTCACATGGATTTCAATGTCATATTCTCACATTTTTAGTTTCACATTTTCTTTACACAAGTTTCCAATTCACATGGTTGCACTTTACACATACACATTTCACATTGTTCACTTACACATTAACACATGAACACATACACATCACACATTACACATTACACATTTTAGGTGCCGTGACACAAAATCCAAACCTACAAAGAAGGACATATACACATCACATTACACATAGACGCCATCTAGCATTACAATGGCGACTCTTGGACTGCGCAGACCGGGAGAATAAGTCTCCACCCTAACCAGTGGTACTTGTCCACCTCCAGGATTTCCCCTAATGCCCTTAGGGTCACTTACACATTGAACTTGTTAGGATCGGATACTCGGTATTGGCAAAGCTAGAAGGGGGGTTGAATAGATTTGCAGCGGAAACTTAAGCAATATGAAAATTACTTCGGATTAAAAGATCTACTCAATTAAAACCCCTTTGATCTGATGCAATGTGTGTGAGCAAACTAACAGTTAGTGTGTAGACGAAATCCCTATGCATGCATCTAGCGCAATACAGTGTAAACCACAAGTCAAACCACAGTGCACAAGGGATTTTTTAGGTGGTTCGGAGATCACACCATGTGACTCCTACGTCCACCCCCCACACAGTGAGGACACACTACTCAAGAACTGAGTACAACACACACACGAGCACACCGGCTCAACCACACACACACACGCTAGATCAAGTCCACAAAAGATCAGATCCTCTAGCCTTGATCTGACCAACACACCACACACACGTTGTCTGATGCAAACACACAATCAGAACAACAAACCACACTTCCACAACATCCACGTACTGATCTCAAATCAGTGCACACACACAGATATATGAAAGTAGTGAAAGGAGAAGAGTTTTGAGATGAAGAATCAAATCCCGATGTAGATCTCTTCTCGTTGGTCGTCCAGAAGACTCCAAGCTTTGTCTTGACAAGTATCATTGATGGAGAAGCTTGAACCACGGACGAACCGGCTTCAACTCCGCTTGGAAGGTTGTTCTTCTTTGTTCTGGGCAGAGAGATGAAGCAGGGCAGCAGGAAGAAAGCCTTGATCTTGACCTTTGCTTAGGGTTTTGGTATGGTGGCTCCTTGCTGCGAAAATAGCCTCATATGATCCATATATAGTGGTGTCCAAGCATAGAGAGTCGTGCTAAAAGGAAACACCAAAATATAGATCATATCCTGGCCATTAGATCTTCCCAAAACTCCGTCTGTCGACAGCCGACTTGCTGCTGTCGACAGATGCTGACAGGTTTGCAAGAACCGGAAGACTGGGCTTTCTGGAAATAGATTTCTGAGTGTATCTGTCGACAGGCGAAAATCATCTGTCGACAGATGCATCAGATGCACTATTCATCTGTTGACAGATGCACTGTCATCTGTTGACAGGTGCACTATTTCAGCAACTTGTCTTGTTCTTTTGCACTTGGATTTTGGGCTTTGTCTTGCATGGAATCTCACCTACATTAAAAGACATAATTAGTGAGATATAATGAACATATAAAACATGTGTTTCATTTGCATCCAATTGTCATTCTCATCATGTTTCACACATTCATAACACAACAATTTTGTCTTGTTCATGAAATGTTCATCATCAAAAACAAACATACCATTTGTGAACATTTCACATAACATCAATTAGTATTGCTCATCATCAAAAACATTTAAGCACTTGTTGTAACCCAACATTCTCCAATATGAGAACCCAACATTCTCCCCCTTTTGATGATGACAAAAATTTCAATTTATGCACAATTGATGTTTCTCCCCTTTTGGCAACATTCAAAAAGATAATGGGTGCACACAAGTAAAAGAATGAAGCAAAGAATTGTGTGACCACATAACTGAATTGTGAAAGAATTGAGTGGGGAATGAGTGTTCAAATGAGATTGCAAGGTTGAGAATAGGTTGATACCCACTACAAAATGTCATAAACACTAGTATTAAGACACATAAAAATTCTACAATGGTTAAGAGATAATACTCCGGGAATCTCAAGTTATAGCATTTAGAATACATCGTTCAAAAACACATGAAAATGAGATAACCCTTTTGAATAAAACCATTGAAGAAAATCATATACCTTAGTGGGTGATGTTCAGTTGGTAAATGAAGGCAATGTCTACATGAACAATTGACAATAGACAACCTATTGCCCTTGATTTAAATCTTGGAGGCTCCACTCTATTTCTAGCATTTGAACAATTTAAGTGGTAATTAGGATCACTTTTACCTTTTGACGTGAAGGTAGACATTTGGGATGCCCGTACCCCCAGTTACTCAGTGTGAGTGACCATCATACCATTATGCAGAGATAATGAAAGGACTTTTTGACGCGAAGACAGACATTTGTGATGCCCGTGTCCCCGGTTACTCAGTGATACTCATCATTGCTCTGCCTTTGTCCCAATTCACATATTTGTTTTTTTTTTAATTTTGACTTTAGAAATAGGTAGCTTTTCTCTTTTTTTTTTAAGTTGGAAAATCAAGTTCAAAAGGTTTATTAAGGTCAAAGGCCAATGCAAAGACATTAAGTTCAAAAACCTTCTTACTTGTCAATCCATATAGGAACATGATCATCCACAAGGGAGTTATTCAAGTGAGTTAGGTTAAAATCATTAGATTTGTTCAATGTTTTCTAGATGATACAACCTAGACTCAATCTCAAAATATTATTTCAAAATCATTGTGATTAACCATATGACTTTGATACTATGTGAGGATGAAAGGTTATAATGAATATTTATACCCAATTCTCCCCTTGCATCAATGATATGAACATACTCATGAAGAAATTATGAAGAAGGATGAAGAATTTACAGAAAATGTGTATCTGTCGACAGCAAGAATGTGCCTGTCGACAGATGCACACAGGCCTGAAAGGCTTGGTTCTGGGAGAGCATGTCTGTCGACAGATGGGATAGTGCCTGTCGACAGATACTTGAGAAAATCAGTTTTGAGGCATAGAATTGAGTGACATGAAGAACAAGATTTGAGAAGTAATTACACAATGAATATGAAGGGTTTCTCTCAAGTATTTCACTCAACCTACCTTGAACTTACTCCCCCATAAGATGTGCATGTGATGAGATAACATTCAAGCATGATATATATACATTCATGACAAGCACTTGCACATAGATTTCATGAGCATTCATGAGCATATGAGCACTTTCAAATTTACTCCCCATAACACATGCATAGTAAATGTATCAAGCAATTCACAAATTATTAAGCACTCAACTAGCCTTATGCATTACATGACTTTTGGTACTTGGCGGAGTATTTTACTCACGCATAATGATAGTTTCCAAACAAGCATAACTTGTTTTTCCACATGTCATCATTTGATATACCAAGAGGTCATGTGCACAGTTATGCAAGCAAGATGGCATGATTCCAATTGCTAAGTGGCATTGTCATGTGGGGTAGCATTAAGGCACATTTTGCATTGCTCAGATAAAGGTAAGAATCCATTTCAATTTCAGCAGTTCAAATATGAAGTGATAAGGAGATTTTACCTGAACAGTCTTCAATCATAGTCAAAAAAGTTACCTTTGTTCTCCATCATTTCTTGCCTTGCACAGCCAATGTCATGAATCCATTTCTAATTTTTGGCTGCAAGACATCTCAGCTTGTGATCAAGCTTGTTTTGGGACCCACACTTGCTTGGGTCCTGCAACGACATTAATGTTAGGATATAACAAAGATTTCAAAATCCAAAGTGATTTGATTTTTGGATTTCTGTTGTTTTGTGCAGTTTTCCTGTTCATAGATACATGAAATTTCTGATCTTTATGAACATGTTTATCCTTGTGTGTATGAACACATGGATTATTATGGAGCTTGAAGCATGCACAACATCATGATTTTTATGAGAGTGTTGATTTTTCTTCCAGCAGAATTTAGCAAGATGACCAAGTTTATTGCATTTGTAGCAAACGGGTTGAGCATTTACCTGGAGCTTACCATAGTGTGATTGCATTTGCTGGAATCTCTGAGATCCTTTAGAGTACCTTTGATCACCCTTGGGTTGAGAAGAAGGAGGTGGTACCCTTTGGTATCTCTTGGCATGATGTGGAGTTGGAGATTGCCTTGAAGCTTTTTGAGCTGTTGGAGGAGTTGAAACATTGTACAATCCTGCTTTCTTTTTCACTTCCTTTTTCGGATTTTCAGTTGTAACTACATTCCTTTAATTGCTGCCTTTTTGTTCAAAATTTTATTTGTTTTTGAACATTTTTCTTATTTTTCACAGAAGCAAGACTTGTGTTTTTCAATTCATTTTGAATCTTCTGTTTTTCAGCTTTTAATGCAACAACTTCTTTTTCTGAAGTCTGAAGCTTGTTTAGCATGACATCCAAACCATTTTTCATTTTGTTCTTTTCATTTTCAAATTGAGCAATTTGTTGTTCCAGATCAACAATTTTATTCTTAGAATTGTTCCATTCATCATTTAATGGTCTGTCATGATACATGCATTCAATCTTCTTTTTCAGATGATTATTTTCCTCAATCAATTGGTTGCATTTCTCTTTTATTTGATGATCATGAGCCATGTTGGAGATTTGTTTGATCAATTGATCATTATCAAATTTGAGATTTCATTATGATCAATCAATTTTTCATTTTGATTTTTCAAATCAGAATTTTCAGATTCCACATGATCATGATCTTCTTTCAACTTAGAAAACTTGATTTCATAGTTTTTGACTTCCTTTTCCAATTTTCATTCTCCATTTTCAATGTTTCATTTTCTTCATAGAATGCTTGAGCATTATCAATTATCATTTCATTCTTATCCAATTTTTCTTTTAGCTTCTTGTTTTGAGTTTTTACCTTTTAATTGATTGGACAAGTGCTCATAGCATTCTATAATTCATCATAGGAAATATCATCTCTGAATCAGAATTGATATTGATGCGTCAAATGGGTCTGAATTGGATTTACCTGATTTTGAGAGTTTCTTGACTTCTTGACAGATATGATCTTTCAGATTTGTCTGAACTAGGAGAACCTCTGGAGCTGCCAAGGGCCATGTAGCATTTGTCTTGGCTTTATTTGCAACTTGCTTGTCTTCTTAAAGGAGTCCTGCATTTTATCAACATGGTTATCAAACTCAATAATCATTGGTCTATTTATGATACTCGAGAACTCAGACATATTTCTGAGTATGTTGTAGATGAATAAACCAACAACCAAAGTAATCAGATCAGTTCAGAATCAATTATAAACCCGATCAGAGCAATTAATAAACACATAAACAGATATGCCAAACCAACAAAAATAGATCTGCAAAATCAGTACCGATAAACAAAGAACCTGCTCTGATACCAATTGTTAGGATCGGATATTCGGTATGGCAAAGCTAGAAGGGGGGGTGAATAGATTTGCAGCGGAAACTTAAGCAATATGAAAATTACTTCGGATTAAAAGATCTACTCAATTAAAACCCCTTTGATCTGATGCAATGTGTGTGAGCAAACTAACAGTTAGTGTGTAGACGAAATCCCTATGCATGCATCTAGCGCAATACAGTGCAAACCACAAGTCAAACCACAGTGCACAAGGGATTTTTTAGGTGGTTCGGAGATCACACCACGTGACTCCTACGTCCACCCCCACACAGTGAGGACACACTACTCAAGAACTGAGTACAACACACACACGAGCACACCGGCTCAACCACACACACACACGCTAGATCAAGTCCACAAAAGATCAGATCCTCTAGCCTTGATCTGACCAACACACCACACACACGTTGTCTGATGCAAACACGCAATCAGAACAACAATCCACACTTCCACAACATCCACGTACTGATCTCAAATCAGTGCACACACACAGATATATGAAAGTAGTGAAAGGAGAAGAGTTTTGAGATGAAGAATCAAATCCCGATGTAGATCTCTTCTCGTTGGTCGTCCAGAAGACTCCAAGCTTCGTCTTGACAAGTATCAGTTGATGGAGAAGCTTGAACCACGGACGAACCGGCTTCAACTCCGCTTGGAAGGTTGTTCTTCTTTGTTCTGGGCAGAGAGATGAAGCAGGGCAGCAGGAAGAAAGCCTTGATCTTGACCTTTGCTTAGGGTTTTGGTATGGTGGCTCCTTGCTGCGAAAATAGCCTCATATGATCCATATATAGTGGTGTCCAAGCATAGAGAGTCGTGCTAAAAGGAAACACCAAAATATAGATCATATCCTGGCCATTAGATCTTCCCAAAACTCCGTCTGTCGACAGCCGACTTGCTGCTGTCGACAGATGCTGACAGGTTTGCAAGAACCGGAAGACTGGGCTTTCTGGAAATAGATTTCTGAGTGTATCTGTCGACAGGCGAAAATCATCTGTCGACAGATGCATCAGATGCACTATTCATCTGTTGACAGATGCACTGTCATCTGTTGACAGGTGCACTATTTCAGCAACTTGTCTTGTTCTTTTGCACTTGGATTTTGGGCTTTGTCTTGCATGGAATCTCACCTACATTAAAAGACATAATTAGTGAGATATAATGAACATATAAAACATGTGTTTCATTTGCATCCAATTGTCATTCTCATCATGTTTCACACATTCATAACACAACAATTTTGTCTTGTTCATGAAATGTTCATCATCAAAAACAAACATACCATTTGTGAACATTTCACATAACATCAATTAGTATTGCTCATCATCAAAAACATTTAAGCACTTGTTGTAACCCAACATTCCTCCAATATGAGAACCCAACAAACTTTC
>CM024756.1:88896655-88981275 GCA_014218235.1 Colocasia esculenta | reverse complement strand
TACACTTGAAGAACGAATTATTTAATACAATCATTGTACTTCTGTTCTTTTGAAGATATCTTTTGAGATTATGCAATGCTTCTGCATCCTCTCATTATGCTCTCATTTTCTACTAGATCTGTTGCTAGAAGTTCTATGTCTTGAGTGGTGTCTAGCAGTCTTATGTGAGCATTGTGCTCAAGTTGTGGGGCTTGTGCTCAGGTTTTGTGAGCCGTTGTGCTCAGTTGAGTTGTCTAACTCAAGGTTGTTTGAGCAGTCTTCTCGTTGTTCTAGAGTAGTATTACTCTAGAAGTTTGTAGTTGTAAGCTCTCAAGTGTTGCGGTTCGTTCAGGCTCCAGTGGTGTGTTACCCAGTTGTTTTAGTGAATCCTCCCGGTGTGAGGGGTGGATGTAGGATCACATGGTGATTTTCCGAACCACCTAAAAATCCTTATGCATTTGTCTATTGTGGTTTGATCATTCATCCTTAGATGCTTGCATAGATCGGTTTATATTCACTTAATCAACTTTTTCACATCTATTTTGCCAACTCACTCAATCTCATCAGATCTGTGTTTTTCACTGAAATTGCCTCTGATTCAAAAGTTTTTTTAAATTGTATAAGCTTCCGCAAATAGTGGCATAGATCGATTCCCCCCCCATTCTAGATCTTTTCCTCACCTTCCCTTCGATCCTTCAATTGGTATCAAGAGGGTTTACTTTGATCTGATTTGATCTGAGCATTTTTGTTTCTGAGTGTTTGTGTGTTTGAGTGTTTGCCTGTTTGTTTGCTAAGCATTTTCTTTCTGCTTTAGAGTCATGGTTCCAAAGGTTTCATAGCTGAGGGTCATCCATAAGGCCACCATTCTTTAATGGGACTGACTTTCTTCTGAAAACATAATGCAAGTATTTTTAAGGGCCCAAACTATGAGATCTGGAAAGTATGGAAGTGGGTCCCTATGAAAACCGGGAGAAGAAGACACCTGGACTAGGGACAAATAAGGAAAGCTACATTGAATTATAGTCCCATGAACATGATTCAATGTTTGTCCATCCCAAGGATTTCGAGATCTCAATGTGCAATCTGCCAGAGATGTGGGATAAACTCGAATTACTCTATGAGGAACATCACAGTCACAAGTAAGGAACTAAGGCAAATATTCTAGTTTCAGAATATGAACTTTTCATGATAAGTCTAACGAAAATATTTCTGAAATGTTTGCTAGGTTCATGGTGATGTGAATGATTAAAGCCTTGGTAGGAATATACAGATGCACTTGGTAAGAAAAATCTTACGTTCACTTTCTTCAATTTGGCATACAAAGGCCACTGTCATTGAAGATTCAAAAGATCTGTCCAAATCTCTTTGGATGAATTGATTGGATCCTTAATGACATATGAAATCAACTTAAAAAGAAATGAAGACACATATTAGACCAAGCCTATGGCACTAAAGGCTCTTCAAGCATAAAGATAAAAGTCAGGAAAAGACAAGTTCTGAGGAGTCTGAGTCAAATGAGGAAGGATTGCCCTCATGACCAGCAATTCAGAAAATTCTTGAAATACAGAAAAGGAAAAATGTCTGGAAAAAGAAGTTTTCTCAAGTAAGAAAACACTTCCTCTTCTAATTTCAACAAGAATCACAAATCTGACGAAATAGTGTCTGTTACAGGTGCAACAACCAGACACATGAAGGGAAGTGTCCTGAGAACATAAAGGAAAAGCACAAGAAGTTCCAAAATTTAAGAGGCAAAGCCATGGTAGCCACTTGGTCTGATGAAGACTCAAGTGAGGAAAGAGAAGAAATCCTCAGCCTGAAAGTGGGAGGTTTGCTTCATGGCCAACACTCAGAGGAAAGTAAGTAATCCTTCGAAGACTACACTATAGAGGATTGGCAGGATGCTTATGCTAGTTGGTTGAAAATTTTCTGAAATGAGAAGAAAAAAACAAAACAAACAACACATCAAAAGAATTGAAAACCTTTACCATAACCAATCTTCAACTATAAATTGTGAACTGAACTGAAATACAAAAGAATTGCATGACGAAAATGAAAATCTCCTGAACCTTATTGATGAACTAAAACTTGCCTCTCAAACGGCCCCCAAGAATTCAAAACTTACTGAAAGCTGGAAATTGAAAAACAAGAAAACAACAGAAGATTGAAGAAATTGAAAACTTTAAACCAGCTAAAAGAACATGAAGTTATCCAACCTTCACAAAGGTAAAGATAACTTAGGGCACTGCTAGGAACCACCATGACAACCACCTCTCATGGATTAGATTCAACAAAAAGAAACCCTGAAAACAAATCTGGTGAGAAAAAGGGCAAAGCACCACTAATTAAATTTGTCAAGGGTCCTAATCTTGAGAACACAGAAATTCCAAACAACCACAAACCTTAACAAAACCAAAAACAAAGCAAACTGAAAACAGAACATCCGGTCGACACAGTCCCCTGACAGGTCGACACCAGTCCACAAGAACAAGGCTTCTGTGGCTGCTATGTCGACACCATACAGGAAGGTCGACCTGCTCAACATCAAAAGCTGCAACAACTCACCAAAAATTCAATAAAAATTTTAAAATAAGAAAAAGTCAAAAGATAATTCATGAAAACCTTGGACCTCCAAGACAACATTTCAAGATGATTGGACCAATCCTTGGAGCCAAGGTATGATAACCCATGTTGGTATCATCCTCTTTCCTTTATCCAATCTCTTGATGTACCAACAAATCCCTGGATTCCACCTCCTCATCTGAACTCCAATTTTTCAAATGAAAAACTCCCCTCCTACCAACAAATCTTGGTGCTTTCATTCCTAAAGAAAGAACAAACGAAAAGGCTGAAAACACAAGGTAAACAAAACAAATAAAATAAGTCAAATTTGGTGAGAAAAGATTTACTGACAATTCAACATTCGATGGTCCCACTCTGTTTGGGTACCAAAATCTTCTCTCCACTGATCTTTTTGCAGAAGTCGTGCACCCACACCAGTATGGTTTCTTGACATGGGTGTTCACGACCATGACGGGAGCAGAGCCAAATTCTCATTCCTGCTTGAAAGGAGGAGGGTCAGTTACATTTGGAGTAAAATAAGGAGATCATTGGATCTGGAAGTTGGTCAAACTTCTTCACAACTCAGTAGATAATGTTTATTAGTTGATGGTCTTGATTATATTTGCTCAGTATCAGCCAACTAGTGACAAAGGTCACAAAGTTGTGTTTGAATCTGATTTTTGTAAGATAATTGATTCATCAACTGATAAAATCAATTCTTTGAAAAAGAGAAACAATGTCTACATGATCAACCTTAATACAACTTTTCTGAAAATCTTTGCTTTTGGCAAATAAGATGACTTGCATGGACTTGGCACAAAAGACTGGCCATGCAAGTTTCAGAACATGAATAAGTTGTTAAGACTGAACTTGGTTAGGGTCTTCCTGAATCTTTTCTAATGTTGAAGATCAAGTTTGTGGATATGTGCTAAAGGAAACAAACTAGGAAATCTTTTAAAACCTTCAATGAGGTACTTACATCTAGGCCACTAGAACTTCTTCACATGGACCTTTTTGGGCCACAAGAGTTCTAAGGAAGTGGCAAGGATATGTGTTTTGTAATCATTGATGACTTACTAGATTTACTTGGGTTATCTTTCTATCCCACAAAAGTGATACTTGCCTTGAATTCAGGATTTCTGTACCACTATATTAACAACTTATCTAATATCAAAATTTTTAACTGATCATGGGGGTGAATTTGATAACACATCCTTTCTGATCTATGTGCTGAATTTCAAATATTCACAAGTTTTCTTCACCTAGACTCCATAACAAATGGAGTTTGGGAAAGAAAGAATAGACTCTTGTGGAAATGGCTAGATCCATGCTCTTAGAAGTAATCTGCCCAAACCCTTCTGGCTGAAGCTGTTAACACAGCCATCATATCCTAAATAGAGCTTTGATCATACCAAAGATCGAAAAAACCCCCTATGAATTGTTGAAAAACAAAAGCCAACTGTTTTCTTATTTCAAAACTTTTTGGTGCAAATGCTTTGTACCAATAATAACAAAGAAAACCTGCAAGTTTGATGCTAGAGTCAGAAGCTATCTTCCTTGGCTATTCTGAGTGTCAAGGGCTTTCAAAGTGTACATTCTAAAAACCAAACTGTGGATCTCCACATGTTATTTTTGATGAAATCCTTTTCCACTCTGATTCTAAATCTTGCAGGGAAAGACAAGACAATGAAGAGGATGACCTCATTGTGATTCTTCACCAACTGTTGAGGAGCTTTGTCATATGAAGAGAACCTGAACACAAACCCTCCATCTTCAGTGGGTCAGGTAACATTGCTCCAGAATGGGTACTTCTCACAGGTATTTCTGACCTCGATATCTGAGAGATCACCCATTAGACATGTAGTTGGCCTTTAATGATAGAGTAGGACTAGATCATCCTTCTTGCCAAAATATTGAAGAAGACCCACTAGCTCTAATTTCCCAATTGAACCCAAGTCATTGTGAAGCCTTATCCAAGTCTGATTGGATTATGCCATATCCATTCTGATTGGATTAATGCCATGCATGATGAGCTTCATCATCGAATGAATCAGTATGGGAATTAGTACCTAGACCCTAGTGACCAAGCAGATTGAACTAATGGGTTTTCAGAAATAAGTTAAATGAAACTGGTCAAGTATGAAACAAAGCTAGGCTAGTTGCAAAGGGTATAACCAAAATTTGGAATTGACTTTGAAGAATCATATGCCCCTGTAGCTAGACTAGAGCTGTCAATTTTCCTTGCTTTTGCATCCTCCATGAAATTCAAGTCTATCAATGGATGTCAAAAGTGCATTCTTAAAATGGATATATAAAGGAAAATTTTTTGTTGAACACCTCCTGGATATGAAATTGAAATATCCTAACCATATTTTCAGCTTAATAAGGCTGCTCTATGGTCTTAAGCAAGCTCCAAGGCTTGTATGACAGTTGAGTTTCTTTTACTTGAAAAGGATATTCTAGAGTAATGTTGATCAACCATTATCACAAAAACAGTTAAAATCAATAATTGTAGTCCAAATTTAATGTTGATGACATAATATTTGGATCAACCATAAAGACCTTTGCACAGAATTTTCAAATCAAATGAAGAATGCATTTGAATGACTTAATGGGATATTTAACATTCTTTTTGGGATTGCAGTTAACCAAACACATGAAGGAATCTTCATCAGTCAAACCAAATATGTCAGGAACTATTAAAGAGGTTTGACTTTCAGACCTCAGCACTCAGCACACCATTGCAATTAAGCTAAACTAGAAGAAGATCCATCTGGTAAGTCAGTAGATCCAAGACTACAGAGGATGATTGGCTCTCTGCTCTATCTTACAACTTCTAGACCTGATATTCAGTTTTGTGTGTGTTTATATGTGCTAGATTCCATCTAATCCTAAGAAAGTCACATGCTGCTGTTAACCGATCTTCAAATATCTTGTTGGAACATGTGACTTAGGTATTTGGTATCTTGCTGGTTGCAAGTTAGATCTGTTTGCCTATTATGATGCTGATTATGCTGGGTGCAAATTAGATAGAAAAGCACAAGTGCTTGTGTCTATTTCTAGGTGGGTGCCTTATCTCTTGGGCTTCTAAGAAGCAACATTCAGTTGCTCTGTCAACTACAGAAGCTGAATATGTTGCAGCAGTAGATGTGGAACTCAGAGTCTCTGGGTGAAACATCAACTTCTTGATTACAACCAAGATTTAGGTTGTGTACCCATCCTATGTGATAACACTAGTGCCATAAATTTGTCTAAAAACCCCATTCAGCACTCCAGAACAAACACATTGAAATTAGGCATCATTTTCTTGAGAGATGAGGTTGCCAAGAAATCTTTGAACTCCACTTCATTGAAACTGAAAAATAAATTGCAGACATATTCACTAACCCCTTCCTGAAAACAGATTTTCATCTTTAAGGAGAAAACTTGGTCTTTGTAAATGTCCACCATCATGATCTCTCTCAAGGTTTGGGTGGTTAGTGTAATGCATTGTCTAAGGGGAGTTCTTGCGTCTCATAATTCTTTGCTTCCTTGAGTTACATTGTTCATATCTCTCTCACTTTCAATTCTATTCCCTTTTTACAATAATTCCAACTCTTATTGTGTTGAAATTTCTTGGTATATCAAATGGTGATTTGGAGAAGGACAATTATGTCTGTCTGGACACTTTCACTATGCGAGAGTATTGTCTCCGCCAAGTACTAAGAAATTGATATGCAATTGTTGAGGGGAGCTTCTATTGTTCAAAGATATACTTTTTCTGATTTCAAATCTTGCTTATTTTCACTTCCATTTCTTTTTGATAATGAATTCTTCAACTCTTATTGTATTGAATTTCTGGTATATCAAATAGTGTTTTGGAGAAGGACAAGTTAGGCTTGTCTGGAAACCTTTCATTATGCGTGAGTATATGACTCCGCCAAGTACCAAGAAATGGATATGCAATTGTTGAGGGGAGTCTTTTGTGTCTAAGAAAACTTTTCTGATTTCCAAAACTTACATATCTTTATTTTGATGAAAATTGGTTGAAATCATCATCTCGGGGAGCTAGAAAATTCACAAGTCATGACTTGCAAAATTCAACTTTTCTTGATCTCATCAATTCCTTGCATGATGTCATCATTTAGAAGTCTAGAGTCTCAAAATGAACCCTTGACTGATTATTATATTTTTTACTATCAACTTTCAACTATATATCTCAACCCACAGAAATTCAGATCTCTTCCTAGACTAAACATCAACTTGTGCCTTGAACTAAAACATTCTTTGTTTGCAACTGATGATTGGATGTATTGATTTCTATCTCACAAACTCTCCAAAATTTTAAAAATCCAACAGAGCAATGGCACTTGTGCTGAGAAACTGCACACCTTCACAAGAATGAGTGCCATGTATGTCATGAGGCACTATTGCTAACTCTGTTCAAAGGGGGATCAAAATAAAATAAATTCAAACAAAGCAAAATTTCTATGTTTTTGTTATGATACTGAGTAACGGAATATTGGCGTCTACAAAACGTATATTTTCATTCAAAAGGCCATCATTTACCCCTTTGAGACTTGACAATGACTAAATCTTAAGTACCAGGGACTATGGTGTGTAAAAAGCACTAGTACTTGAGTGAAAGAGATTTATATCATTTGATAGTTTGTTAAAGAACAAAATGTGAACATTATTGGAGATGTGTCTAGAAAGAATCATCTTCATTCCTCATCCAGTTGTTCTTTGAGATTGTGTTTTTATTTCAACACAATTGTATTTAGTCTAGATGATATCTTCATTCTTTAAAGTTGAGAATATGGTAGTTTATAGTTGATTGTTAGATTATTATATCCCTCAATTTCTCCTTTTGGTTGATTCAAGTCTGGAATGCTAATATCCTGTTGGACATTGTTTGAAAACTTGAATTGTGATGAATCTTTGCAAAATATAACAAATGATTTTTAAGCCTCTTAAAAATCCTTGAAATGATAATTCCCCTCATTGTTTTTCATTCTAAAGATGTCCCAAAATTTCTCAAATTTTTCCTCTCACAAAAACTCAAATTTTCTTCAAAGGTCAGGTCGACACCATTCTATCTCGTTTCGACACACTTCCTAGGTCAGGTTGACACTATTTTCTTCTTGTGTCGACACTGTCCTCTTGCCAGAACCTTTTCATTGTGGGTTTCAGATAAGCCTTGTTGTTCCTGCGGGGGTATTGCACCACAGCAAACCCCTTTTTAGGCCATCAGGTCGACCCGACGATGCTCTTCTTCTCATTTCCCCGGCAAGAAAACCTACGCTTTTCTCCCTCAATCAAAACACTTTCTCAATCATCTCTCCTCTCTTCATCAACTCATGATTCCACTCCATCCTTGCACCATGGTGAGAAAGTTGGGTCCTCGCCGTGGAGTAAGATCCAGCGTCGTCCAGGCCAGTTCCGGCAGAGGATGATGCTCCTCAGTTCGAAAGGAGAACCAAAAGGAGGAATGACCCTGCACAGCAACCAAGGTCCTCCTCTGCACCTCAGCCAGCACCCAAAAGAGGTAGACCATCTTCTTCAGGCAGAGGTAGGGTTTCTAGAACAAAGATTCCGGGCTCCCCTTCTGGAGACTCTTCAGATTCATCATCATCATCTTCAGAGTCTTCCAAGTCTCAGGACACCACTAGTGAAGCCAAGCTTATTTAAAGCCAGGATAGTGGACTTATCAGACATTCAGCTAGCAGACTCTTTTCCAGAAATTCAGACCTATTTCTCTTTTCAGTCTTGGTTGATATTCATTTCTGAATTTCAAATTAGTTATCCAAGACTTGTTAGGGAATTTTACAAGAAATTGAAATGCACTGAAGTTGGATATAAATCAAAGGTTAAGGCATAGTAATTGACAAGCCGACTGATATAGCTGCCTCTATTTTCAAAGTACCAGATGAAGGGCAGATTATCATCAATTTGAATTTGATCTTCATAAAGCCTATTCTATCTTGACAGGCCTACCTTCTGATGCATCTGATCCCAAAAAATACCCATGTTACAAGATTCAACACAAATTCCTTTCCCCCCCTGTGTTGAGATCATCACCACATATTGACCACCATTATCCTCCTCAAGGTGGTAGAAGGGACAGGTTGCAGTATTCAGAGGTTTATTCTGTATTGCATGGTCAAAGATATCAAAATCAATCTTCATGTCATTATGTATCAAATCATATCTGAAACAACAAGGAAGGACCTCAAAAGATCTCTACCATATGCTGCACATCTGACCTCAGTGTTCCAGCACTTTGGTGTGCCCTTGGAGAATGAGAAATCCCAGTCTATCCCTAAGTCCAAATCTATACCTTTAAGAATACTCAGAAATTTATGGGATTTAGACTGGAGGGTACTCAAGTTAGGAGAGGTCCAGTTGTGGTTGAGGCCCCTCAAGCCCATGAGGAACAACCTCAAAATCAAAGGGACCAACCCCAAGTTCAAGAGGACCAGCCTCCAGCTGAGGGGACCAGCCCCAAGGTCAGGATGATTAGCCTCCTTTGAATGAGGAACAACCTCAAGTCCCAACTGAAGGTGATATCCCACTTCATGCTCCTATCTCACCTCAGTTTCAACCCTCATTCATACACTATGAATCTCCACACACCCACATTTCAACCATCCACATCCTCTGGTGGACCTTCTGTTCCACCAAGAGTTGCTCTCCTTCTTAAATGAAAAATTTGAAACCTTGAACTCCTCCATTCAAACCATGTCTGAAACCTTTGAGTTGAGGATTCAACGGTTAGAGAACACTGTATCTGCCAAATTCATAGAACAAAAAGCTGCCTCTGACTATGCAGCTCAAAGATTCAACAGACTGATTGGTACACTAGAAGATGCCTCATTAGAGTTGAAGGAGCACCAAGACAAATGGAGACAGTTCTCAGGGAATTCTGGAAAATTCCCAAGCTGATGTCTTCAACACCAAGCCAGACATTACATGAGATCACCAGCACTAGACTATCTTTTGCTCATTTTGTGGATGACTTGGAGAGCATGAGGAACTCAATGCACATATGACACACAGCTATCTGATTTGACAAAGAATTCAAGATATTGCAAAGACCTGGTGGTCAGCTGGATCTTCTTCCTCTTCACAGCCCATTGCAGCTGATCTAGCAAGATTCAAGCTACCTTGATAGAGAATTCAGATAGAATGGAACACTTCTTGCACACCAAACTCACAACCTCAAGATCAAATCAAGTCCAGCTTGACTTTTATGGAGAAAAGAATGTCTGACATTGGACCATCTTACTTCCCCTTCCTCCTCCTCCTCCATCTTCTACTTAATGTAATTTTCTTTTGATGATGTCAAAGGGGGAGAAGAAAGAAGAAAGAGAAATGTTTCTTTGATGTTATTTTGTAATCTTTCTGGAATGATTGTAAGGGTCTCTTGAATGAAATGAAATGCATTTTGCTTAGCCTGAATGATTTTTTTTTCTCAATTGTGACTTCAATGATTGAAAATTTTCATGTGAATGTGAATGTGAATGAATGAATGCTTGTCAAGTTGCTTGACCTTCTTTATGCACTAACTTACTTCAAGTTAATTTGTACTTCGTTAGTACAACCAACAATTGTGAATGTGCCATATTTAAAGGTCTTTAACAAGCATGAACATGAACAAAAAATAAGGACATTGAATAACCAAAAATTGCTTAAAATCACATCTCATCAAAACCTCATTGACATATGGATTTAATGTTGCCATCATCAAAAATGGGGAGATTGTTGGGTGAGTGTAATTTCATATCTTTTTCCCTCCTATTTTGATGATGACAAATGTGATTTGAATGCAAATTATTTGAAACATGATAAATACATTTCACCTGAAATTCATATTCAAAAAACATGTCTCAAAGCACACTTATCATTTGCACTCATAATAAAACATTTTAATAATGATATATGTGGTTAATTTTCAGGTACAAACACTTTTTGCAAAAGAAGTGTCGACACACTCCATAATGGTGTCGACACAATAACCCAAATTCAAAGGCAAAAAGATGAACAAATGTTGAGACTGTGTCGACACATATCAAAGAGTGTGTCGACACGAGTTGCAGATTCCGAAAATCAGACTAGGTCGACGCACTCTCAGGGCAGGTCGACACTGGTCCTACTCCCGAACAACAGTTTTCAGATTGGGGATAGCAGGTCGACGCAACACCAGAGCAGGTCAACACTGGATCCGGCTCCCAGAATAGCTGTTTTCAGAACCAGGATAGTAGGCCGACACAATACCAAAGCAGGTCGACACTGGATCAGTTCCCAGAACAGCCTGTTTCAAGATTTGGGCAGTGTGTCGACACCACCACCAGGGCAGGTCGACACACTACGAAAAGTTTGCAACTTAAATTGGATGTTTGCCATGTGTCAGCCTAGGGCGATGGGGTATCAACGTAGGATCGTGTGCCCTTGTACCAAAGGGTATCTTTGGAATCTTTTGGTATAAAAGGCCCCCAATTGGACGTCCATCAAGAGAAGAGACCCAACTAACTCTTAGAGCCTCTAAAAAGTTTCCTGGCGGCTACAAGAGGTCGTCTCCCTCCTCTGCTCTCCGTGTGCTTCCAGAAGACCAATTCTCCAATTCAAGTGTGAGAATTGGAGTGTGATCCCTGTAGAAACCTTTGAAGCATCCCAAGGAAGCAGATCCAGTAGAAGCTTCGTTGGAGAAGAATTCAAGGAAGATTCAGCAATTCCAAAGTGCAGAGCATCGGTTTGGACTTCAAGATTGCAAGCCTCTTCCCAATCCAAGCTTCTACAAGGGAGTACACTTGAAGAACGAAGTTATTTAATACAATTCATTGTACTTCTGTTTTCTGAGATATCTTTTGAGATTATGCAAGTGCTTCTGCATAGCTCTCATTAGTGCTCTCATTTTCGACTAGATCTGTTGCTAGAAGGTCTATGTCTTGAGTTGGTGTCTAGCAAGTCTTATGTGAGCATTGTGCTCAAGTTGTGTGGGCATTGTGCTCAGGTTGTTGTGAGCCGTGTGCTCAGTTTGAGTTGTCTAACTCAAGGTTGTGTTGAGCAGTCTTGCTCAGTTGTTCTAGAGTAGTCTTACTCTAGAAGTTGTGTGAGTTGTAAGCTCTCAAGTGTGGAGTTGTCAGGCTCCAGTGGGTGTGTTACCCAGTTGTTTTAGTGAATCCTCACGGGTGTGAGGGGTGGATGTAGGAATCACATGGGTGATTTTCGAACCACCTAAAAATCCTTGTGTATTTGTCTAATTGTGGTTTGATCATTTCATCCGTTAGATGCTTGCATAGGATCGGTTAATATTCACTTAATCAACTTGTTTCACATCTATTTTGCCAACTCACTCAAATCTCATCAGATCTGTGGTTTTTCACTGATAAAATTACCTCTGATTCAAAAGTGTTTTTAAATTGTATAAGCTTCCGCAAAAAGTGGCAAAGATCTATTCATCCCCCTGTTCTAGATCTTACCTCACCTTCACTTCGATCCTTCACAGGTTTGGTCCTGAAACAAAATAGGACCTGCTGCAGTTGAGTAGGGGTTGACGGCCAGGTGTGGTCGTTGACTGGTTTGGCATCCATTGAAGGTGACGTCAACTTTAAGAACATAACGGCGAACTTTATGGACGTTTATTATGACGGTTCCTTAAACGACAATAGGGTTGACGCCAACCTGTGCGACCTGTAGGATATAGGTCTACCAGAGGGCAGTTTCCTCACTCTGTTCTCCCTCTCCCTCACCCTATTTTCATGCCCTTGCTTCCCCACTGCTTCCAATGGTTGCAGAAGGTTAGTTGGAGGATCGTGGAATGAGTGGCGGTGACCAATTGTGCCAGGAAACGGCAGTGCGAGGCGTGATTCCCGTAGAAGCTCGCGGAGGATTTGGTGTGAATCGGGAGGATTTAGGAGGTTTAAGCGCGTCCTGAGGTAGGGGACGATCCCTTTAGTTCATTCTAATCGCTTTAATGTATTCTTAAAGCATGAAACGACGTGATAATCACATTTCTGGGAAGGAAGTGTTTCATGCGGGTTAATGGGTGGTTTGATTGATTTGAGTAGCAAAACATGCTGTTATGGTTTGGTTATAGTGTGTGGATGTTAGAGGAAGTATTTCCTCATGTTTTCTCGATGGTTTCGGGACCAAGAATGCCTATAGAATCGGTTTAGGGTTTCTGCAGGAACTGGAGTTGAGGAGCATGGCGTCAACATCGATTGACGCCAGGTTCTTCATCTAGGAACTAGACGGGCAGATCCCTTTCCGTCTATATTCCATCGATGGCAGTCGATGTTGCCGCCAACATGTGTTTATTTAAATATTGCCATGCAGGGTTTTATCGATAATAAGTGGTGTGTTGGTACTTATGGTCCATAGGGTGCACGTGGTTTCTGACACTAGCATACTGGGTACGCAGTTAGTCAGTTCTTTATATGTTTATGTGGTGTTCACGTGTAGTGAACTATTAGTGCATGCGGTTTACATGAGAGTTCACGTGGTTTGTGGGTGACGTGCACTTGGTTTTGTGTACGTGGCAAGTAGTACGACGCCTACCCTGGTTACCTCTCCAGTTGGGTGCCCCAGGTTCTCTGTGAGCTAGGTTGTTAGCTCGGGGCTTTGTCCCGGTACTTGTGTTGTACCGTCGAGGTCTGTGTCGTCTGACTTGGACACCCTCACTCCTTTGCTTGAGTTGTACGTCCAGCTGAGGGAAAGACGACAGTGGGACAGTGACTGTTGTACTTGTCTTTGGTCACTTGTAGCGCTCTCGTAGTTGGGGTACGGACACCAGTAGTCGACACTGGTCCCCAGCTAGTCCTTCTCCAGTGCCTCACTCTAACGAGCCTAGGCCAGGGTCTCTGGAGGTGCCAGGCATGGGCCTGCGACCATGTGGTCCGCAGGTGGTGGTGTTTAGTTGGTCTCCACAGTTTCTTGACCTTTTCACGTGGAGCGGCAGCTGGACCTTTCGTCCGTGGCTGTGAGACTGAGAGGTAGACCTGTGTGTGTTGTCCGAGTCAGTCACTGGTGTCACGAACCAATTCACGTGGCTCGAGTGTGGCGGACTCTACTTTAGCTCGTACAACTGTTTGGTTTTACGTTTATGTATTAAATTGCTTGAACTAGTTGGCAAACGGTGAGTATATTTACATCTTTAAATCCTGCTTAGTTGTTCTATAAACTACTAGTATAGTTTATCGCCATCGTACCTTTTTTTGGTTTGCTCGGTGTTGGGGGAGTTCCCTACTGAGCCAGTGACTAGCGAGGCTCACCCTTACCCCCGCAGGTGAAGGTGAAGAGGACGTTCTCGGCCATTGTCCAGTTCGGAGCCGCGTCGTAGCAGTGTAGGGTCAGCACCTTCAGCAGTGTAGTGTAGCTAGAGTAGCTAGTTGTTTACTTCTTCTAGTTGTACCCCGGGGTATGCCCCAGGCTCTTGTACTTTCTTTCAGTTTTGTGGAAATATGGCTATGTAAACTTGTGATATAAATATATATGGAATGGCGTGTTTCTTTGTGTTTTCACGGACTAGAGTGTGGTATCCCTTGCGAGGCGTCGGCCCGTTCGCGGGAGACAGACTCGGGTCAGGCACGTTATCAGTTTAACGGGCTTGGACAGGTGTTCCGTCACAGTTGGTATCATAGAAAGGTCTGTGTAATATAAGGGAACTAGAAATATACATAGCCTTATTTCGGTCTTTGTACACTGCTAGTAGGGGCCCTGGTTTCTGATAATTTGTTGTTTCGTTTTTGTTTGATGTTTTGGTTATGTATTAATTTGAAATGGATGATAGAAGAGATTGGGGTGGTGGAGGAGATGATCCATAGAGAGCACTCAGCGTATGATAGAGAGGATCTGGGAGAGCCTCACTGATATTAGAGAGGAGGATGGATCAGCAGGCGCCGGTACCACCAGCTGCCGTGCCACCTGGGGATGGAGAGACTGTACCTATAGCTCCAATTCCACAAGGAGTGGAGGTGCCTTTTGTAGCACCCTTGCCACCACCACCGCCAGTGTTAGTAACAGAAGAACCAGTGATGCAAGTTGAGAAGTTTCTGAGATTGCAGCCGCCTACTTACTCAGGAGGGCCGAATCCAGATACAGCGGAACACTGGGTTCATGAGATTGAGAGGGTCTTTACGACCATGAGCTGTCCGGCATTAGATAAAGTCGTGCTAGCTGCCTACCAGTTGCGGGGTTTTGCATTGGAATGGTGGCGATTGAAGATGCAGACCACTTTTGCAGGCAGGACGGAAGAGTCTATCACTTGGTTGGAATTTCTTGATGTATTTAACGATACATTCTTTCCGATTCAAGTGCAGCAAGTGAAAAGGGAGCAGTTTCGGACACTCCATCATGGTAACTCTCAGTTTTAGAGTACCAGATACGATTTATGGCACTCAGCAAATATGCACCTTATGTAGTATCGGATAATAATATGATGGTTGAATATTTATTCGAGGATTAAGAGTAGAATGCAGAATGCAATAGTGCCATTATGTGTAAAACAGTGGAAGAAGCAGCTCAAAGGGCAGCTACGTTGGAAAGGTCTATTAGAACTCGTCAGGTGGGTGAGACATATTTAGGTAGTTCCCAGCTATCGCAGCAGTCAGTGGGTGTGTGTAAGGGTAAAGCACCAGCAGGACCTTCTTCATCAGGTTTTGGTAAGTGGGGCCAGAAATTGAATCAGCATTGAAAGGTAAAGGAAGAGGATGGGGAGGTCGACAATAATTTCAGCAAGGTCGTGGTAGGCTAGAGGTGGAGGAGTCGCAGCAGAGTACTACGAGACAGCCATTATTCCACCTGGGTATAGATGTTATAATTGCAATCAGCCAGGGCATTTGATCTGTAATTGCCATTATCCGAGAGAGTATGGATATGGAAGAGGTGTGCAGCAGCAACCGCAACCGTTTCAGAGCACAGGCGCCGGTCGTGGCAGAGGAATACCGCAGCAGCAGGGAAGGGGTCGGGTTATGTCTATACCGAGCCCAGGCGGAGGCACGAATATGATAGAAGGTACTTAACCTCTTGATGACTATTCAGCAAGAGTGTTATTTGATTCAGGCACCTATCATTCTTTTATTTCCAAAGAATACCTGGGATGTTGATCATCCTTTGAAAGAGGAATCCTGGAGTTGGTAGTGGATGTTTCCCTCAGGTGAGTTTATGTTTACTTCGAGCTATATAGATGAAGCTCCTGTTGTGATTGAGGAAACCAGATGCCAGGGTGGTTGTATGGCCCTGCAGTGACAGATTATGATAGTAGTTTGGGAATGGATTGGCATGAGACTTATGGTGTGACGACCCTCGCTATGCCGGTACGGTTGTACCAACCCACGTCGGCACGACGAAGATCACCACAGCGGGACATTTACCCGACACTATCATTCGATTGAGATGTACCAAATATAAGTACAGAGTAGCGGAAGAAAAGACTACTGTCTTCAATTTCATCATCCACATTGACATCCACAGTCCATATAGCAAATAAAGGAAAGCTAAAGCTTACTTAACTGAAATTTAAACAAGGTACATTGTCCACATAACTACAATTTTATCATCAAATACATAGTTTGTTCACAATTACATAATAGTTCAATACAATGCCTCAATTACATACTATGAAAGCGAAATATAACAATAACGACTCCGCCAAGCTACTCTCCGCGCTCGGAGTCGCTCTCCACTGTCTCTTCCAAAAGATGTAGGGTCACCTACTAAACCTGTACGCCGAAGCAAGGAGTGAGTCTAAAAGACTCAACAAATAACACCATACACTTCATACATGTATACATCATATAGGCATTCACATTCAATCGCATTCAATCTAAGCGTGTAGCAAGGTTATGTGATATTATCACAACCTGTCAGGGTATTCCTACAAATTTAAAGCACATGGAACATGATTTATACCTTTCAATTAAACTATCTATCACATGTTTCTACTCATCCAATCACATGAAAGCTACATTTCTAAACTAAAACATGAAAGCAACTAAACATGAGGTTCTCATATGCATTAAAGGAAACACTACCATCATGGTTTCTACACATGGTAGCACATGCTAACTATCATTTCTCATGCATTAAGGTTGCTGTTTTGACATGGATTAGAAGTCTCATAACATGCAAGTTCATCTCTCACACTCTAACATATTCACATCACATGGTTCACTCTCCTACACCTTCTACGCATATCTATTGTTATTCAAGGGAAACCTAGCATAATGCTTCTACTAGTTTTATAACATATGAATTATGTTCAAACAAACAACTAATCTAACACATGTTCTTTTCTCATTCCGTCAACATATGAACTCAATAAGAACTTGTCTCATTCACACCACATCATGAGAGCAATTTAGGCATGGTTTTTGCACATGGTGAAAGGAAGATTCTAGCGTGGATTCTATGGACATTCTTGCACACAATAACATGATTGCTTATCTAATTAGCTTGCTGTTCTAATATGTTTCTATCATTATCACATTAGGAATCAAAGTTTTACACTCTAACACATTGGTTTCACATGTTACACATTTACACATTCACATGTACACATCTTTCATTTTGCACATATTCACATGGCACTTACACAATCTTCACATATACACGTTCACATTTCACATTTATATGCCGTGACACATAGTCCAAACCACCATTAGAAGGACACATAACACATACTTATCACCTAGGCAAAACAGTGATAAGCCTTGGTACTGCGCAGACCGGGAGAAGCCCTCTCCACCCTATCGACGGTACTTGTCCGCCACCAGGATTTCATCCTAATGCCCATAGGATACACATACACATTGAACCTTCCCATGGGGACTTTTCCATGGTACAGTTCCACAGCCCTCTATGGAAGCAGTGTCACACACGGCACATTTTACACATTACACATTCCGATTAACACACGTTTTACATATGATATTCACACTTTCTTATTTATGCACATGGTTTTGTTCTTCCCTAGCATGATACCACTAATAACAGAAATCAAGCATTTAGTAGCCCTCATGGATTAATTGGAACGCACATCATTTAACCTTAATCATGGTACATGTAATTATAACTCATTTTCACATGGAAATCTCATAGTATAGGCTACTGTCATCAAAATTTTCTGAAAATTTAACCACATGCTGTTTTCTGGTATAAGAACACACATACAAGTTTTCACATTTTTCTGAATTCACATGCATTTATAGAAATTAAAACACTCAGTTTCATGCCATTCATAAACTAAGTTAACATAGAACATGACATGGATTTCAGATTTGATCATGCACAGTCATGAGCCACACATACATATTGGTACAAGAAATTTTTCCCAAATTTTTTCCCAACACACGATTTACTAGAATTTTCACAAGGTCTACACATGCTTTCTATTTCTCATTGTAGGAATTATAAAAATTCGCATGAATACGGGAAAATCCCCAAATTTGCAGGGCATGGACTGATACATATAAACATGGTTCATAAAATTCTACAGCATTTAATTCCTCAGAAATCATGGAAACAAAATTAACCAAGCATAACCTCTTTCCTACACATGCCTTTCAATAATTCTAATAAATTATGCCATCACAGAAAAATACAGGAAATTTCACACACATCACATTATCTATTTTACATAACATATAAAATTTACATTATATCCTCATGCGTAGAAATCTGGAAATTAAGGATATAGGGCAGAACAGTTCACTGTTCTGTCAAGAAGAACTCAACGGCATACTATGGACGTTTACAAGAGTTGGCGGCAACATCGTTGGCCGCTGACTCAAGATCTCAACGGCAATAGATCTGGACGTCGAGTTCGGACCTGTGTAAAAACACAGTCCGAGCTCTAAAGAATGGTGAATGTAGGGGATCCAGGACACGAGAAAAATCCGTAAAAATCACAAAAACCTCCTAGACACATACATGGACGAAGTGCAAGGGTTACTTGCCTTTGGAAAAACTCCTAAAGGGATCAAAATGGTTGGAGAAGCTCTCCTTGGGCAGTTCCAAGAAGCCTCCAAGATGCCTTCACTCCGGCTTCTGTGATGCTCCCCTCTGCAATCCAGGGCGGGGATGTGTAGCCGGATGTGTTGTCTCCCTCCTTGTCGAAGTAGATCTCCGGAAGAAGCTCCAAACCGCTGGATCAAAGCCTCCCAAGTTCGGGTTTCCTCACAGCTCTCAGGGTTTTAGGGTTTTTCTCACCCTTTTGGGGCCAGGGTTTCTTCCCCTCTTGCAAGGGTCAAAGGGACTTCTAGGTTGCAAGGGGTGGGTGGTCATATAGACAAGACATGGGGTGTCTTGGCAGGGGCGAAGGAGCCGTTGGGGGGTGGTTGGCATCCCCCAATCGGAGGCATGGCACACCATGCAGCTGCTCAGAAAATTGTCAGGGAAGGGAAGTAGACGTCTACATCAACGGACGTCCATAATAATAGTTGGCGTCCATCGAGGTCGCCGCCTACTTGTCCTTGACGTCCACAGATGCTGCCGTCGACATGGTCTTCGGCCAGAACATACAATTCACAGAAACCCTAATCCTTCTTATGTACATGTATGCAATACATAGGGTATAATGTACACACAATTACATCATGCAACCAAACAATATATATATATATATATACACAACTAAGTACACACATGTATTCATAAATAGTCAAGATGGTATATAATGTGCTCGGTATAATGTACATACTATCTTCACAATGCAATAAACAACACTTACTAACTAATTATACACCAATGCACACTTTTATACCAATCTTCATTCAATACCACATATATAATTTGAGCAACACATCATACACCTAATTTACCACTTAAGTAAATATCATATATATATATAGCATAGATAGCACATATGTATACATACATGCTTACATGCATGCATAAAATAAAGGTTTTATATGTATAAGCATACGATTAGTTACACGCACATCTTATATGCATATGTATATCTAGCTACATACATGACACGTAAACATTCGCACAATAAGGTACTTATAAAAGAAAAGGACGAAAAATCGGGGGCCTTACACCCTCTCCCCCTTAAAGGATCTTCGCCCTCGAAGATCGAATCACGCACCTGCGGTGACATCCTCGGTGTTGTCTCGCAGGGCGAACTACTTCACCTTGGGCACTCTCTAATCCGATGACTTTTGCTACCGCATCTGAGACATCTTCCTTCTTTTGCCCAACATAAGTTTCCGCCGTGCCACTTGTTGCAGTGCACACACTTTGGCTTCTCGCTGCCTGAAGTTGCCACTGACTGAAGTGCTGACTCTGCTGGTACCATAGCGGATCGCTGACATTCCTCAAATCTCTGCATCTTCCTTCTCTGCCACATCTTCCTCCTCTGCCGCTGGAACGGTTCCGGTAACTTATCCAATCGAGCCTTTCTCTCTTCCAAATACTGCCTTATCTTGTGCTCCTGCCTACACGCCGCGCTGAAAGCCGCATCCATAGATTCATGGTTACATGCTGCCAATCTAACTCTCAACGATGGTTTAAGACCCATCACAAACTTTTTCGCCTTCTCGCTCTCGTCCATCACTAAGTGAGGCGCATGCTTGAACAACTCTGCAAACTTAGCATCATACTCCAAAACTGACATTGAGCCCTGAGTCAACGTCAAAAATTCTTGCTCCTTCTCATCTTGGGCACGTTCAAGGATATACTTGGCCTGAAACAACCTCACGAAATCGTTCCAAGTCACTTCCAATCCGACTCCTGAGAACTGCGTGCGAAGCACAAAAGACCACCACGCGTCTGCTTGCTCCTGAAGCATATACGTCGCCAGACTGATCCTGTCATCCTCTGAACATCCGATAGCTCTGAATATCTTCTCAATTTCCTTGAGCCAACCCTCTGCGCCTAACGGTCCACTCTCCCCCTCAAAAGAGGGTGGAGCCATCCTCCTGAACTTCTCCATAACAGAAGATCCATCACGCTCATACTCCTGGGAACCCGGTACTTGAGCCTGCCACAGCAAACAACATAACTCACACTTATACTACACGGAAAGCAACAAACACAAGACCAAGTAGAACAAACTACTCTATTTACTATTCTAACCTGAGCCTCTAGCTGAGTCTGGGGTGTAGTCTGGGTATGGACCTGCGTCTGCATAGCTTGTGCCAAACCTGGTACGAACACTCCATAATCCGCTAACGATGGTGGGGGAAGCACAGGACCCTGAGGTGTCGGGGCCCGCTGCTCACCCGCTCCTCACGCCTAGGCTCATCTTCTCTAACCTGGGCACCACACCTACCACGCGAAGCCATATGCTGCAAGGTAACTCAAACATAGTTAGAAATTACGTTATTTAATTCTTAACTCTCTTCTTATCTATCTTTCACTCATTATTAATAAATTCTACACATGTGGACAATTCTATAAGGACTTAGCATATAGTGAAGATGATGACTTATATATATACTTATGTACAATCTCAACCGGTTGCTCTGATACCATTCTCTGTGACGACCCTCGCTATGCCGGTACGGTTGTACCAACCCACGTCGGCACGACGAAGATCACCACAGCGGGACATTTACCCGACACTATCATTCGATTGAGATGTACACAAATATAAGTACAGAGTAGCGGAAGAAAAGACTACTGTCTTCAATTTCATCATCCACATTGACATCCACAGTCCATATAGCAAATAAAGGAAAGCTAAAGCTTACTTAACTGAAATTTAAACAAGGTACATTGTCCACATAACTACAATTTTATCATCAAATTACATAGTTTGTTCACAATTACATAGTTCAATACAATGCCTCAAATTACATACTATGAAAGCGAAATATAACAATAACGACTCCGCCAAGCTACTCTCCGCGCTCGGAGTCGCTCTCCACTGTCTCTTCCAAAAGATGTAGGGTCACCTACTAAACCTGTACGCCGAAGCAAGGAGTGAGTCTAAAAGACTCAACAAATAACACCATACACTTTACATGTATACATCATATAGGCATTCACATTCAATCGCATTCAATCTAAGCGTGTAGCAAGGTTATGTGATATTATCACAACCTGTCAGGGTATTCCTACAAATTTAAAGCACATGGAACATGATTTATACCTTTCAATTTAACTATCTATCACATGTTCTACTCATCCAATCACATGAAAGCTACATTTCTAATTAACTAAAACATGAAAGCAACTAAACATGAGGTTCTCATATGCATTAAAGGAAACACTACCATCATGGTTTCTACACATGGTAGCACATGCTAACTATCATTTCTCATGCATTAAGGTTGCTGTTTTGACATGGATTAGAAGTCTCATAACATGCAAGTTCATCTCTCACACTCTAACATATTCACATCACATGGTTCACTCTCCTACACCTTCTACGCATATCTATTGTTATTCAAGGGAAACCTAGCATAATGCTTCTACTAGTTTTATAACATATGAATTATGTTCAAACAAACAACAATCTAACACATGTTCTTTTCTCATTCCGTCAACATATGAACTCAATTAAGAACTTGTCTCATTCACACCACATCATGAGAGCAATTTAGGCATGGTTTGCACATGGTGAAAGGAAGATTCTAGCGTGGATTCTATGGACATTCTTGCACACAATAACATGATTGCTTATCTAATTAGCTTGCTGTTCTAATATGTTTCTATCATTATCACATTAGGAATCAAAGTTTTACACTCTAACACATTGGTTTCACATGTTACACATTACACATTCACATGTACACATCTTTCATTTTGCACATATTCACATGGCCTTACACAATCACACATATACACTTTACATTCACAATATTTCACAGTACAAGCCAACCACACATAGAAGGAAACATAACACATAACTTACACCATAGGCAAAACAGTGATAAGCGTTATAGCCGCGCAGACCGACGGAGAAGCCCTCTCCACCCTATCGACGGTACTTGTCCACCACCAGATTCATCCTAATGCCCATAGGATACACATACACATTGAACCTTCCCATGGGGACTTTTCCATGGTACAGTTCCACAGCCCTCTATGGAAGCAGTGTCACACACGGCACATTTTACACATTACACATTCCGATTAACACACGTTTTACATATGATATTCACACTTTCTTATTTATGCACATGGTTCTGTTCTTCCTAGCATGATACCACTAATAACAGAAATCAAGCATTTAGTAGCCCTCATGGATTATTGGAACGCACATCATTTAACCTTAATCATGGTACATGTAATTATAACTCATTTTCACATGGAAATCTCATAGTATAGGCTACTGTCATCAAAATTTTTCTGAAAATTTAACCACATGCTGTTTTGGGTATAAGAACACACATACAAGTTTTCACATTTTTCTGAATTCACATGCATTTATAGAAATTAAAACATCAGTTTCATGCCATTCATAAACTAAGTTAACATAGAACATGACATGGATTTCAGATTTGATCATGCACAGTCATGAGCCACACATACATATTGGTACAAGAAATTTTTCCCAAATTATTTCCCAACACACGATTTACTAGAATTTTCACAAGGTCTACACATGCTTTCTATTTCTCATTGTAGGAATTATAAAAATTCGCATGAATACGGGAAAATCCCCAAATTTGCAGGGCATGGACTGATACATATAAACATGGTTCATAAAATTCTACAGCATTTAATTCCTCAGAAATCATGGAAACAAAATTAACCAAGCATAACCTCTTCCTACACATGCCTTTCAATAATTCTAATAAATTATGCCATCCACAGAAAAATACAGGAAATTTCACACACATCACATTATCTATTTTACATAACATATAAAATTACATTATATCCTCATGCGTAGAAATCTGGAAATTAAGGATATAGGGCAGAACAGTTCACTGTTCTGTCAAGAAGAACTCAACGGCATACTATGGACGTTTACAAGAGTTGGCGGCAACATCGTTGGCCGCTGACTCAAGATCTCAACGGCAATAGATCTGGACGTCGAGTTCGGACCTGTGTAAAAACACAGTCCGAGCTCTAAAGAATGGTGAATGTAGGGGATCCAGGACACGAGGAAAAATCCGTAAAAATCACAAAAACCTCCTAGACACATACATGGACGAAGTGCAAGGGTTACTTGCCTTTGGAAAAACTCCTAAAGGGATCAAAATGGTTGGAGAAGCTCTCCTTGGGCAGTTCCAAGAAGCCTCCAAGATGCCTTCACTCGGCTTCTGTGATGCTCCCCTCTGCAATCCAGGGCCGGGGATGTGTAGCCGGATGTGTGTCTCCCTCCTTGTCGAAGTAGATCTCCGGAAGAAGCTCCAAACCGCTGGATCAAAGCCTCCCAAGTTCGGGTTTCCTCACAGCTCTCAGGGTTTTAGGGTTTTTCTCACCCTTTTGGGGCCAGGGTTTCTTCCCCTCTTGCAAGGGTCAAAGGGACTTCTAGGTTGCAAGGGGTGGGTGGTCATATAGACAAGACATGGGGTCTGTCTTGGCAGGGGCGAAGGAGCCGTTGGGGGGTGGTTGGCATCCCCCAATCGGAGGCATGGCACACCATGCAGCTGCTCAGAAAATTGTCAGGGAAGTAGACGTCTACATCAACGGACGTCCATAATAATAGTTGGCGTCCATCGAGGTCGCCGCCTACTTGTCCTTGACGTCCACAGATGCTGCCGTCGACATGGTCTTCGGCCAGAACATACAATTTCACAGAAACCCTAATCCTTCTTTATACATGTATGCAATACATAGGGTATAATGTACACACCAATTACATCATGCACCCAACACAATATATTATATATATATACACAACTAAGTACACACATGTATTCATAAATAGTCAAGATGGTATATAATGTGCTCGGTATAATGTACATACTATCTTCACAATGCAATAAACAACACTTACTAACTAATTATACACACAATGCACACTTTTATACCAATCTTCATTCAATACCATATATAATTTGAGCAACCATCATACACCTAATTTACCACTTAAGTAAATATCATATATATATATAGCATAGATAGCACATATGTATACATACATGCTTACATGCATGCATAAAATAAAGGTTATATATATGTATAACCATCAAATAGTTACACACGCTCTCTCTATATGCATATCTGCTATATAAGTAGCTACATACACAATACACTGTAAAACAAAATGCACAATAAGGGGTACCTTTTACTAAAGAAAGGACAAAAAATTCGGGAGGGTCCTTACATAGGAGCACTGTTAGATTGCCGAAAGAATAGAAACGCGATAAGTTTTGCCCTCCTAGAGGTCATGCAAGAGGAGTGGGGAGGATAAGGCTTGAGTATCAAGGTATGGTCTGTACTTCTAAATTTAAAAATTCTGCAATAAGAGCTAGAAAGCTAATAAATGCAGTGGTGGCTTATTAGCTACATTAGTCGTAGAGGTAGTCGGGTCAGTGGAAGCAGTTCCCGTGGTTAGGGAATTTTCTGATTGTTTTCCGAAAGACTTTGTCTAGTTTAGCTCCACGTAGAGAGGTGGACTTTACATTGAGTACTGCCAGGTACCATGCCGATTCTAAAGCTCCATATCGATGGCACCAACAGAACTTAAGAATGAAAAAGCAATTAGAAGAGCTGTTGCAGAAAGGGGTTATTAGACCGAGTCATTCCCCGGGGGGAGCACTAGTGTTATTTGTGAAAAAGAAAGATGGAAGTTTCGTATGTGTATGATTATAGAAAGTTGATGATGTGACCATTAAAAATAAGTACCCGTTACCAAGAAAGATGATCTGTTGATTAGTTGCAATCAGCGAAGGTAATTTCTAAAATTGATTTGAGATCGGGTGGGTACCATCAGTTAAGAATTAAAGAGGAAGATTTATGATAAAACAGCATTCAGAACTAGATATGGTCACTATGAATTTGTGGTTATGCCATTTGGGCTGACCAATGCTCCTGCAGCTTTTATGGATCTGATGAATAGAATTTTTCATCCGTATTTAGACCAATTCATTGTGGTCTTTATAGATGATATTCTGATTTATTCAGCTTCTGGAGAGGAGCATGCTACTCATTTGAGGTTTACTCTTCAGTTATTTAGAGACAATCAGTTGTTTGCTAAATTAGTAAGTGTGAGTTTTGGTTGAAGGAAATTCAATTTTGGGTCATGTCATCTTGGCAGATAGAGTGGCAGTCGATCCAAGTAAAGTGGAATCGGTGATGAAGTGTAAAGTGCCTAAGACAATCACTGAGATTAGAAGTTTTTTGGGGTTGAGGTTATTATAGGCGCTTCATACAAGATTTTTCTCAGATTGCGGCACCCATGACTAAATTAACTAGGAAGGGTGTGCCATTTGTGTGGTTCGGTGAATGTCAGAAAAGTTTTATGGAGTTGAATAAGAGGCTTACATCAACACCTATATTGACGTTACCGGCAGGAAGTGGTGGTTTTGTGGTATATACAGATGCTTCAAGGAAAGGACTTGGCGCAGTGCTTATGCAGCATAATAAAGTGATAGCTTATGCGTCTAGGCAGTTGAAGCCGGCAGAAGAGAATTATCCTACCCATGATTTAGAATTAGCAGCAGTTGTGTTTACTTTGAAAATGTGGAGGCATTATCTGTATGGCGAGAGATTTGAGATTTTTAGATCATAAAAGCTTAAAGTATATCTTCTCGCAAAAAGATTTAAATCTTCGTCAGCGTAGGTGGGTGGAATATTTGAAGGATTATGACTTCAGTTTGGCTTATCATCCGGGTAAGGCCAATGTAGTAGAAGATGCCTTGAGTAGAAAGGCATATATAAGTCAAATGATGATCAAGGAATGTAAATTGTTTAAGGAAATAGAGGAGAACTCCTTGTATGTGCCAAGCAGTCAACGACGGGCAGCACTAGCCAGTAGTGCTGTAGAGCCGTCCTTGTATTGGCAGATTGTGGAAGCTCAGAAAATAGATGCGAATTTGGCTGAAATTGTGAAAATGGAAGGAGTTACCATTGATGATAATTGTGTGGTTAGGCTCAGAGGCAGGTTGTTTGCTCCAACAAAAGGAGAGGTAAAGCAGAGAGTGTTGGAAGAGGCTCATAAATCCAGGTACACTATCCATCCAGGTAGTACTAAAATATACCAGGATTTAAAGAAATATTTCTGGTGGCCTCATATGAAAAAGGAAATAGCTGAGTTTGTTTCAAGATGTGTTGTATGTCAGCAAATAAGGTAGAGCATCAGAAGCCTGGAGGTCTATTGCAACCGTTGCCCATTCCACAGTAGAAATGGGATAACATTGCCATGGACTTTGTGGCAGGTTTACCAAAATCGAGTTCCGGGCATAATGGAATATGGGTATTTGTTGAGATTGACCAAGGTGTGCAGATTAGTGGCAGTAAGTATGTCTTGGACAGTGGACAGATTAACAAAGGTTTATGTTGATAGAATTATTCCAATGTATGGTATTCCGAAGACTATTGTGTCTGACAGAGATCCAAATTTACTTCTAGTTTTTGGAGAAGTCTGCAAAAAGTAATTGGTACTGAGTTGAGATATAGCTCCGCTTATCATCCCCAGACAGATGGTCAAACAGAAAGGACCATCCAGACAATTGAAGATATGTTGCGAGCTTGTGTTTAGTTTGGGGAGGTAACTGGGAGCATCATTTGGGAATGGTTGAGTTTTCCTATAATAATAGTTATCATACCAGTCTTGGGATGGCACCGTATGAAGCTTTATATAGAAGTCCATGTAGAACCCCATTAAACTGGCATGAATTGGGAGAAAGACAGTTAGTGGGTCCTGAATTAATTCAGCAAATCACAGAAATAGTGAAGCTTATTAAGGAAAAATTGCAGGCAACTCAAAGTAGGCAAAAGAGTTATGCTGATAATCGAAGGAGACCACTTCAGTTTGAAGTTGGAGAATTTGTTTTCTTGAGAGTTTCCCCAAGTAAAAGGTATCATGAGATTTGGCAAGACTGGAAAGTTGAGCCCAAGGTATGTGGACCTTTCCAGATAATTGAAAGGATTGGGGAAGCAGCTTATAGGCTGGATTTGCCAGCAGATTTTGCAGATGTCCATGATATATTTCATGTTTCTATGTTAAGAAAGTGCATTGAAGATCAGCTCAAATAATCAGTTACCAAGGTGGTGACCTGAGGCCGGATATGACAATGCCAAAATCCAGTGCAGATCACTGATCGAAAGATAAAGAAGCTAAGAAATAAAGAAATGAGGTAGTTAAAGTGCGATGGGAAAATAGGTTGGGTGGTGAGGATACCTCGGAATTAGTCGAAGAGATGGCTAAGTGGTATCCCTATCTGTTTGAATAAGGTTTTGTATTTCTTTAGATGATAGTACTTGTAAAAATGTGCATATTAAATTTGTTTTTGCTTGAGTTGTGTTATGAATTTCGAGGTCGAAATTTTCTTTTTAGATGATAGTAATGTAACGTCGCATGCTTTTCGGATCCTTTTGGATCATGTGTGTGATGGTGGTAGTAGCCTTGGTGAGGCCAGTGTGGTTTGAACGTGTGGTGTGCGCAGGTTTGGCGCAGATTTGGTCCTGAAACAAAATAGGACCTGTTGCAGTGAAGTGGGGGTGAGGCGGCTAGGTGTGGTCGTTGACTGGTTTGGCGTCCATTGAAGGTGACGTCAACTTGAAGAACTTAACGGCGAACTTTATGGACGTTTATTGTGACGGTTCCTTAAACGACAATAGGGATGACGCCAACCTGTGCGACCTGTAAGATATAGGTCTACCCGAGGGCAGTTCCCTCACTCCGTTCTCTTTCTCCTCACCCTATTTTCATGCACTTTCTTCCCCACTGCTTCCAATGGTTGTAGAAGGTTAGTGGAGGATCGTGGACGAGTGGCGGTGACCAATTGTGCCAGGAAACGGTAGTGCGAGGCGTGATTCCCGTAGAAGCTCGCGGAGGATTTGGTGCGAATTGGGAGGATTTAGGAGGTTTAAGCGTGTCCTGAGGTAGGGGACGATCCCTTTAGTTCATTCTAATCGCTTAATGTATTCTGAAAGCATGAACGACGTGATAATCACGTTTCTGGGAAGGAAGTGTTTCATGCGGGTTAATGGGTGTTTGATTGATTTGAGTAGCGAAAACATGCTGTTACAGTTTGGTTATAGTGTGTGGATGTTAGAGGAAGTATTTCCTCATGTTTTCTCGATGGTTTCAGGACCAAGAATGCCTGTAAATCGGTTTAGGGTTCTGCAGGAACTGGAGTTGAGGAGCTTGGCGTCAACATCGATTGACGCCAGGTTCTTAAGCGGGGAACTAGCGGCCAGATCCCTTGCCATCTACATTCCATCGACGGCAGTCGATGTTGCCGCCAACATGTGTTTATTTAAATATTGCCATGCAGGGTGTTTATCGATAATAAGTGTTGTGTTGGTACTTGCGGTGCACAGGGTGCACGTGGTTTCTGAGACTAGCGTACTGGTACGCAGTTAGTCAGTTTCTATATGTTTACGTGTGTTCACATGTAGTGAACTATTAGTGCACGTAGTTTACACGAGAGTTCACGTGGTTTGTGGGTGATGTGCACGTATTTTTGTGTACGTGGAAATAGTACGACGCCTACCATAGTTACCTCTCCAGTTGGGTGCCCCAGGGTTCTCTGTGAGCCAGGCTATTAGCTCGGGTTTGTCCCGGTACTTGTGTTGTACCATTGAGGTCTAGTCGTCTGACCTAGACACCCTTACTTCTTGCTTGAGTTGTACGTCCGGCTGAGGGAAGACTACAATGGGACAGTGACTATTGTACTTCTCTTTTGGTCACTTGTAGCGCACTTGTAGTTGGGGTACGACACCAGTAGTCGACACTGGCCCCAGCTAGTCCTTCTCCAGTGCCCTCACTCTAGCGAGCCAAGGCCAGGGTCTCTGGAGGTGCCAGGCAGGGCCTGTGACCGTGTGGTCCACCAGTGGTGGTGTTTTAGTTGGTCTCCACAGTTGCTTGACCTTTTCACGTGGAGCAACAGCTGGACCTTTCATCCGTGCTGCGAGACTGAGAGGTAGACCTGTGTGTGTTGTCCGAGTCATCACTGCTGTCGCGAACCAGTTTTCACGTAGCTCGAGTGTGGCGAACTCTACTTTAGCTCTACCCTATTTGGTTTTTCCGTTTATTTATTAAATTTCTTTACCTAGTCGACAAACGGTGAGTATATTTTATCTTTAATATCCTTTTAGTTTGTTCTATAAACTACTAGTATAGTTTATCGCCATCGTAACGTGTTTTTGGTTTGCTCGGTGTTGGGGAGTTCCCTACTGAGCCAGTGACTAGCGAGGCTCACCATTACCCCCACAGGTGAAGGCGAAGGACTTTTCTCGGCCATCGTCCAGTTCGGAGCCGCGTCATAGCGGTGCAGGTCAGCCCTTCAGCAGTGTAGTGTAGCTAGAGTAGCTAGTTGTTTACTTCTTCCAGTTGTACCCGGGTAATGCCCCAAGCTCTTGTACTTTTTTTCAATTTTGTGGAAATATGACTATGTAACTTGTGATATCAATATATATGGAATGGCGTGTTTCCTTGTGTTTTCACGACTAGAGTGTGTATCCCTTGCGAGGCTTCGGCCCGTTTGCGGGAGACGGACTTGGGTCAGGCACGTTATCGGATTAACAGCTTGGACGAGGTGTTTCCGTCACAAATGTACACCAAGAAATATCCATCATAATGTACACTAGGACACCGTGTATGTGTTATTGTATATCATTCAACATGACACACAACGACTCACAGCGCAGATGCAATGCCAGTAATCATTATAGCCCATGTTAACATTATATTTAGGATTCTCCGTCATTGGGGTAGACTGGAGCCCTTGGACACTCACCGTGCCCCATTCGCTCTCACTTAAATTTTAATGTAGTACCCACAGTCATTAATAATGGCCATGAGAGTTTCAATAAGAAGCATGTGTAATGTCATGTTCATGATGAATGATAAGAACTATAATAAGTATTGAACATATTTCATGATTACAATTGTCAGAAAATTCGGAACCTAACGGTACGTTTATAGTTCAGTTCAATCTTACATTTAACGACTTTAGTCTAGATTGTAAACCACACTCGCGAGCCCAGAAGGAAAGGAAGTGCACCTATCTCCAGGGAACGTCAATGGTACAACCACCTCGTTCGGCCATGTGGGAATCCATGGTCAGCGGAGATGTACGGAGGCGTTGGGAAAAAGTCCCTAGTCTACAGATTGAATGACCGGTAGAGAGTTTCCAATCCCCAAGAAAGGCTGCCTAGTATGAAGTGTGTAGTGATGTGCACGTGTCCATCACAAACCATCTGTTTTCAAACTCGCAGAAAGCACTTAACATTATGGCATGCAATGAACAATGCATTGAACTCCACATCGGGTTTGCAAGATTTTAATAGAATAAATTATATTTTAATCATGCTAGAATATAACAAGAGTGAATTCACAAGTTTCATATGATGATCATGTCATTAAGAAAATTGAGAATACTAATTCATGTAATTTATAGTTTTTAAAATGGTTAATCACTTTTAGCATTAAACAGACATCATGAGAGATTGAACCATGACATTCATGAAACAGGGGTGCATTCATCAACACTTATATCTTAGTTGTAGGGAACATTGAATAATGCAAACAGATTTAAATTTTACACGACTACACCGATATGTCATAAATCACCAGAACTAAAAGTCTCAGACATCGCGACATTGGCAAAACCCCTATACTCAAGATTACTCATTGAATTTGTGAATTGGGGGTTCATATTCTGGAAACTAAGTGAATTCACACTCTAAGTGATAAATGAAAGTCAAACAATGTTTTTAATGATGAATGAGTTGAATTGAGGTTTCATACATGTCAATTAACATGATACAATTTTGGTTATCTATGTCTTCATTATACCTAACTATACATGTTTTATCATGTAGGTACAAATGCATATAACCAAGCCTTCTCAAATCATGAGAAAATGATCACAACAGTGTATACATGTACCTGTCGACAGACCCAAAGGCATATGTCGACAGATGCCACAGTTGTGATCAGACAGAAAAGTACTGAGAGCACCTGTCGACAGATGCTCAGAGACCTGTCGACAGATGTCACAGACAGAAATGCCAGAGTTCTGTGTTTTGGCAAAACTGACTCTGCCTGTCGACAGATAGGTGTCGCCTGTCGACAGATGCCACAGGCCAGAGCAACCTGAAGTCTGTCTATTGCAAATCTGTTGCAATCTGTCGACAGACACTCAGCACCTGTCGACAGACGCAGAGGATCTTCAAATACGGAAACCTTCCTTCATATCCAAGATTGTGTTTTCAAGTCCCACGACTCTCCACATGAAAACACAACTATATAAGCATCCTTTTGAAGAGAATCTCGTACAGAAGCAGCCACAACCAAAAACCCTAAAGCCAAGTCCAAGAGAAAAGAGTTGCTGCTGCTCTGCTTCAAGTCTGCAGTGCAGAGACCGAAAGATCTGTTGATCCTGCAGTACTGAAGATAGATCGTCGTGGATTCAACCTTCTCCATCAATCCAGAGCACTCAAGTCGAAGTTTGAACTCCATCCAGGCGTTCTCAGAAGAGTTCCACATCAGGATTTACTCCTACACTCTGAACTCTTCCTGTTTCATAATTCTCATCAACCGTGTGTGTGTTTGTGTGATTCAAGCGTCTCTTGTGCTTGAGATCACGTGTGTGTGTTGTTCTGATCGTGGGTGCACATCAGAAAACACGTGTGTGTGTGAGTTGTAGTCACCGAACTCGCTCATAAGCAGTTTACTCTGTGTGTGTGTGTGTGCCGTGGACGTAGGATACACTGTTGTGTACTCCGAACCACGTAAATCTGCGTGTCTCGTGGTTTGATCGTTTCTACGATAGATGTTTGATAGACACGTTGCATATTCACACGCTAGATAGGTTTCTACATCATCTACACATAGTTTAGATCTTGATACTGTCTTGATAATCTGTGCTTTAAGAAAAAGAACGTGATAATAGTTTTTAAGAGACAGTAATCTATTCAACCCCCCTTCTAGATTACCATATTGGGAATTCCGCAACCCTTCAATTGGTATCAGAGCCGTGGTTTCTCCGATTTATTGCTTTATCTATTTGATCTTACGATCAGGAGATTCACGGTCAAATGGAATCTACCAAGGGGTATATGGCCGAGGCACTCTGTGACCAGGCCACCCTTCTTTGATGGCACTGACTATCCATATTGGAAAAACCGCATGCAGGTGTTTCTACGAGCACACTTTGAATTGTGGAAGATAGTCAGAACAGGACCATATGGATTGCCTCAAGACGAAGATACATGGACCAAGGACCAGATTGCAAAAGGGACACTCAACTGGAGCGCCCTCAACATGATGCAGTGCGCGGTCCACCCAAAGGAACTACTCGAGAGTCTCCACATGCACCTCAGCTAAGGAGATGTGGGACAAGCTCGAGTTGATATATGAAGGTACGTCTGAGGTGAGAGAATCCAAGGTAAGCATGTTAGTCTCAGAATATGAAATGTTAAGATGAACCGTGATGAGACAATTTCTGACATGTTTGCTAGATTCATGGTACTTATAAATGGATTGAAAGGTCTTAAGAAGAATACTCAGAAAGTGATTTGGTGAGGAAGATACTTCGGTCTCTTCCATCCTCTTGGAACACCAAAGTCACTGTCATCGAGGATTCCAAGAATCTTTCAACAATGAAAGTGGATGAATTGATTGGATCTCTCATGACTTATGAACTAAATGTAAAAAGAAAAGAAACTGAAGAGAATCCAAGGAAGTCAATTGCCTTGAAGGCTTCCAACAAGTATCTTCAGATTCCAAAAAGAGTGCCCAACAGGAAGGTCTGAGTCTGAAACCTCTACTGATAGTGAGAATGATGAAATGGCCATGCTCACTAGACAGTTTAAGAAGTTTCTAAAATTCAAGAGAAGAGGTTCAGGAAACTCCAAACCTTTCCAAAAGGCACCAACAGGTTTGATTCGTCCAATAAAAAATCTGATGTTGTGTGCTATGAGTGCAAGAAGCAGGGACACATGAGAGGAGAGTGCCCCGAGCTCAAGAAGAAACTGAAAAAGGACAAGTTCGTCTTCAAGAAAGCCAAAGCAATGCTGGCTACATGGAGTGATGAAGACGATGATGAAAAAGTCAAGCTACCTCAGGAGATGACGAGATTCACTGTCTTATGGCAAGGAGTGATGACTCCTCTGAGGTAAATTCTTCCTTTGAATCTTTCTCTACTACTGAATGGGAAGAAGCTTACACTGTCCTTTTTGAAAAATTCTGTCAATTCAAATCAGAAAATAAAGCACTCAAGAAGAAGTTAATTTCCTTGTTCATGAAACTGATAATAATGATGAAATTGAATCTCTGAATAAGGTAATTGACATGATGAAAATAGATGAACAAACACACAGTGAAGAGATGGATAGCATGAAAATTAAGCTTCAAGAAGTTCAAAAAGAGAAAGATGATCTAATGAACCTCCTTGAAACTCTAAACAATGAGCATACTGATCTAAAAGAGAAATTGGAAAAGCTGAAAAGGAATTGAAAGGCAAAACAAAGGATCTATCTAGTTTTGTCAAGAGCAAACAGAATCTAGATGCAATCTTAGGATCCAATGTGTTGTGCTAGACATGGGATTGGGTTTCAAAATCCCCAAGCCAAAGGAAACAGAAAAAATCTGCTGACTAATTTCACTGATCCTATCCCAAGTTCTAGCAATCAAAATCCCTCAAGGAAAAGGAAAAATCAAACCAAGGCAAAAACAGGAACCTAAGGCTACCAAATTGTTCCAACTAAGCTTAAGGAGTTTGCTACCAACCCCAAACAGGGATGTCCCAAGGCAAAACAGCAAGTTCCTAAGGCTAAGTCACTAGGCAACAAAAGGGTAAGATGCCTATGCATGCAACTAAGAATCCAAAATCCACTGTTGTTCATAAGCCATCATCATGTAATCTGTAAAAAGATTGGGCACAATGAAAAACAATGCTGGAACAATCCACTAAAACAGAAATTAAACAAATCTGGATTCCAAAGCATTTACTGTTTGGCATGAATGATGAAACGGCACCCAAAGTAATTTGGGTACCAAAACCTCTTGTCTGATCCACATGTGCAGGAATGCCTAGCAGCTCACAATCAAAACAAATGGTACCTGGATAGTGGCTGCTCGAGGCATATGACGGGCGATAAAGAAAAATTCAGTTTGCTCGTGGAAAAAGACGGAGGTCACGTTGTCTTTGGAGGTAACAACAGAGGCCAGATCATCGGCTCATGTAAGGTTGGTAAGTTTGCCTCCAACTCAATAGATAATGTACTATTAGTTGATGGTCTTCATCACAATTTGCTTAGCATAAGTCAATTGTGTGATAAGGGCCATAAAATTGTTTTTGAATCAGATTCATGTCAAATCCTTGATAAGGAAACAGGAAGTCTCAAATTTTCTGGAAAAGAATGAATAACATCTACATGGTTGATTTAGATGATCCAGAAAATAATGATTTATGTCTTGTAGCAAATAAACAGGATGAGCTTACATTGTGGCATCGTAGGCTTGGACATGCGAGTTACAATGTTTTGCACAAGATAATGAGGCTCAAACTTGTAAGTGGACTTCCTGAAATTCCATTCAAGAAAATGAAAATTTCTGTGATGCATGTGCACAGGGAAAACAGACCCGAAAATCCTTCAAATCGAAAGCACCGGTAAGTACTTCCAAAGCTTATGAACTGTTGCACATGGACCTATTTGGACCTACTAGAACATTGAGTCTCACTGGCAAACGGTATGGTTTTGTCATTGTAGATGACTTTTCTAGGTTCACTTGGGTGAAATTTCTGGCTCATAAGAATGATGCACTTAATGTTTTTGAAGAATTCTTCAATAAAATTGAGCATGGAAATGTCCACAAGATATGCTCCATCCGCACTGATCACGGGGGAGAATTTGACAACCACTCCTTCACTGATTTCTGCAGGAACCAAGGAATAGAACACTTGTTCTCCTCCCCAAGAACTCCAGAACAAAACGGGTTGTGGAGAGGAAAAATAGAACCTTGGTGGAGATGGCTCGTACGCTTCTGATCGAAAATCAACTTTCCAGAACCTTTGGGCAGAAGCAGTAAACACGTCATGCTACATTCTCAATCGAGCCATGGTAAGACCGGTATTCAAGAAAACTCCCTATGAGCTTCTGAAAGGTAAGAAACCATCCCTTGGATACTTCAGAGTTTTTGGTTCAAGGGTTTCATACATAACAATGATAAAATTGATCTGGACAAATTTGAAGCCAAAAGCGACAAAGGTATTTTTCTTGGATACTCAGAACACTCTAGAGCTTATAGAGTGTTTAATCTTAAAACCAGAAAAGTGGAAGAAACTCCACATGTTGTATTTGATGAATCTCAAACCAAATCTAACAGTCCTAATCCTTACAGGTTTCAAGATGACACTGAAGATACAACACATGAAGAACTGCAAAGAAAACCAACACAATCTCTAAGTCAGTTCCAACAATAATCAATGGCTATCTACGCAGGTACAATGATGAAGATGACGGACTTCTGTTCAGAAATGAAGATGAAGTACCTGCACAAGATCCACAACACGAGGATGAACCACAACATGGAAGTCCTCCAGCCACCCCTCCTCCAGAACAGACTTCTGAAGTGCAAGATCAACCCGGTCCTTCAACAATCACAAATGTGAGGTACTCTAAAGCACATCCACTTGAGAATGTCATAGGTAACATAAATGATTCAGTTCAAACTAGGTCTCAATTCATCAAATAGTTGAACAGGATCATTTAGCCTTTGTCTCTCAAGTGGAGCCTAAAAATGTTGAAGAAGCCTTAAACGAAAATTCATGGATTGATGCTATGCATGAGGAGCTAGGTCAATTTCAAAGAAACAATGTCTGGAGTTTAGTTCCTAGAACCCCCGAAATTCTGTAATTGGAACAAGATGGGTCTTTAGGAATAAACTAAATGAAGAGGGAAAGGTGGTGAGAAACAAGGCTAGACTGGTTGCAAAGGGTTATAATCAGGAATTTGGTGTGGATTTTGAAGAATCTTTTGCACCTGTAGCTAGACTAGAAGCAGTCAGAATCTTGTTAGCTTGCATGCTCAAACAAGTTCAAACTATATCAAATGGATGTTAAAACTGCTTTCTTAAATGGCTACATCAAAGAGGAAGTTTATGTCTCTCAACCACCTGGCTTTGAACTTCATGACAAACCAAACCATGTATACAAATTGCACAAGGCTCTCTATGGTTTGAAACAGGCACCCCGAGCTTGGTACGACAGGCTAAGCCAATTTCTGGTAAGCAAAAACTACTCACGAGGTAAAGTAGACCAAACTCTCTTTACAAAGAAAGTTCGCACACAATCATTGTTGTTCAAGTGTATGTGGACGACATAATCTTGGCTCTACTAACCCATCACTGTGTGAAGAATTCTCACATCATATGCACAGTGAATTTGAGATGAGTTTAATGGGGGAGCTTCAATTTTTTCTTGGTCTGCAGGTCAAGCAAATGGAAGATGGCTTCTTCATAAACCAAGAAAAATATGTCAAAGAGCTTCTCAAGAGATTTCAGTTTGAAACTGCAAAACCTGCCTCAACACCGATGAGCACAAGCATTAAGCTAGAAAGTGATGAGAAAGGTAAACCGGTAGATGCTAAACATTTCCGAGGTATGATTGGCTCACTCCTCTATCTTACTGCAAGTAGACCTGACATACAATTCAGTGTTTGCCTCTGTGCTAGATATCAATCTAGTCCAAAGGAAAGCCACCTAATTGCAGTTAAGAGAATATTCAGGTATCTCTCAGTACACATGACATGGGTCTTTGTTTGTATCCGGCAGGAGTAGCTTTAACTTAATCTCATATTCTGATGCTGACTATGCTGGATGTAAAATTGACAGGAAGAGCACTAGTGGCTATTGCAGATGCTTGGTGGTTGCATGGTTTCGTGGGCATCCAAGAAGCAACATTCGGTTGCACTCTCCACTGCAGAGGCAGAATATGTTGCTGCAGGAGTTGTGCAACACAAGTGTTGTGTGAAAGTCAGTTGTGTGACTACGACATTGACCTTGGATGCACACCAATCCTATGTGACAACACTAGTGCAATCAATCTATCCAAAAATCCCATTCAACACTCTAGGACAAAACACATAGAAATTCGTCATCACTTCTTGAGAGATGAGAGCAAATAGAAATTTGGAAATTAGCTTCATACCAACAGAACAACAACTAGCTGATATCTTTACAAAACCATTGGCAGAGGATAGGTTCACATCTCTTAGAAGAGAATTAGGCTTATGTAAAATTCAGTGACACATATCCCAAGTCCTTGATGAATGTTCCTCGTAAGCAACAACTATGGGGTATATCAAATGGTGATTTGTGGAAAAAAAAGTTCGGCTTGTTTGGAAACCTTCATTATGCGTGAGAAAACATTCTCCGCCAAGTACCCGTAGTTGGAGCCCATGAAGGGACATCCATGTTGGATAAAGGGGTAAGTCTCATTTCATTAGCCAAATTACTCTATTAACAAAAAAAAAAAAATCATCATAAATTGGAAAATACCAAAAACAGTCTCAATTTCATGAATGTTTTGCTGAATACATGTGTGCATATCTTGCTTGATTGACTTGCATTGATCAAACTTTGTGTCTTTTCATGAGCACACATTATGGGGGAGCTAGTTCAAAAGTTGGGTGCTATTGTGAAGGAAATCATTTCTTCTTGCTGTTCATTAACTCCTTCACATGGATGATCTTTCATATTCCCTTCTTTCTCTAACTGGCCTTCAACAAGGATCTGTCGACAGCTCCTTCTTTTCCTGTCGACAGATAGGCATCCACAGACCACAGGTTCTGAACTTGTGTGCATCTGTCGACAGTCGACCATGCATCTGTCGACAGATCTCACAGGTTTTGTCCTCCCCGCACAGCCAACACTCTGTCTGAGTGTACCTGTCGACAGGCTCCTTAGCTGTCGACAGACACCTTTCTACCTGGAATTCCAAGCCTATTCAATCAAAATCCTTGAGCTGGTTTCTTTAAAATGTCTAAGGTGTTTATATGATGTTATTACATATTGATCACATCATGTGCATAAGATATTAAAGCAATTTTCAACAATCTTGTGATTTTTACATAATACTCAAGTTAAGTCTAGGTTCCATCATTCTGGAAACATTTCACCATTTTCAAAAACTTAACACCTAACTCTTCTTCATTATTTACATATAGGCAAACATGATTTTTTTTGGTATTATGATCATTGAGCTTAATGTTTACAATTGTAGATAATCAATCACTATATTAATCTTGGGTTATTAACACAATACTTGGAGAAAAGCTACCTATTTCTAAACAATTTCATTCCATTAGATTAAAACTACAAATTTGGAAAAATGCAGAGCAATGATGAGTCTTGCTAAGTAACCGGGGAGTGGGCATCACAAATGTTTGCCCTCGCGTCAAAAGGCTAATTCGTCAACTCTGTACAACGGTATAATGGACACTTTCACTGAGTAACTGGGGGTACGGGCACGAATAATGTCTACCCTCATGTTCAAAGGCGAAAGTTATCTTATTACCACTTTTTCCATTGCATAAATGAATGGCAAATATCGACAATAATGCAATAGTGTGAAGCCTCCACTGAGTGATAATTCCCATGAGTAATTGATGTTTTTGAATGTCTTGGCATTTAGATATTTCCCTCCTTGATCATTTGCACCTCCACACTGAGGATTGTGTTGTCCTATACTCTAATTAATAAAAAGAAGAGTAAAAGTGTTTCTTTTTGGATACCCGTAAGTGTTTTCTTCATGCTTCAACTTCAGGCTAATTCAGTATTATGTTTGAACCATTAAGATATTTGAAGTGGCTTTACATCTACATGTATATGATAGGTTCTTATATAGTATTCGTCATCTATTCACCTTAGGTAATCGTTAAAAACCACTGCTCAAGAGTTCCATTTCAAATTCCCTACAAAAATCCAACAAAGTCATATTCTGCAAGCATCTGTCGACAGATACAAATCTGTCTGTCGACAGACGCCGGCTGTCCTGTTTGGAGTTCAACGACACGCCGTTTGGGGCAGATTTGGTGGGCCATTGCCTTTTAAACTTCCCCCTCCTCCTTTATATAGGCATCTCCGGCCTTTCCACATCCACACCACCCCAGCCATCCCTTCCCTCTCCCACATACATCCTCCCCCCTTCTGGACGGGAAACCCTACCTCCATCTCCTTTATTCTTTCCACTGTCTCCAGCACTTCTTCCCCTTCCTCCATCCGTGCCTCATCTTTCCATGGCACCCAAGGCGAAGAAGTTGGCCTCACGTCGTCGTCCCGCCTCCTCCTCGCCCGGCGAAGGATCCAGGGCTCACGATGAACGTCGGACCAAACACCGGGATGATCGCCTTCCAGAGTTGGTCGTACCTCCCCGTCTCAATCTCAAACGGGTTCACGGTACATTCACAAAGTTTGTTCCTCCACGTTTTGTGGATTTCCACTCCTTGGCCGATCTCTTTCCCAACCTCCAACCCCTGTTCGATACCCAGGGTTGGACAGTCTTTCTCTACGCTCATACGGCATACTCCCCACTGCCGTAACTGAGTTCTTCAAAAATCTCTCCACCTCTGCTCAAGGGTTCTACACCTCTGTGAAGGGCACTCCCTTTCAAATCACTGCTAACCTTCTTAGCACTGCCCTCCAGATTCCGAACACCGGGGGGATATTCTTGCTCATCATCCAGACGCCTCTGTCTACTATCCCCTTCTTACTCTTCAACCTTATGATACAACAAAGGAGATTGCTAAGCTCAATGCCAACACCTTCCCTCCACTCAACCGCATGATTCACAAATCTTCACCACTTGCATTGCGCCAAAGCATGGCAGTCGTGAACTCGTCACAAATGTTCACAAATCACTGTTTACCTTCTTCCTTAATTGTGAACCAATCAATCTTCCTCTCCTGATGTTCACTTGATCACCAAGTGCTTCTACCAACCCAGGAGATCCATGCCCTTTGCTTGCCAAATTACTTCTCTTTTGAAGTTTATTGGCATTCCATTCCAGACAGTGAGTGTGTCTCACTCAACTCCCGCAACAGCTTTGATATCACTGCCGCCTCACGCATGGGCTACAAGCTAGTGGATGGGGTCGTCACCCGGGAAACATAAGGGCAAGCACCTGCTGCTGCCGAGGATGAAGATTACATTGGGATGACGATCACCTGATGATGAAGACGATGCTGAAGAAGGTGATGAAGACTCCCAGTCAGAGCCACTAGATGCTCCGGAGATGCTGGTGTTGGTGTAGCTGCTCAGCCCTCCATTAGGGATTTGATAGCCCAGCTACAAGTCCAAATGACACATGGTTTGAGAGGCTGAATGAAAGAATGGATACCTTGGACAACACATTGACAGACTTGCAACTGAGCGTCATGCCCCTCCTCAAGCTCCTGAAGATGATGCTGCTTAGATATACTAGATGTATAGGAGTGGGTCATGTCCTGTACTTTCATTCAGTCTGAGCAATGTTGTTTCTGTCTTTTGTTATTTCATTTTCTTTATGTATTTTCACTTCATGTTACTCCAGTCACACTTTGTCATGTGAATGCTTCACTTTCCTATGAATGAAATCACATGTTCTGTGCAAATCTACATATGTGATTGTTGTCTTTACTTTTGATGTTGTCAAAAGGGGAGAAGAAACCTCAAGTTCATGAGCATTAATTGAATAATTTTGTCATCATCAAAAAGGGGAGAATGTTGGGTTCATATTCTGGAAACTAAGTGAATTCACACTCTAAGTGATAAATGAAAGTCAAACAATGTTTTTAATGATGAATGAGTTGAATTGAGGTTTCATACATGTCAATTAACATGATACAATATTGGTTATCTATGTCTTCATTATACCTAACTATACATGTTTTATCATGTAGGTACAAATGCATATAACCAAGCCTTCTCAAATCATGAGAAAATGATCACAATCACAGTGTATACATGTACCTGTCGACAGACCCAAAGGCATATGTCGACAGATGCCACAGTTGTGATCAGACAGAAAAGTACTGAGAGCACCTGTCGACAGATGCTCAGAGACCTGTCGACAGATGTCACAGACAGAAATGCCAGAGTTCTGTGTTTTGGCAAAACTGACTCTACCTGTCGACAGATATGTGTCGCCTGTCGACAGATGCCACAGGCCAGAGCAACCTGAAGTCTGTCTATTGCAAATCTGTTGCAATCTGTCGACAGACACTCAGCACCTGTCGACAGACGCAGAGGATCTTCAAATACGGAAACCTTCCTTCATATCCAAGATTGTGTTTTCAAGTCCCACGACTCTCCACATGAAAACACAACTATATAAGCATCCTTTTGAAGAGAATCTCGTACAGAAGCAGCCACAACCAAAACCCTAAAGCCAAGTCCAAGAGAAAAGAAGTTGCTGCTGCTCTGCTTCAAGTCTGCAGTGCAGAGACCGAAAGATCAGTTGATCCTGCAGTACTGAAGATAGATCGTCGTGGATTCAACCTTCTCCATCAATCCAAAGCACTCAAGTCGAAGTTTGAACTCCATCCAGGCGTTCTCAGAAGAGTTCCACATTAGGATTTACTCCTACACTCTGAACTCTTCCTGTTTCATAATTCTCATCAACCGTGTGTGTGTTTGTGTGATTCAAGCGTCTCTTGTGCTTGAGATCACGTGTGTGTTGTTCTGATCGTGGTGCACATCAGAAAACACGTGTGTGTGTGAGTTGTAGTCACCGAACTCGCTCATAAGCAGTTTACTCTGTGTGTGTGTGTGCCGTGGACGTAGGATACACTGTTGTGTACTCCGAACCACGTAAATCTGCGTGTCTCGTGGTTTGATCGTTTCTACGATAGATGTTTGATAGACACGTTGCATATTCACACGCTAGATAGGTTTCTACATCATCTACACATAGTTAGATCTTGATACTGTCTTGATAATCTGTGCTTTAAGAAAAAGAACGTGATAATAGTTTTTAAGAGACAGTAATCTATTCAACCCCCCTTCTAGATTACCATATTGGGAATTCCGCAACCCTTCAAATCGTGGGAAACGAAAGTTAACTTGATGCGCTACACCTTGGAAAAGATTTGGTAAGGTTGGCCTAGAAACCTACCTCTGGTTGAAGAAGTCCCATTTTTCTAGAAAACCCCGTGTTTCAACCACCTTTTGAAGAACGCTGAATACTCCTGTCACTGCATGGAATGTGGGCATTCCACTTGGGTTAGAACGCAGACTGACCCTATTTCCGGGGTATAAGCCTTGCAAGGTTATGTTATGGTTTGACTCCCCTTTGGTCGACTCCAAGATGACTATCTGTGCAGGTCATTACAGACGCAACGGGGAAGAAGAACGGCTTGGTGTGGACGATCTCCTCTCCCCCCAGCCGCCAAGAACTCCTCCCACGACCCCAACAAGAGAACTCTCCCTAAGGGTTTGGTGGAGAGTATTTCAGCATCTATGAGTTTTAGGAGTCCTATTGTGACAAGGAAAGAAGAGTTGCGGTTTTGACATACTAGTTTCCTTTTTTGAGGATTTCTTCCTACATTAGAGTGTGTGAGGCTTTGGAAACCTCCCCCCATAGTTAAGCACGAATTTGGGTTGCCAAGAATGCATGTTCTCACCCAATCAACTCTAATTGCCTCTTTCTAATTTCAACTTATTAAGCTACGATTTCTATGCATTTTCTTGCTTCATTTGATTTTTGGGTCATATATTTCCATTGGCCCAATTATGATATTGGGTCATTAATATATAATTTTGAAGTCTCTCCATATTTTTATTAATTTATGGTTGCGTCGTATTTCTGTGTTAACAGATTTCCGACTGTTTCCTAATTTTGATAATCGGTCACCTTAACTCTTTAACCTAGCCCAAATGATTTTTATTGACCCAAATTTATTGATGGGTCTTTAGAGGTTATTATTTCAAGTCCGTATATGATTTTTATTTAATTTTCTGACTCATCCAAGTACGTGTGATAATGACTTTAAGACTTATTTATGAATTACGATAATAAGTCCAAAACACTTTAAACTTGGCTAATCCATTTTTTCTTGGCACAAATTTCTTTTTGGAACATTAGGAATAATGTGTGGGGTTTATTTATAAATTTTACGAAATTTTCTGATGCGTTTTAGTACATACAATAGCGGTACGTATGCTTTAATAATCTGATATTATGGAAATTATTTATTTTCATTTGAATTTTATGTGTAATTAAAATTTCTTGGGTGCTACACCCTCCCCCACTTAAGAGAATTTCGTCCCCAAATTCATAGATCATTAATTGGCTTTTGGATGGTTATGATCCTTGAGGTCGTTTCGGTTTTAATTCTTCCAACTTGTTTCAGCATCGTGGATGCTAGTTCAACATCTGCACCTATGGCCATCGTATTATTGATTTGGTTCCTTCCACTCCTGTTTTTCTTCCACTGTTGTTATAACTCCATCTTACTCCACCAAAGGAAGTATGGTATAATTACTAGATTATCCCTTTCTAATTTCTCCTTATGACCTATCTCACTTAGATATGTACTAATAAGAAAAACATCATAAGATCAATCTAGGGGGTTAACATCATACCTCCTTCTGGAGCTCCGCTTGCGTTATTGCATTCACGCGTCCTTGACGCTTTACCACTCCTTGGTTCTTCCAACTTGGTCTTTTAGCATGGGACAGTTCAGTATACGATGTTCATGATTCCCACATCGCAGGCAAGCCCCGCCTTCTTCCAGCACTTGTCCGCTTGGTGCCCAGGCTTGTTGCAAAAGTTACAATATTCCGCCATCATTGTTTCTACTACTTTGATCTTTTTCTCCATGCCATAACCCTTCCCAGTGGTTGGCCTTTTGTTGTTATTGTACTGGTTGTTATTGTTGTTGTTGTGGAAAGTTCCAGTTGTATCGATTGATCCTCTTTTTATGGAGTCGGCTTTGAGATGTATTTCCCCTTTATGCCTTCCACCTTAGCCATAGTGTCCTCTACTAGTTGAGCTCTTTGGACCATCTCAGTGTAGGTTTGGATGTTCTATGGTCTGAGCTTTTCAATGAACATGGCCTGACCCCATCCATGAACAGTTAGCCTTTATCTTTTCGTTCCCACCAGATGTGGGGCATACACCAGCTAGACGTGCGAATTGAGCCTCATACTCAGCCATGGACATCCCTTTCGTTTTAGTGTGGCAAATTCCGTCGCCTTCTTTTCCTTAACTCTTTCAGAGAAGTATTTCCACAGAAGATCTCTAGAAATCCTACCCACTCCAGTTCGCCAACATTAGGCAGGTGGGCCGATGTGGCCTTCCACGATGCTCGGGCATCCTTAGTGAATTGGAAAGTGGCCAGTACCACCTTCCACGTATTAGTGCATTGCATCACTTTGAAAATCCTTTCTATTTCTTCCTGCCAATTCTCCACTTCGTCTGGATCTGGGGATCCAGATAAGCGAGGAGGGTTTAAACTCCTAAAATTCCAGTGCAGATCACTGGCTCCGTTCCTAGCAGCTACAACCTGATTTCCAGCCTGAACTACATTTTGTAATGCTTAGGTCAGACCAGCCACAGTGTCTTGCATAGCTTGCCACTGGTTGGGAGCCATTGCAGTTGAGTGAGAGAGCTATGAGGGTTCCTGAGAAAAGGATGTAACCCAATTAATGTCTCTAGATACATTATCAAAGTCAATGGGTAGGAGTGTTTAATTCTTTCTATCATATTCCCAGTCTCTACCCATTCTCATCAGGTACTATATTTAATTTCCATGACCTAGGTTCCATAGGTATCTCCTAATCCTGAGACATATCTCCTATTTGGATGTTCCTAGCTCTGATACCACTAAACTGGCACGTCCCGAGAATTACGCAGCGGATATAAATTATTTGGAAATAATTCGAGTCAATATCCTGAGATGTGAACAGTCGGCAAATAAGCCTCTAGCTAGCACGTGCTAGATGTATAACAACATACATCATCATAGGCCCAAATATTGAACTCAACTAATCTTGTATTCAAATCTCAACTCATTGTATTCAAATAGAAACTATTACAGGACTAAGACTCAATAAAAAGAAAAGTACATAATACCTTACTTCCTACTACATGATTCTAATAGTCAAAGCAAACTACTATAACTAGACTCATAGTTGGGACGCTCATCACTCGGATGCATTCCCATCCTCGACTTGCTCCTCCTCTTGGACATCATAGTCACCTAGATTGTGTAAAAGTAGGGGATGAGCTAACAAGCCCAGTAAGATTTATATCTCAATGTGCGGGCAATGATATAAATGAATAGCAATTTAGAACTAGGTAAGCACGATGAAGTCATGATATGCATGTACGAATAAACACATTAAAACATAATGCATGAAACAAGCTAGATAAAGAGATCATGATAGAATAAGATTTTAGAACAAGATGACAAGATAGAACTAGCAACAGATCACTTTGTACAAGCACGCAAGATTTCACTTGTTGTCAAGAACGCAAGATATCACTATTTGCAATAAATGCAAGATGGCCATATCACGCAAGCAAGTAAGCACGCACGAGCACGATAATGTAACACTAATCAGGCAAGTAGACACTAATGTACACCAAGAAAAGATCCATCAAGAATGTACACTAGGACACGTGTATGTGGTTATTGTATCTATCATTCACACGAAACGAACGACTCCCAGCACAGATGCAACGCTGGACACTCGCTGTGCCCGGTCAGCATCTCACTTAAATTTTAAATATATACCCACAGTCATTAATAATGGCCAATGAGAGTTTCAATAAGTAAGCATGTGTAATGTCATGTTCATGATGATGATAAGAACTAGTAATAAGTAATTGAACATGATTTCATGATAACAATGGTCAAGAGATAAATTCGGTAGCATAACGGTACGATTTATAATTTGGTTCAATCTTTACATTTATGCTTTAGTCTAGATTGTAAATCACACTCGCGAGAACAAGAAGAAAAGGAAGTGCACACTATCTCCAGGAACTTCAATGGTACAACCAACTTGTCGGCCATGTGGGAATCCATGGTCAGAGGAGATTTACAGAGACCTTGGAGAAAAAGTCACTACTCTACCGATTCGGAATGACCATAGAGAGTTTCCAAATCCCCAAGAAAGGGTTGCCTAGTAGTGCAAGTGTGTAGTGATGTACGCGTGTCAATTCACAACCATCGGTTTCAAACTCGCGGAAAGACTTAACATGATGGCATGCAATGAACAATGCATTTAACTACACATGGATTTGCAAGATTTTAAGATAATAATTATCATTTTAATCAAGCTAGAATAGTAACAAGAGCGAATAACAAGTTCATGAATGATCATGTCATTAGAGAATATTAGAATACTATTCATGTATTATAGTTTTTAAATGGGTTAATCACATTTAAGTCATTAAACAAACATCACGAGATGATTAGAACCATGACATGCAGGAAACAAGGGTGCGATTCATGCAACACTTATATATTCTAACTAGAGCTTTTCGGACAAAAGTTTCAACATGAAAGTTGTAGGGAACATGGAATAGATGCAAACTATGATTTTTAAATAATTTTAAACGACCCCAATATGTGCGATAAACCAACACGAATGTAAAACGTCTCAGACATGCGCGACTTTGGCAAAACGCTTATAACTCAAGATGTACTCATTGGAATTTATGCAATTAGTGAGAAACAAAAGTTACTTGATGCGCTACACATTGGAATAGGATTTGTTAAGGTTTGGCTAGAGAAAACCTACTTCTGGGTTGAAGAAGTCACATTTTTCTAGAAAACCTGTGTTCAGACCACCTTTTGAAGAAAGCTGAATACTCCGTGTATACTGCATGGAATTTGGGCATTCCACTTGGGTTACGATGTAGACTTGACCCTATTTATAGGGGTATAAGCCTGCAAGGTTTGGTTATGGTTTGACTCACCTTTGGTTGACTCCAAGATGACTATCTGTGCAGGTCGCAGCAGACGCAACGGGGAAGAAGAATGGCTTGGTGTGGACGATCTCCTGCTCCCCAGCCGCCAAGAACTCCTCCACTCGACCCCCAAGATGTAAACTCGTCCCTAAGGGTTTGGTGGAGAGTATTTAAGCATCTATGGTTTTAGGAGTCCTATTGTGACAATGAAAGAAGAGATGCGGTTCTGACATACTAGTTTCCTATTTTGAGGATTTCTTCCTCCATTAGAGTGTGTGAGGCTTTAGGAACCTCCCCCCATAGTTAAGCATGAATTTGGGTTTCCAAGAATGGATGTTCTCATCCCAATTCAACTCTAATTGCCTCTTTCTAATTTCTGCTTATTTAAGCTACGAATTTCTATGCATTTTCTTGCTTCATTTGATTTTTGGTCATATGGTCCATTGGCCCAATTATGATATTGGGTCATTAATATATAATGTTTGAAGTCTCTCCAACATTTTATTTAATTTATGGTTGCGTCGTATTTCCGTGTTAACATTTTTCCGACTTGTTTCTAATTTGGATAATCGGTCACCTTAACTCTGAACATAGCCCAAATGATTTTTATTGACCAAAATTTCTTGATGGATCATTAGAGGTTATTATTTCAAGTCTGTATAGATTTTTATTAATTTTCTGACTCATCCAACTACGTGTGATAATGATTTTATGACTTATTTATGAATTACGATAATAAGTCGCAAAACACTTTAAACTTGGCTAATCCAATTTTTCTTGGCATAATTTCTTTATGGAACATTAGGAATAATGTGTGGGTTGATTTATAATTTTTACGAAATGTTTCGATGTGTTTTAGTACGTACAATAGCGGTACGTATGCTTTAAATAATCTGATATTATGAAAATTATTTATTTTCATTTATTTGAATTTTATGTGTAATTAAAATTTCTTTGGTGCTACAACCCTGGTCCCGTTCCATTGGTGTGTGTAACGTCATTGTCCGACTTCTCTGAGACAAAATAACAAATAACGAAGGTGAGCGATAACACCCAGTAGGACTTAAATCTCGATAGTCAGCAGGCTTTTAATGATTAATGCTTTAAGTGGCAGAGTAATTAATGATAGAGAGAGTCAGTAAAGTTGAGAAAGTAATAGCACAAGTAACATGGTTCGAATAGCAGATGAATCATGTATAGCATGATGACTAAAGTCAAGTCACAATAGAAACGATAACAACAATAGCAAGTAACGTCATGGTCAAGAAATAGCAAGCAACATGTATAGCAAGGAGAGATAGCAGATGGTCATGTAAAGAGTAAATTGCACTTTGATTGATTTTCATCAATCGAGATAATATAGCACTTTTGATTAACTTTCATCAATCAAAATAGTAATGGTACTTTGGTTATCCGTAGATAGCTGAGAGAGAATATAGTACTTTGAATGTGACTAAGTCAGGATAGAACGCAATAACTCAAGATAGCAAGTATCTAGTAGAGCAAGTAGAGAGTACGATACTAGTCGCTTAATAACAGGACAGTAGCAGTTCAGTAACAGTTAGTGGCAGTACAGTAACAGTGCAGTACGTCTGAACTAACAGACTAAATGTAATAGTGTAACCGTCAGACGTCTAGCTAATTCAGAACAGTCAGTCAAGACTGGTACAAATGTAGACACTGTCAATAGCCCCTGTAGGTATTTTCGGGTGGCTCTCCGCCCCCAGGACTAGATTGGAGCCCCTCAGACACTCTCTGTGCCCTCAGTAGTATGCATTCAAGTCAGTAGAGTGACAAGACCCATTTTCGCGCTAGACAGTCATGAATAGTACAAAATAGTAGGAGCCACACAGCTCAAAGGGTACCAAGAGAGTACTAGATGAATAGACGAGAGATACGAGATAGTAGAGTGAATGTGAATAGATGAGCGAGTAGAATATAGATGACATCTTATGGTCATTGCACATGAAACGTCGAGTAATGAGCGATAGTAACAGTTGCACAACTCATGCGTACGGTGTTGGCAGTCAGGTGGAACTCACTACCCTTCCACTGGCCATGTTACGCACAGGTCCAGAGGTCCGGCGTGATTCAAGATAAGATAGAGAACAATCTAAGGTCGTTTGCATCTTGCTGATCCCTAGAGGTGTCATAGGTGTTAGGGTACAACCAGCTCGTCGACCATGTAGGAACTCATGGACATAGGAGACTTACGGAGGCTTTGAACAAAGACTCACTAGTCCGGCAGAAGGAGTATCCGACGAAGAGTTCGTCCAAGTCAAGAGAGTGTATATCTAGAAACAAGTGCCCGATGTTCTAGAGGAATTCTAGAACAGTGGATCATCGATAATGGTGTTCCAAATCATCGTGAGAATCGTAGACAAGTTCATTTAAAATAGGGCAATTAAATATGTAATTGAAATCAATTGCTAGATGTACTATGTGACAATTTTCATGCCAGGTTAAGCATATTGGATGGTTTAAAGTGGGTGCAAGCGTAAGAGAATCATGGAGATGAAATAATCACGTGGATGACTTTTTAATTTAACTAATTACATGTCCATGATTAATAATTTTATTTACTGAGTTTAAGACAGTAACAGGGTAAAGGTTACTGTAGAAAGTAGATCTTGCAGAGATAGGGGGTTTCATGCAAAAAGCCCAGATCGCGATATACCCATATGAGGGTCGCAACGGGGTCAAAGTGGAACGCGATAGGATTGTCTGCGGATCGCGACAGGTCTTTTCGGTCAGGCGGCCAGAACACGACAACAGCCCCTGTCGCGTTCAGAATGTGACGGGAGGTGTTGTCGCGATAGCCCTAAGAACGCAGTCTATCAGGCCATCGCGTTCTCATGTACTGTACCCTAGTTCGAGCAAGAAAAGGACTAGCATGGGATTACGTGCCAACTTAACATATTTTGACACAGGGTGATTCGAAAATTCATAACTAATTGTATAGTCGATGAAAAATTATGAAACAAGTTGCACATTGATCTAGACATACGTGGGTACTTACAGTAAATATGAATTTGAAAATAGATAGAGTTTTGAGATGATTTATTCAAGTCAAACATCGAGTATATGACACAATGAGCAGTTGATATGAGAGAATTAATTCACGAAGTAGGGTGGATAAAAATTAGGGCTTTTAGGGGCAAAGAAGCCTATCTATCATTAGTATTTCCCATTAATTTTTGTAGCCTGGGGTTTAGTATACTTGGAGATGAGGAATTTAAAAAGTGGTTTCGGGGTCATGATGTTTACAGAACTTCAAAAATTAAGAACAAAAGATTTGCTCGATGGAAAAATATGAGACAAGAGGGCTTTGAATCCTGAGGTTTAGTTCAACCTACAAACAAATTGATTTAGTTTTGCTCGTGAGAATGCCTACCTTTAGTCGTTTTCCTCTTCTAGGGCTAGAACTTGAAGAACGAGAGAGAGAGCTTGAGAGAGTCTTCTCCCCATGACATCTCCACCTCCTTGGCCTCTCCTCCTAGTCCAGCAACCCTTGGCAACGAGCTAGGGCTGGCCATGGGGGATTTAGGAGAGTATTTATGCCTGTTGGGTTGTTATTTCCTAATAGGACTCTAACCATCATTAAATTCCGAATTTCCTATTTCTTAACGTTCTTCCAAGCTTTCCACTTCCTATTAGGGTTAGGATGGGAGTTAAATTCGTGGCCAACCTATTAAAGTAGGTTTAGGAATCCAATTCCATCTTAAATTACCTATTTTAATGCTTAAATACCTCTTTTCTATTTAAGCAATATTTATGTTACGAATTTAGGGTATTTTCCTATTATTCTTCTTTAAAAATATCTATTTGGCCTAATAGATTTTATATGGTCCATTTAACAAAACCCATTATTATTGGAATTTATCTTATGGGATTTTGCTTTTAATTAGGGAATAATAGAGTTACAGATTTTTATTGCATTTCTTTACTTGAATTTATTCATGGGCCATGAGAGGTCCATTGGTCCAATTCCGATAATGGGTAATCATTTCATGATGTTGGAAGTCTCTCCGACATGTTCGCTTAATTTATAGGCGCGTTCTTTTTCGGTGTTAACGATTTTCCGACTTAGTTCCCTAATTTGGATAAGTAGTCACGTTGTGACATATGCTTGGCCAATCAGATTTTTCGTTGCATGAATTTATTTGTGGAACACTTAGTTATAATATTTGGTGTTGATTATAATTTTTAAAGAATTTTTCGATGTATTGTCCGACTTACCTAAGACACAACAACAAATAACGAAGGGTGAGCGATAACGCCGAGTAGGACTAAAATCTCAATAGTCAAGCAGGCTTTAAATGATTAATGCTTTTAATGGCAGAGTAACTAATGATAGAGAGAGTCATGTAAAGTCGAGAAAGTAATAGCACAAGTGACATGGTTCGAATAGCAAATGAATCAAGTATAGCATGATGACTAATGTCAAGTCACGATAGAAACGATAACAACAATAGCAAGTAACGCCATGGCCAAGAAATAGCAAGCAACATGTATAGCAAGGAGAGATAGTAGATGGTCATGTAAAGAGTAAATTGCACATTGATTGGTTTTCATAAATCGAGATAGTATAGCACTTTTGATTAACTTTCGTCAATCAAAATAGTAATGGCACTTTGGTTATCTTTAGATAGCCGAGAGAGAATATAGTACTTTGAATGTGACTAAGACAGGATAGAACGCAATAACTCTGATAGCAAGTATCTAGTGGAGCAAGTAGAGAGTACGACAGTAGTCACTCAATAACTGGACAGTAGCAGTTCAGTAAAAGTTAGTGGCAGTACAGTAATAATGCAGTACGTCTGAACTAATAGACTAACAGTAACAGTGTAACAGTCAGATGTCTAGCTAATTCAGAATAGTCAGTCAGGACAGGTGCAAATGCAGACACCGTCAATAGCCCCTGTAGGTATTTTTGGGTGGCTCTCCGCCCCCAAGACTAGATTGGAGCCCCTCGAACACCCTCCGTGCCCTCAGCAGTATGCACTCAAGTCAGTAGAGTCAAAAGACCCATTTTAGCACTAGACAGTAATGAACAGTACATAACAGGGAGCCACACAACTCAAAGGGTACCAAGAGAGTACTAGATGAATAGACAAGAGAGACAAGATAGTAGAGTGAATGTGAATAGATGAGCGAGTAGAATATAGATGAGATCTTATAGTCATTGCTCATGAAACGTCGAGTAACGAGCGATAGTAACAGTTGCAAAACACCCACGTACGGTGTTGGCAATCAGGTGAAACTCACTACCTTTCCACTGGTCATATTACGCACAGGTCCAGAGGTTCGGCATGAATCAAGATAAGATAGAGAACAATCTTAGGTCGTTTAGATCTTGCTGATCCGTAGAGGTGTCATAGGTGTTAGGGTACAACTAGCTCGTCGACCAAGTGGGAATCCATGGACAGAGCAGACTTACAGAGGCCTTGAACAAAGGCACAGTAGTCCGACAGAAGGAGTATCCGACGGAGATTTCGTCCAAGTCAAGAGAGAGTGTATATATAGAACAAGCGTCCGACGTTCGAGATGAATTCTAGAACAGTGGAGCGTCGATAACGGTGCCCCAAATCATCGCGAGAATCATAGACAATTCATTTAAAATAGGGCAATTAAATATATAATTGAAATCAATTGCTAGATGTACTATGTGTCCATTTTCATGCCAAGTTAAGCCATATTGGATGGAACAAAGTGGGTGCAAGTGTAAGAGAATCATGGAGATGAAATATTCATGTGGATGACTTATTAATTTAACTAATTACTTGTCCATGATTAACAATTTTATTTACTGAGTTTAAGACAATTAACAGGGTCTAGGCTTACTGTAGAAAGAGATCTTGCAGAGATAGGGGGTTTCATGCAAAGAGCCCAGATCGCGACATACCCATATGAGGGTCGCGATGGGGTCAAAGTGGAACGCGACAGGGTTGTCTGAGGATCGCGACAGGTCTGTTCGGGCAGGCGGCCAGAACATGACGACAGCCCCTGTCGCGTTTAGAACGTGACGGGAAGTGCTGTCGCGACAGCCCTGAGAATGCGGCCTATCAGGCCGTCGCGTTCTCAGGTACTGTACCTGAGTTCCAGCGTGAAAAGGACTAGCATGGGATTATGTGCCAACTTAACATATTTTGACGCAGGGTGATTCAAAAAATCATAACTAATTGTATAGTCTATGAAAAACCATGAAACAAGTTGCAATATTGATCTAGACGTACATGAGTACTTATAGTAAATAGGAATTTGAAAATAGATAGACTTTCGACATGCTTTATTCTAGTCAAACATGGAGTACATGACACAGTGAGCAGTTGAGAGGAGAGAATTAATTCACGAAGTAGGGTGGATAAAAATTAGGGCTTTTAGGGGAAAAATAAGCCTATCTATCATCAGTATTTCTCAAATAAATTTTGTAGCATGGGGTTTAGTATACATAGAGATCAAGAATTTAAAAAGAGGGTTCGAGGTCATGGTGTTACAGAACATAAAAATTAAGACAAAAGATTTGCTCAATGGAAAAATAAGAGACAAGAGGGGTTTGAATCTTGAGGTTTAGATCAACCTACAGACGAAACTGATTTAGTTTTGCTCGTGAGAATGCCTACCTTTAGTCGTTTTCCTCTTCTAGGGCTAGAACATGAAGAACGAGAGAGAGAGCTTGAGAGAGTCTTCTCCCCATGAGATCTCCTCCTCCTTGGCCTCTCCTCCTGGTCCAACAACCCTTGGCAACAAGCTAGGGCCGGCCATGGGGGATTTAGGAGAGTATTTATGCTTATTGGGTTGTTATTTCCTAATGGGACTCTAACCCCCATTAAATTCCTAATTTCCTATTTCTTAACCTCCTTCCAAGCTTTCCACTTCCTATTTGGGTTAGGATGGGAGTTAAATTCATGGTCAACCTATTAGGGTAGGTTTAGGAATCCAATTCCATCTTAAATTAGCTATTTTAATGCTTAAATACCTCTTTTCTATTTAAGCAATATTTAAGTTACGAATTTAGGGTATTTTCCTATTATTCTTCTTTTAAAAATCCCTATTTTGGCCCAATAGATTTTATATGGTCCATTTAACAAAACCCATTATTTATTGAATTATCTTATGGGATTTCCCTTTTTATTAGGGAATAATATAGTTACGAATTTTTATTGCATTTCTTTACTTGAATTTATTCATGGGCCATGAGAGGTCCATTGGTCCAATTTCGATAATGGGTAATCATTTCATGATGTTGGATGTCGCTCCGACATGTTTGCTTAATTTATGGGCGTGTTCTTTTTCCATGTTAACGGTTTTCCAACTTAGTTCCCTAATTTGGATAATTAGTCACGTTGTGACATATGCTTAGCCAATCGGATTTTTGTTGCATAAATTTCTTCGTGGAACACTTAGGGATAATATTTGGGTTTGATTTATAATTTTTAAGGAATTTTTCGATGTATTCTTGCACATACGATAGTGGTACATATATTTCTATTATTTAAATTTAAAGAAATTATTATTTTGAATTTTAAGTATTAATTTTTTCGGGTTGCTACACCAACCATCTCCTTTGCCTCATGTTTAACCCCTATTGGAGAAAATAAATACTTTAAACTTTTATGTTAGAAAATACCATGAATTTCTCACCATAAAGGTATTGCCGCCAGATCTTTAAAGCAAAACTACAACAACAAGCTCTAGGTCATGCATAGGGTAGTTGTCTTCGTGATTCTTCAACTGCCTTAAAGCATAACATATCACTTTTCCATTTTCTTTAGAACACAGCCAAGACCTACTCCAGATGCATCTGTGTAAACTTCGAAACTCCTCTAGCTACAAGCAATGCTATTAGTGAAGGAGTGATTAAGTGGTCTTTCAAAGCTTGGAAATTGACTTCACAATCAACTGTCCGTGAGAAGGGATTCTCCTTCCTTGTATGTCTAGTCAATGGCACTGCTATTTTGGATAAATCCATGATGAAGTGACAATAATAACCCACAAGTCCTAGAAAGCTTCGAATTTCAGAAGCAGTCATTGGTCTTTCCAATTCCTTACTACTTAAATTTTAGAGGGATCCACAGTGATGACCTCCCTGGTTAATGTGGCCAAAGAATGATACTTCTTCCAGCTAGAAGTTGCACTTGCTAAATTTTGCATACAATTGATGATTTCTATGTACTTGCAGAGCATTCCTCAAGTGTTCTTCATATTCCTCCCTGGTCTTGGAGTAAATGAGAATGCCATCAATGAACACTACTACGAACTGATCCTGGAATGGCCTATAGACATCACACATCAACTGCATGAGGGCCGTTGGAGCATTTGTCTACTCAAAGGGCATGACAACAAATTCATAGTGTCCATATCTTTTCGGGAATGTATACTTGTGTATCTCCTTCTCCTTCATTCTTAGCTGGTGATAACCAAATCTTAGATCAATCTTGGAGAAGTACTATGCATTAGATATATGATCGTACAATCATCTATGCGGGACAATGGGTATCTGTTCTTCATAGTTAACTAATTGAATTGACGGTAGTTGATACAAAGCTTCATTGAACCATCCTTCTTCCTGACAAATAGCACTGGCACACCCCAAGGGGATATGCTAGGCCAGATGCAGCTTTTGTTAAGAAACTCTTGGATCGGCCTTTTCAACCCCTACAACTTAGTGGGGGACATGCGATATGGAGCTTTGAAGATGGGAGCTGCTCCTGGAAATAATTCAATAGAGAAATTTACCTCCCTCTCAGGCGGCACACCAAGTAAGTCTTCAGAAACGACATTAGGATAATCTTTTACAATAGGTATTTCATTTAGGTTGGGTTTCCGTTGTTTTTCTACCAGACAAAGACAAGGGAAGCATCACAACCTGGTTGATCAGCTTGGAAGCTTTCAGGGAATAAATGAGAGTAGGGTGCTTACGATACTAGATACTAAGGAACAAAACCTTAGGAGATCAGATTTTGCAAAAGTGACCTCCTATGACGATAGTTGTAACGACCCGTCCTCTCGAACCCCGCCAGGGACCCCGGAGCCTTCACTACCACCCACATGTCTGAAGATCTGAAAGGGTTAGAAGAATAGTCTAGTGAGATAAGCACTGAATTTAAATAAGTATAATAGGATATACAACTATACAATGTGTCCCAAATAAAAGCACATGCATAAGAAGAAAGGTGTAGTCCTTAAGAGGCATACTCGGAGAACTTGTGAACACAACTCTTAGCTCACTCAGGTGCAACAGCTCACAACACTCTCTTTCACAACTGCTGATAGCACATGGCACCATAGCCACCTCTGCACACCATATGACACCAAGCTCCCGCGACAAAGAGCCCCTAGCTGAAGAGAGTGGGGGGGGGGTGAGCCTTATGAATAAGGCCTAGTAGGGATTACCAGTCTCACACCGGCTAGAGCAACAGGAACTCCGAAAATAGGAAACTACACTAGAAAGTAGTAAACTGAGGAACACTTATAACAGGATACTATAAAGCAATGGAAAGAGAACATGCCACAACCACCAACCAAGGTCGGGCCACACACAACTCCCACAGAAACCAATGGAGTCGGGCACCAACCGGAAGCAACCCTCAGCACACTTGCCAAGGGAGGGAGCTTTTTTGAGACCAAGAGCAACCACATGAGAACAATGTTTCACCACAAGCACGACCACCTCAAACCTCCATGAGGTTGATGGCTCACAAACAAAACCACCTCAGACATCAGACGCACCTTGATGTTTGGAAACCACACACTGGTGCCACCACGGACGGGCACCAAAAAATGGATTACAAAACCATGGTCGGGGCCCACACTGTTGCCCAGATAGCAAGCCCAGAGGGGGGTGAATGGATTGCTTAAAAAATCTTTTAGTAGAAATTCCTGTAAATAAAACAGACTAGACATACAACACTAAGATCGATAGTTAGGGTTAGCATTAATCAAACCAAACAAGCAAGCACAAGACAACATAAAATTTTATCCTGGTTCGGACTTCCTATCCCAAGGAGACCTATGTCCAGTCCCCAAGCAACCACTTAGGACTCCACTATGCAAGGGTACAGTCCCAGTGAGACCCCCAAAATTTTGTCATTTTATATTATGCATGTGATATTTACTTGTTATGTATATAGTGTGTGTATTGAATTTATGTATATTCTAATAATTAAATTGTTCATGTGCATATGTATGTATATATGTTATTTTATGTGATTATAGGTAATTAGCTAATTTTGTACATGATGTACTTATTTAAATACTGTGGATGTTCTATTAAGTAATGTTGTGCATATGGTAGGTAAGTATTGTTATATATCTTGTAAATACACGTAAGGTTATTAATATATATATATATAATATATATATATATAGCATGCATTATCTAGTTGTTGATGTACATATTCTGTTTACTTAAATCCATGCATGTTGTATGTAATTACACTGTGTACACATGTACATATATATCATTAACCATGTGCATGTTGAATCTAATTATTGATGTACATATTGTATTTATATATTTCATGCATAATGTATGTAACTATGTTGTGTACATGTGTTTATATATATATATATACATATATATATGTCAAATTAAGTGTACGTATGCAAATAAATTATTGTTGTATAGATTGTTCTTATTTAACTTTTGCAAATTGCATCTTAATAATACTGTGCATATATTATCTAACTATTGATGTTCATATTATACTACTTATTCCATGGATATTGTATGTAATTATGCTTTGTATAATTGTATATGTTTATCTTGTGCATATGATGGCTATCAAATTTTTGTAAATTGTTTATGATGTATAAATTTAACTGTTTTGATGTATTCTGGTTTTCTGGCCAAGATGCACAGTTGGCGGCAACATGTAGGCCGCTGACTGCATGGCCAGAGGGATTAGCGTCCAGATCGATGGACGCCAACCCCCCCTATTGGCGGCACCTTATGTGGACGCCAAGTTCCCAACTGTGTGGCGATTTCAGATTTGGTAACGTCTGCATTTCGTTCGGTTCCAGTTTAGGAAACCCATCTATAATCGTAGGAGACCTACCCTAATGCGTACCCAACCTACCCAGCTCTATTAAAACACCTTGGTTCGGCCGATTATGTCTTTTTGGTCTTTGTGAAACCCTAGAACCCTTGTGGAGAAAAGCTGATCATTGGAGAGCTAGATCTGGCGAGTGGAAGAGTTTCTAGAGATCTACACTGACTGGAGGATAGTCCATACATCAAGGAAGCATCTCCAACTCAGAGGATCAACTTACATGAGAAGAAGAACCGAATCTGAAGAGGTTTTGAACACCTTCTTGGCTGGGCCGAGGAGGGCTTCTCCGACAAGATTTGATCTTTGTGGATTTATTTTGAGGCAAGCAACCTATGGATGACAACCCTACTCATGTCCCCTTAGGTCCTAGCATTTTTCTGGAATTTTCCTTGTGTCTTGGAACCTCCAAATCCCCTTGTATTTCTGTACTGTCTGCATGGTCTGTAGACAGGAAGTTGGCGGCCACATACTGTGCCGCCAAGTTCCTATGTTGGCGGCATGATCTTGTGCCGTTGACACAGTTGGCGGCATACACTGTGCCGCCAGGTTCTTCAGGGTTCTAAAAGTGCACTGTTTGATATTTAAAATGTGTTATTTGGACTTCTGGATGTATATGCATGCTGTAAAATTATATGTGGTCAGGGTCAGTCATTAGGTCAAATCATGAAGATATTTCAAATTTCTGTACATAGTGGTAATTATTGAAATTTTTGTATTAATGAGAGAAGCATGGTTTATCTATGTTTAACCCGGAATAATTAGATTTGCCACATGTCAGGGTTTTATAAATTTTCCATATCCTTATGAGGACTGTTTTCATGCTTTGAAACTGTTACACACTACTATTTCACTGTGAAATCTAATTAAGTGAAAATCTTGAGTAATATGCCTGAACTCTTTCTTAATTAAAGAAATTTGAATTACTGTTCATAAAAATCTGGAAAATTTAATATGTGATATACTAACTGCATGTAGCATGTGATAAAAATTTGGTACTGATGACAATAGTAGGTACCATTTGTGTTATAAAAAGTGAAAGTAATTATAATGAGCATGATTAGCTTAAACATGTAAATTTCATTGTTAACAACATATTAATATTCTGTTATGAGTTATTTATCACTATTAAACAGTAAGAGTGAATGTTGTAAAATGAAAGGTAAATATTATGCTAAGTGCATGTGAAAAGGGATTAAAGTGTGTATATAAATGTGATGAAATGTGATAATGTGTTAATGCAAAATTGGGCCAAGATTGACACTGCTACCATAGAGGTCTGAGAGTTGTACCATAGAAAAGTCCCTATGGAAGGATCAACATTGTGAAATATATCCTATGGGCATTAGGATGAAACCCTAGAGGTGGACAAGTACCATTGGATACGGTGGAGAGGGCTTCTCCCAGTCTGCGCTGTTACAAAGATTCGCCACTAGATTGGCCAGGTGGCGGCTGTGTGTCAAGTGATGTTCTATGTGCTATGTGCTATGTGATATGGGTGCGTACGTCCTCTAGCTGGTACAGAGGACTATGTGTCATAGCAACTTAAGTGATAAAATGTGAATAAAGTGTAAAGTGTAACATGTGAATGTGGCACGTGGTAAGTGCAAGCGATGTGACGTGTAATAAGTGAAAGTGCAAGTGAAACATATGTGAAAAGTGTGTGAAACCCTTTGTAAGTGAAAGTGAATGTATGTGAGTGAGTAAATGCAAGTGAAAAACTAAGGTAATATGTCAATATGTTGATGAGTATATTTATATCATTCATGTGTTAATATGTTGATGTAACATCATGTTTAGTATCATATTATATAGGTTAATAACATCCATGTAGTGGCATATGTAAATGTGTGTATGTAAACATGTAAGTTGTGCAATGTGAAAGATGAGCATGTGAAATTGTTAAATGAATAAGATTGCATGTGAACAAATGTAAAACCATGTAATTATAGTTAATTCATCTCAAAACAGCAAGTAAAGTGTGATTATGATTGTGATAAATACATAAAAGAATGTCTAAGTTCCATGATAGACATGCTATTCACTTAGTACATAGTTCTATGATTAATTGTATATGGTGCCTACCGACTTGAATATTTTTTAAACCTTCAATTCTTGTTTAATAAAATGTGATATCATGTGTAATTGTGATTTATTTATATTAAAACAGCAAACAAAATGTGTAATTGAATATGAAAAGTGCACGTGAAATATGAATAGATATCATGATAGGTTGCTCATTACTTTGTGCTTAACTCCATGCTCTAGTTAGTAGAGTTGTACCATAACATGGATAATGTTTGGATTGTTAAAAATATATTACATGGTAGGTGTAGAAAGCATGTATAGGTGTATGTTTGTTATCCATGATTTAATATGAGCATGTGTTAGTTAGGAACATGTTGGGATGATTCATGTGTAATTAATTAGGTAAAGCATGTGCCATGTAAATTGTTATGGTTTAAATGATAGCATGTGTTTCTTTATTGTTTGGTAGTTTAACATGTGTGTGATATATGTAAGGTTGAGTTTTTAGAGTGCTTGCTGAGTCCTTTAGAGTCATACTTGCTTCGGCGTACAGGTGAGATAGGTGTTCTCGTACTTGGAGAGGGTGTTGCGAGGAGCATCCCCGAGCACGAGGAGTAGCATTTTGTGGAGTTCACTATATAGTTGTACATTCTCTTTCATAGTTCGAATAATGTTATTCATATAAACAATGTTATGGACAATGTAGTTCTTTTAAAATTGTAATAATGTGGACTCTGTCATTTTCTTTTGCTATATAGACTGTGGAATGTGTAATGATGATGGAATGAAGTTGAGTTATTTTTTTATTTCCGCTATACTCAATTATATTCATGTACATATCAACCTATCGTTCAGTGTTGGATTATTATCTCACTGTAATGACGCCCTTTGTACGACGTGGATTGGTATAATCGTACTGGTATAAAGAGGGTCGTTACAGTCCCCCTTAAGGACACTTACACATCCAGCCGCAGCTGGCCTTCTCTTCTCAGCTACAAGAGGAATCACACCACCTGCACCAACAGGTCTTCTCTTCACACTAGAAGAAGATCAACTAAAGGGAATGCATTGTAAGAGGGAGGCCCCAAGACCAAGCTTATAATCACTTGCTTGATCTGAGGCACACGATGATTACAATATGACTCTCTCTCAGATCTACGCAAGCTCTCAAAAACAAATGCACTATTCTCACAGAGAGCTAAGAGCTATGATGGTTGGAATGGACGAGCTGGCTCTTGTTGTTTTTTAGGTGACTGGAGTTTCAAGCTTTTCGAAGATTCAGAGTTCAAACTATCTAACTTTGTAACGCCCCTCTTAGACCCAGTACAGTTACACCAACTCACATTGGATCTAATAGAGGTATTACAGTGGAATGAATCCAACAATTACAATACAGGTTGAAATATACACAAATAACTATTCAATTCCAATGATAATTGATAGAATATGGAATTAAACACTTGCAATCAGCATTTATTCAAAAGTAAATCTAATGCATAAAAAGGTAACAATAGTCCAAAGTTTATTACATTTTAATGACTAGCTGCATAAAGGAAATTACATAAGATCCTCACATACAAGAGTCACTCTAAACTCTCTAGGACAAGCTAAGTCTCCACGTCCTCACGCTCTGAGTCAGTTTGCACTAACTCCTCCGTATCCTCTGGCTCTCCTGAAATGTTAGGCAAGTATGAGTCTACAAGACCCAGCAAATCACATGAAAGACAGTTCAAGATATTAACAGTATATTAGGTTTAAAAACATGGTAGTACATTAACATTCCATTCATTGATATCATATACTTTTCCTTACTATAGTTCTAAGCCCATTGGCAATCATTCATTTCATAGTGATTCTAACTATTATGGAAATAAAACATGTTTGTATGTAACATGGAATCACTTATTCATGGAATCTCTTCGATGTCATGTGACCTACAACAATTCTCATGTATCAATTTCTCACTTATACATGCACTATTCTTTTACATACAATTTTCATGTAGTAATATTAAAACATTGTCATGTAGCATGAATTCTTTGAACAAGTTCACATGTAGGAATGTAAGCATATAACATGTAGCATGAGGCAGGTAGACATGTAACTTGTAGCATGTAGACATACAACTTGTAGACTGTAATCATTTTCGTATAGTTGCCAAGACATAGCCCACACTAAATTAGAGATCAGTAGTCATTTAACATTCACTTATCACCTAGGCAATGCGGTGATGAAGTCATAGTATTTGCACAAAATCGGGGAAAGTCCTTCCCACCTTGGCCAGTAGAACAAGTCTACCTCCAGGATTTCAATCCGTTGCCCACGGATTCATTTATTTACATGTAGGTGAACCATTACCATAGGGGCATCTACGGTGTAGTTCCTTGTAGGAATCTCTAAGATAGCAATGTCTTATTGGCATCATTGATATAATGCATACACTAACATGTATAATAGATAGTGACATTTTATTTCATACTATTTAACATGTGTTAATGCAATATTTCAAAGTACAACACTTTTAGTTTTGAAATCCTATTTACTGTACAACAGATTTCTATCATGATATTAATATTCATTCTTGCATTTACATTCATATTTATTCAATTCTATGTGTAATATATTGTTCAGAAATTCATAACAGAACGTACGCATGTCTGAAAATTCTGAAATTTTAACAAAATTCGAAATCAGGATTACAATGTACATGCCAAATTTCATCATATTTTTCTGATTTCTGCAAATATTTTTCATGAAATTAACTCTATTAAATCAACTAACTACATGGTTCAATATTGAGAAAAGTTCATAATTTTCATATGGAACAGGGATTACTGACATATTATATGTATCGCAGTAATTTAACATCAATCCACATGCTCTCCTTTAAACCATGTACTTATCTTTTGCTAACTTAACATTGATTGTTGCCATGTAATTATGCAAGTTCAACAATACATATATATACATAACCTGTACATTATAGCAATAGACAGTCCATAATATAACAATAACATGCTCTGATATTACATGGTTGAAACACATACATTCATTATACATTTAAACAAATTCACTCAGATTTCTGGAAATACATGATTCTGTTAAACTTGACGTCAATTGGTATGACTTTACTATAGTAGACGTCCACATACGATGTCGTCAAGTAATTATAGACGGCGGCACATAGCGCCGTTAACACAAACCGACGGCGGCACATAGCGCCGTTTACATATAGTAAGATAGAAAATACATAAAATTCGGACGAACTAAATGGCAGTCGATATTGCCGTTTACAGGATATAGACGCAATACCCTGGACGTCTAGTTCTAAGACACAGAAAACACAGAAAAACCTGCATGAAATAACGACGTTTCTAACCCTTCCCGTAGGTTGTTTTCATGCTTTAAAAATACAGAAAAATGTAGATACGTAGTATAACATATCCTAAACTAATCCCCCATGCAACTTGCCTTAATCCCTCCTAATGGAGTGTCGAATCCGAGCTCGAAGAAGCTCGTCTCGCCATGGAGACAGTTCTTTCCTCCGCCTTCAAGCGATCCAAAACCTCCTCCGATGTAGTTCCTCCGCCTGGATGAGCCTCTGGTTAACAAGTTCTATGCATCTCCTCGGTGAAGAAGCCTCCGATCCGCATGAACCAGCACCAGATCGCTCTGCAAAATCCCTTCCTCGGCCCTCTTTTTCCTTCTCCAGACCAGAGTAAAACCTCTTCTATCCACGAGATCTGTCTTATAAAGACCTCTCAAGCAAAGGCCAAACCTAATCTTGACCCTCGGATCTAAACGCATCGGATCAGCTCATTAAAACCTTCCCGAAACGGCCGATCTCCTTTATCCGGAACGGAAAGCCCAAAACAGGCAAGTCAGTTTAACGTCAACATAGGTTGCCGTCTACCCCAAATATAAACGTCCATCGATGATGTCGTTGATAGTCTTGCCCATAATTAAATATTCAGAAAAATATTAAACGTCAATACCTGTTGTCGTTAACACCATATAAACAGCATACAATGTTGCCGCTTACAAGTTTTAACGTCAAACGATCTTGACGCCTAGTTCTACACACAACATCATTCAAAATATGCAGAAATAAACAACATGCACAGAATAAATTCAAGAAATTCTAGGGTACTACATCCTCTCTCCCTTAAATAATCTTCGTCCTCGAAGATTGAGTTAAGTTACTCACCGAACAAAGACGGATAAAGCTTCTCATTCTTTCTTCAAGCTCCATGTTGCCTCTTCACGTGAGAAGTTCCTCCATAGAATCTTCACAATGGAATGGACTTTGATCTTAATTCTTGCACCTTCCTGTCCAGAATCTCCACAGGTTGCTCAGACTAAGACAAATCTGGCTGCAACTGAATCGGCTCATAACTGATCACATGAGCCGGATCTCTAACATACTGCCTCAACATGGATACATGAAATACTGGATGCACAGCTACTAAAGATGGTGGCAAAGCTAACTGGTATGCCACATTCGATCTTCTTCTTCAATTTCAAAGGTCCAATGAATCTCAGGTTCAGCTTACCCCTCTTTCCGAATCTTACTACACCTCTGGTTGGGGAAACCTTAAGGAAAACATGGTCTCCAACCTCGAATGCCAAATCCTTCCTTTTTGCATCTGCATAACTCTTTTGACGATCTGAGCCGCCTTTATTCTCTGCACAATCATCTAAATCTTTGCTGAAGTGTTTTGCACCACTTCCGATCCAACCAGATGTCGATCTCCTGACTCCTCCCAACACAATGGGGATCTACAGGGTCTTCCGTACAAAGCTTCAAAAGGTGCCATACCTATGCTCGAATGGAACTGTTATTATAAGCAAATTCCACAAGAGATAGATGGCGCTCCCAATCACCTTTCCATTCTAAAACACAAGCTCGAAGCATATCTTCCAACATCTGAATAGTCCTCTCGGACTGTCCATCCGTTTGTGGATGAAATGCCGAACTCAACTTCAACTGACTGCCAAAGCCTGCTGCAAACTCTGCCAAAACCTGGAAGTGAATCTCGGATCACGATCTGAGATAATCGAGTTCGGAATTCCATGCAGCTTCACAATACTATTAATATACAGTCTGGCCAAGCTCTCAACAGACTGTTTCTTCTTCATAGCAAGGAAATGAGCACTCTTCGAAAATCTACAACGATTACCCAAATGGAATCATTTCCTCTAGCCGGTCAAAGCAATCCAGATACAAAGTCCATGGTCACTTGCTCCCACTTCCACTGAGGGATATCTAACCTCTGCATCAAGCCTGAAGGTCGCTGACGCTCCGCCTTCACTTGCTGACAATTCAGACACTTCGCCACAACATCAGCCACATCTCGCTTCATGCCAGACCACCAGAAAGAACGCTTCAAATCCTTGTACATCTTCCCACTGCCTGGGTGAATAGAGAACTGAGATCTATGCGCCGCCTCCAAAATTTCCTTTCTCAGATCAACATTATTAGGGACACAAACCCTAAGATTCAAGCGAATCACATCATCTTCATCTCTGGTAATTCCGCTCTTTCCAACCACTCCTGCAACAACGGATCATCTTTCTGCAACGCAATGACCCGATCAAGAATAGAAGATCTCAAAGACAACTGCGCCATGAACAAGTTACACAATGAGGTTCTAGAACAGCCAAAGAACTTGAAGCGTCATCTAGCATCTTCCAGTCTTGCCTCATCATTTGCCTTTTCCTGCTCAACGCATCTGCCACTACATTGGCCTTCCCTGGATGGTAAGATAGTTCAAAATCATAGTCTTTCATGAATTCTATCCACCTCCGCTGCCTCAGATTCAACTCCTTCTGCGAGAATAAGTATTTGAGACTCTTGTGGGCTGAGAAGAGTCAAATCTAACTCCATATAGATAGTGCCTCCACATTTTCAAAGCATAGACCACAGCTGGTAACTCCAAGTCATGGGTCGGGTAGTTGCTCTCATACTCCTTAAGTTGCCTAGAAGCATACGCAACAACTCGACCACCCTGCATCAGAACACAACCAAGCCCAATCTTCGAAGCATCTGTGTAGATAGAGAAGAATCTACATCATTGGGCAAAACAAGCACTGGCGCTGAGGTCAGACGAGCCTTTAATTCCTGGAACGCCTTTTCACAAGCCTCTGACCACTCAAACTTGACTCCTTTCCTTGTCAACTTCGTCAAAGTCGCCGCAATAGAAGAAATCCTTCGATGAATCTCCTATAGTAGCCAGCCAAGCCGAGAAAACTTCTGATGTCAGCTGTAGATCTCAGTGTTTACCAATCAAGAACAGCTTCCACCTTAGCTGGATCTACAGACACACCTTCTCCTGATATAACATGACCCAAGAAATGGACTTCTTTCATCTAGAAGTTGCACTTTCTGAATTTAGCATACAGCTTATGCTCCCTCAGGACACCCAACACAATCTTCAGATGCTCGCTATGAGTCTCTTCATCGGGCGAATAAATCAACACATCATCAATGAAGACTACCACAAAAGAATCCAGATACTGCCGAAAAACTCTATTTATCAAATCCATGAAAATTGCTGGAGCATTTGTCAAACAAAGGGTAAGACAAGGAACTCATAAAGGCCATATCTTCTCCTAAAAGCCGTCTTAGCAGAATCTTCTGGCTTAATTCGGAGTTGATGATAGCCAGAACGAGGATCAATCTTAGAGAATACGGAAGCTCCTCGCAACTGATCAAACAAGTCATCAATACGAGGTAAGGGTACTTGTTCTTACAGTTACCTGGTTGAGCTTACGTAATCTATGCACAACCTCATCGATCCACCCTTTTTCTTCACAAAAAGAACAGGTGCTCCCCAAGGCGAAATGCTCGGTCGGATGAAGCCCTTATCAAGTAATTCCTGCAGCTGCTTCCTCAACTCTGCCAATTCCGCTGGCGCCATGCGATAAGGTGCAATGGAAATAGGTGCTGTGCCGGGTACAAGCTCAATGCCAAACTCTAACTCCCTTGCAGGTGGCAAACCTAACAAATCTTCAGGAAAGACATCGCTGAAATCTCTGACCACCTCAATATTCTCGACAGATAGAACCTTCTTCGAATCCTCGGTAGAAACGCGAAAAAACATTGCTCGGTCAAGATAGTTTTCCTGCTGGAGTATGCACAGACAAGGAACCTCCATTTTCCGGAACTAGACCATTCTCCTTAATCAGACCTTGCAAATCTCTCGGAAACAAAACTATGCGTGGCACCGGTATCAAATAAGACTCTAGCAATGCATTCCCATAATTAGATTGTACCTTCAGTGACATGCTCTGCCAACTCTGCCTCGTCTCTCGCCAAGCGAACACTCGAGCCGGAGCCCTCGGTCCTCCCTGCTGCTCTCGTGCGGTCTTGCTGCTGCTGGTGCTACTGCCCACTACAGTCTGCTGCGCCATCTTCGGATAGTCTCTGATCTTGTGGTTCTTATCACCACATCTCAAGCATCTCCCGGAAGTCACCCAACACACCTCGCCTCCATGACGCTTCCCGCACTGGGTACACACTGGCTTTTCTGCAATCATACCTCCGCCTGGAGTCTGTGCCGCTGCTCTCGCTGGAACCACTGCTCTCTGCTGAAAAGCTGGGGTCTTCTTCTTCTTATCCTGCCGCTGGAAAACTGATGCTGGCCTCTTCAAAGAAGCTCTCTTCTCTTCAAGGTAAACCTCCATCTCTGCCTCCTGTATACAAGCTGCTGAAAAAGCTTCCTCCATGGAACGATGACCTAAAGCCACTAGTCTCGTCCTCAGGGATGGCTTCAACCCCATGATAAATTTCTTACCTTCCTCCGCTCATCTGCCACAATGTGAGGCGCATACTTGGACAGCTCCGCAAATCTTGCCTCATACTCAAGTACACTCATTGACCCCTGGGTCAACGTCAAAAACTCCTGCTCCATGCGGTCCTGCACGTGCTCTGGAAATACATTGCCTTGAACAAGCGGACGAATTCAGTCCATGCAACCTCCATAACACCATCTTCAAACTGTGTGCGTAGTACAGAGGACCACCACACATCGGCACGCTCCTGAAAAAAAAGGTAAGTACATCTAAGATATATTCCAAACAATACCCATAAGCTCCTTAAAATCTATCTTTACCTGCAGCATATAAGTAGCTAAGGTCACTCACTCTCTCCTCTTCCGCACAAAGAAGGGCACGAAAGATCTTCTCCGTCTCTCTAAGCCACCTCTCCGCAAGAATGGGATCACTCTCTCCCTTAAAGAAAGGTAGGGTCATCCTCCTGAATCTCTCCATCATAGGCACACCTCCAAAAACTGCCTCCTGAGCAGGTGCCCGTGCCTACAATCCAAACATCTCTTCGATAACAACTCTTCAGTTAACACCTTGAATAATTCTTGCAGCTACCGACTTGAACCTGCACCTGCGCCTGCAATGCCGCTGTAGTGTGAGCCTGAGTCTACATCGCATGCACCAATCCTTGCATCAATGCTCCGTAGTCACAGGTAGTGGTGGGGTGGCAAAGGTACACCAGTCTGGTCCTGAGCCTGCTGTGCTGGAGTCTGCTGATCACCTGCTGATCATCACCTCAAGCGGGCCAGCTCCTCTACGTCCACGAGTCGCCATAGACTGCAAAATAAGCATCCTATTTAATAACCTATTATTCTACATAACTTGGACTAATTCTTTATGCAGACTTGAAATGTGAATACAATACTGATATTCTATTTATGTACATGTTCAACCTGGATCGCTCTGATACCAATCTCTGTAACGCCCCTCTTAGACCCAGTACAGTTACACCAACTCACATTGGATCTAATAGAGGTATTACAGTGGAACGAATCCAACAATTACAATACAGGTTGAAATATACACAAATAACTATTCAATTCCAATGATAATTGATAGAATATGGAATTAACACTTGCAATCAGCATTTATTCCAAAGTAAATCTAATGCATAAAAAGGTAACAATAGTCCAAAGTTAATTACATTTTAATGACCAGCTGCATAAAGGAAATTACATAAGATCCTCACATACAAGAGTCACTCTAAACTCTCTAGGACAAGCTAAGTCTCCACGTCCTCACGCTCTGAGTCAGTTTGCACTAACTCCTCCGTATCCTCTGGCTCCTGAAATGTTAGGCAAGTATGAGTCTACAAGACCCAGCAAATCACATGAAAGACATTCAAGATATTAACAGTATATTAGGTTTAAAAACATGGTAGTACATTAACATTCCATTCATTGATATCATATACTTTTCCTTACTACAGTTCTAAGCCCATTGGCAATCATTCATTTCATAGTGATTCTAACTATTATGGAAATAAACATGTTTGTATGTAACATGGAATCACATATTCATGGAATCTCTTCGATGTCATGTGACCTACAACAATTCTCATGTATCAATTTCTCACTTATACATGCACTATTCTTTTACATACAATTTTCATGTAGTAATATTAAAACATTGTCATGTAGCATGAAATTCTTTGAACAAGTTCACATGTAGGAATGTAAGCATATAACATGTAGCATGTGGCATGTAGACAGGTAGACATGTAACTTGTAGCATGTAACATGTAGCATGTAGACATACAACTTGTAGCATGTAATCATTTTCGTATAGTTGCCAAGACATAGCCCACACTAAATTAGAGATCAGTAGTCATTTAACATTCACTTATCACCTAGGCAATGCGGTGATGAAGTCATAGTATTTGCACAAAATCGGGGAAAGTCCTTCCACCTTGTCCAGTAGAACAAGTCTACCTCCAGGATTTCAATGCGTTGCCCACGGATTCATTTATTTACATGTAGGTGAACCATTACCATAGGGGCATCTACGGTGTAGTTCCTTGTAGGAATCTCTAAGATAGCAATGCCTTATTGGCATCATTGATATAATGCATACACTAACATGTATAATAGATAGTGACATTTTATTTCATACTATTTAACATGTGTTAATGCAATATTTCAAAGTACAACACTTTAGTTTTGAAATCCTATTTACTGTACAACAGATTTCTATCATGATATTAATATTCATTCTTGCATTTACATTCATATTTATTCAATTCTATGTGTAATATTTGTTCAGAAATTCATAACAGAACGTACACATGTCTGAAAATTCTGAAATTTTAACAGAAATTCGAAATCAGGAATTACAATGTACATGCCAAATTTCATAATTTTCTGATGTCTGCAACTATTTTTCATGAAATAACTCTATTAAATCAACTAACTAACATGGTTCAATATTGAGAAAAGTTCATAATTTTCATATGGAACAGGGATTACTGACATATTATATCTATCACAGTAATTTGGACATCAATCCACATGCTCTCCTTTAAACCATTGTACTTATATTTTGCTAACTTAACATTGATTGTTTCCATGTAATTATGCAAGTTCGACAATACATATATATACATAACCTGTACATTATAGCAATAGACAGTCCATAATATAACAATAACATGCTCTGATATTACATGGTTGAAACACATACATTCATAAATTATACATTTAAACAAATTCACTCAGATTTCTGGAAATACATGATTCTGTTAAACTTGACGTCAATTGGTATGGCGTTTACTATAGTAGACGTCCACATACGATGTCATCAAGTAATTATAGACGGCGGCATATAGCGCTGTTACACACAAACCGACGGCGGCACATAGCGCCGTTTACATATAGTAAAGACAGAAAATACATAAAATTCGGACGAACTAAACGGCAGTCGATATTGCCGTTTACAGGATATAGACGGCAATACCCCTGGACGTCTAGTTCTAAGACATAGAAAACACAGAAAACCTGCATGAAATAACGGCGTTTCTAACCCTTCCCGTAGGTTGTTTTCATGCTTTTAAAATACAGAAAAATGTTAGATACGTAGTATAACATATCCTAAACTAATCCCCCATGCAACTTGCCTTAATCCCTCCTAATGGAGTGTCGAATCCGAGATCGAAGAAGCTTGTCTCACCAGGGAGACAGTTCTTTCCTCCGCCTTCAAGCGATCCAAAACCTCCTCCGATATAGTTCCTCCGCCTGGATGAGCCTTTGGTTAACAAGTTCTATGCATCTCCTCGGTGAAGAAGCCTCCGATCCGCATGAACCAGCACCAGATCGCTCTGTAAAATCCCTTCCTCGGCCCTCTTTTTCCTCCTCCAGAACTACAGTAAAACCTCTTCTATCCACGAGATCTGGTCTTATAAAGACCTCTCAAGCAAAGGCCAAACCTAATCTTGACCCTCGGTCTAAACGCATCGGATCAGCTCATTAAAACCTTCCCGAAACGGCCGATCTCCTTAATCCGGAATGGAAAGCCCCAAAACAGGCAAGTCAGTTTAACGTCAACATAGGTTGCCGTCTACCCCAAATATAAACGTCCATCGATGATGTCGTTGATAGTCTTGCCCAGAATTAAATAATTCAGAAAAAATATTAACGTCAATACCTGTTGTCGTTAACACATATAAACGGCATACAATGTTGCCGCTTACAAGTCTTAACGTCAAACGATCTTGACGCCTAGTTCTACACACAACATCATTCAAAATATGCAAAAATAAACACACAATGCACAGAATAAATTCTAGGGTACTACAAACTGCTTCCATGGAGTCACTAGTCTTCTATTTATCTTCTGCGAATTATTTTGACCATTGTAGTAGCCGTTGAAATGTCTGTTGTCTCACAACTTCATGCACGTTAGAGAGACTGGTCCGAAGCAAGGAGTAGGTGAGCCTACAGCCATTAATGCTTGGATTGACACTTACACCTTCATGGAAAGATTGTATGAATCTTCTATCCTTTTTGTCAGGTTGACAACTTCATCTTTGATGTGCGTTTATACAGAAGTCCTGCATATAAAATGCTGACACCTAGACAACTTTTCTTTGTCTAAATGTCAGTCAACATTAGTGGTCGTGCAATATGAAGATACACCAAAAAGGAATGTTATTCTGTCAACACAAAAGCAAGATTTTATGTGACAAGTGATGTAAGCAAGGATATTGTGTGGAAATAATGTACTAACACAATAAATGATCAAGATCTTAAGATACAATAAGATGCGCGGGAAGGCATTTAGAAATCCACAGAGTTTCGAGCATATGCATATTTAAGTATTATAAGGAATGAAAATAAGAAGATAAAGCAAGACTTTTCAAGAGCTATATAAATTTATTTTTGAAAGAACATTATGTAGAAATGATATTGATATCAAATTGATGATATAATCATGTGAGAATCTAATCCATGTTGAAACCAAGTCGATGTGAACATAATCCATGTATTAATATAATGAAATTGATGTTCTGTACAAAGTCATTACTTAGCAGAAATAGATGAGCAGATGAAATCGTTGTTTCAATAAAATCGTTGTTTCATAGAAGGTCGTTGTAGAGATGAAATCATTGTAGCAACCGAATCGTTGTTTGAGAGAAACAGAATCGCTGCAGCGACCAAATCGTTATTTTAATGATGAAATCGTTGTTTCAATGATGAATGAACGTTGTTAAGTAAAAGCAAATCGTTGTTTTGAGCAAATCATTGTTGTTGCGCTCAAATCATTCTTCAAGTGAAAGTAAATCATTGTTTCGATCAAATTGTTGTTTAAGTTAAAGCTAATCATTGTTTTGATCAAATCGTTCTTTAAGTAAAAGCAAATCGTTGTTTTACTTATGAAATCGTTGTGAGACGGAATCGTTATTTAAGTGACTTACAGAATCCTTATAGCGATGGAACGTTGTTTCTATAAAAGAAATCATTGTGTACTTAGACAAAACGTATGCATTTGAACTTGCAACAGTGTGGAGAATAACTTACAGATTTTCTTGATTTATTTTCTGTGGATAATCTTTAGAAACATTTGTTAGAAAGTATTTTACAGGGTTTTGTTAATCACCAAAAATTACATATATAATCATGATAAGTTTTATATGGAGATGGATTGATCATCAATCTCCCCTTTTTGGTGATGACAAAACATAGAAAATTGCATACATAGAAAGAATGAAATTTGCTTAATTTAAGTTTTTAGGGTATGTCTTTCATAATACTTTCTCCCCCTTTTGTCAATAAGTAAAAAGAATTAGATAAACAAAAAAGAAAATGGAGATAGACAAAGATAAATGGGAGCCAAAAGTATCAGATTTGATTACTTAATGGGGACTAGAAATGTAGAAGGCAAGAGGCAAAAGAAAGGCATGGTGAGTAATGATTGGCCAAGCCTAGAGTCCCTGCTCTTCAAAGTAATTCTTAAATGCACCCCAAGAAATATTGTAGGAAGGCCCCATGTTTGGAGGAAGTCTTTGGATGTGGAGCTGCCTCTGAGCATCAATGAAATTTGCATACTCATCCTTGCCAAAGGAGGATATGTACAAGCTAGTGGTTCCAAAACTAGCATGCTGGAGAAATTTGACGATGGATATAGGGTAAAAAATCTTGTGCTGCTTCAGTTCCCTTTTGAGGGGTTCATAGACTTTGTACCTTTCAATCCAAATGGCAAAAGGATCTTGAACCAAATTGATTGAGTTGAGGTCCAAGAATTCGTCAGCAGAAAGAGAGGGTTTACCGGATCTGACCAGAGAGGAGTTCAAGTGTCCAACTGCTGAGCAGCTTGGTGATAGTGCGTTTCCCACTCAGATGGTGAGAGCCTTTCACACTCAGATAGGAGAGGAGCAAGGACATCAGACTTGATAAAACCCCTGTGATACTCTTGGAATAGAAATCGGTGGAAGGCAAGAGGAGCTTCCTGTGGGACTGTTATTCTGGCCATTACTCTAGCGAATCTTTCAAAGATAGAGGGACCCATAGCGGAGTCCATGAGCAAGGAATGAAGCTTGGGGAGGAAGACAACTCTGGAAACTGAAGGGTAGCAAAGTCCACCTGGAAGTGTTGACAGGGTTTTCAGTCCTGAGCTGTGCAATGGCTCCCCTGAACTGACCAAGCTGAATTTCTGGTAGTTTGTTGATAAACTGATAGTATTCAAACATCTGGAAGTGCCGGATCAACTTGATTTCCCTCTGGATGAAGGGACCCCAAGTATTCCTATGGTGGATAACAAACCACTTAGATAGAGTAAGTTGGTGGTCTGAGGGTGGAAACCTGTCAGATCTAGCAAGCACATAATTCTGATAGAGAGACTGATGGCCCCGAGCCTACTGGTCTTCAGTCTTACATTCATATAGGGAGAAGATTTTGGACTGATCTGATTTGGATATTGGAGAGAGAGGAAGAAAAATAGTAAGATGTTCGGTGAGATTAAGATGAGGGAGGCCAAAAATAGCAGCAAATGTACATTTTTTAAGAATTCACAGTGGAGGGATCTTCTTCTATTTTCAACAGAAAGAGAGAACCAAAGAGGAGGGAATCGAGGTTCAAAAGAGAGCAAGTTCTTTAGAGACTTTCCTCTTTTTGGGGGCAGGACTGGGAGAGCCTGTCCTGTGAACATGGAAGGACACAAAGAGGACTGAGCAAAGAATTGCTTGTTCAAACTCATCTTTAATGTCTTGTATGATGTGGCCTTGAACACGAGCACCTCCGGAATGATGGTGATGAAGGAGGGAGGAGTGGGTGGATGAAGAGAAGAGAAAGAAGTAGGAGGAGGAGGTGCAGATGGTCGAGCAGCAGATGGTCCAGCAGATGAGGGACCAGCTGAGGATGATGTTGGAGGTGCCTCAAATGTTGGAGGAGGAGGAATTGCAGGAGAGGAAGTGGGTGAAGAGGAGGAGGTAGCAGGAAAAGGTGTAGGTGAGGAGATGTGTTTTGGAAGAGGCTTCTTGGAAGGTTTAGATGCTGGTGGAGCAGAGAAGGATGTGGGTGGAGAAGAAGGAGCTTGAGTCTGAAAACTAGAAGGTACAGGAGGCTCTGGGGGTACAGCAACAACTTCTACACGTGCTTGAGATTCAGCTGGCTCTGCCACTGACTCCACTGGCCCTGATGGCCCAACACAACTTCAGCTTCACAAGGCCATGATGGCACATGCTCCTCAACAGATTGCCTTGATGGCTTGACTTCCTCTTCAGAAGGCCCTGGTGGCCAGATAACCTCTTCAGCAATTGGCCCTGATGGCCCTAATTCCTCAACAACTGGCCCTGATTGCCCAACCTCCTTGATGACCACAGAAGGCCCGGATTCCTTCTGTACAAGTTGAGTGGGAGCAGAAGGGGCAGGAGAGGATAGTTGCACCCTCACAAAGTCTAAAAGTTTTATCATTAACTGCTTCATGCTGCCCAACTCACTTCTCATCTTCTGGAGCTCAACTTTAACTGCTCCAATCTCCTTGGCTTCGGTGCTCTGACTCAGAAAAATGGATTGAACTTCAGATTGTAGTGAGCACAAAATCTCCCCATGTACATTCAATCTATTGATGACAGGCTTCATGTGCACATGAATCCTCTTCTTCTTTGATCTGTGGTGTGCCTTCTAGTGAGTAGGGGAATTCTGGGGGCAACACCCTTTTTCTTTCCACCTGATCTAATAGTGGGCTCCACATCATCATCTTAAACATCTTCAATAATTCCTTCTTGGAATTGATCTGCAGGAGCACTAGCAGAAGGCTCCCTCTGAATCTCTTGCTCCCCCTGAGCTGGAGCATCTTCCATCTGTACATCTGTTGTGTGGCCTGGTGCCACAACTTCTGGAGTAACTTCTGTCTGATTATCTTCCATACCAATGTCTGCAGCAGGAACACTAGGAATGTTTTCCATGAGAGTTTGTTCCTACTCCCCCTCAGCATGAGCAATAGTCTCTAGGAGCGGGGACTGTAAAGGAGATCACTACTTCAGATGAATGCCCAACGGGCTCAATGTGCTCAGGTGCTATTTCTTCAATCCTCCTCACAACTGCAGGAGGTTCCTCAACTCTGACCTAAGCTTCAACCTTTGCCTCTGCTTCTAGAACTGGGTGAAATTTAGGGGCTTCACGAATGATGGCCTCTCCTTTTGCCACCGAGGTCTTGGTCCAAACGTTTCCACTAGAGAGAAACCACTTTTCTTCAAGTTCCTAGACTGAATAGGCTGGCCCATCTTCTCCATCACTTCTCCTTTCAGGTCAATATCATCATTGTAGCACACCGAAATATTTAGTGATTTCAAAATTTAAATAGATGGAAATAAATGATTTCCATAATATCAGAATATTTAAAACATACGTACTATTATCGTATATGTAAGAACACATCAGAAAATTAAATCAACCCCAAACATTATTCCTAAATGTTCCACGAAGAAATTCGTGCAACAAAAAACCGATTGACAAGTGTACGTCACATTGTGACAAATTATCCAAATTAGGAAACTAGGTTGGAAAACTGTTAACACGGAAATGTGACATGACCATAAAATTAAGTAAAAATGTTGGAGAGACTTCCAACATATATATTGATGACCCATTATCGATATTGGGCCAGTGGATCACTTTTAGTCCAAAAATCAAATGAAACAAGAAAATGCATGGAAAATCATAACCCTAAATAAGCTTATATTAGAAAGAGGCAATTAGGGTAAAATTGGAGGCAATAATGCTCACATGGCAACCCAAATTCATGCCGAGCCATCCATGGAGGTTGCTTGATGGCCAAGACTCTCCAATGGAGGAAGAGATCTTCAAAATATGGAAAGACACAAGCTAAAACTGCAACTCTCCTTCCCTTGTTGCATTATGACTTCCAAAAGACATAGATGCTTAAATACTCTCTCCAAAACCCTTGGGGACGAGTTTCACAACTTGTTGGAGTCGTGTGGAGGAGCTCTTGGCGGCTGGGGAGCAGGAGTACAAGCACACCAAGCCCATATTCTTCCCCATCGCGTCTGCTTCAAGCATGCACAAACTATCCACTTGGAGTCGATCAAAGGTAGGTCAAACCTAAATCCCATCATACAAGGCTTATACCCTTGGAAAGAGGGTCAAGTCTACTTCGTAGCCCAACTAGAATGCACAATTTTCATGCAGTATTCTGGGAGTATTAGGCATTGTTCAACCAGTGGTCGGAACAAGGGTTTTCTGAAGAATGAAACTTCCTCAACCCAGAAGGTAGGTTTTCCCCAGCCAAACTTTAACAAATGTTATACCAATGTGTAGATCATCAAGTCTAGTTTCATTTCCAATTAGTTTCATCGAATTCCAATGAGTACATATTGAGTTATAGGAGTTTTGCCAAAGTCGTGCATGTCTGGGACTTTTTACGTTCATGTTGATTTATCGCACATCCCGAGGTCATTTTAAATTATTTACAAATCATAGTTCTCACCTATTCATGTTCCCAAAAACTTTCATGTTGACGCTTTTGTTTGAAATGCCCTAGTTTAGTAGATATAAGGTTGCATGGATCGAACCCCTTGTTCCTATATTTTTCGGCGTTTTCGGTCTTATCCCTGAACCGCGTCCGGTTTAGACGACGTGTTTCAAGTATCTAGAATGACATCGTTCGTGGCCGATGCAATTCAGTGAATTGTGACCATCTGGTATGACACGATTCTCACACTGACCAGTCAACAAGTGCGTGGGTCTTCGCACTACCTGGGAGTCGGAGCCTCTCTGAACTGCGGTGGTATGCCCCGACACATTTCACACGGTCTTCCCACCCAAGGTTTTATAAATGAATTTTCTTAAATGCATCCGGATCCCCCGACGTGATTCAAGCATGAACGCGGCACCAAGGTGGACGCTATTTTGAGTCTTCACTATTTCGCCTTTTTTGACTGTGCACTGGGTTATGAAGTGCGTCAACTATATAGGATGCATATTTCAAGGCTTAACTGAGGTCTGTTTAACATGGTATTCTGTGTGTAATTGACTTATCTTGGGTCTGATCATTACATGATGTCTGTTTAATGGCTTAAAATTTATAACTCATTTAAAAGCTATAATTACATGAATGACATTGAAATTACTTTCTAAATGACGTGACCACTCATGTAACTGCGATTCACCTTCCTACTATTCTACTATGTTTAAAATGATAATTGTTATCTTAAAATCTTGCAAACCATGATTAGTTAAACTGCGTAGTTTATCCCATGTTATCATGTTAAGTGCTTTACGCGAGTTTGAAACCGGTGGATTGTGGATTGAGATGTGTACATCACTACACACTTACACATCTAGGCAGCCCTTTCTTGGGGATTGGGAAGCTCTTATCAGTCATTCCGTATCGGTAGACAAGCGACCTTTCTCTATGACCTTCGTGAATCTCCGTACTCCGTGGATTCCCCCATGGAGACCGAGTTGGTTGTACCATTGAAGTTTCCTGGAGATAGAGTGCACTTCTTCTCTCATTTTGTTCTTGTGAGTGTGATTTACAATCTAGACTCAAGCCATTCATGTAAATATTGAATTAAAGTATAAATCATACCGTTATACTGCCAAATTTATCTCTTGACCATTGTGATCATGAAATTATGTTCAATTTACTTATTACTTGTTCTCATCATCATTATGAACATGACATTACACATGCTTACATATTGAAACTCTCCTTGGCCATTATTAATGACTGTGGGTATCTACATTTAAATTGAAATGAGATGCTGACCGGGCATGATGAGTGTCCAAGGGCTCCAGTCTAGCCGCAATGACAGAGAGTCATAAATATATGTAAACCATGGGGTTAATGATTACTGGCATTGCATCTGCGCTTGGAGTACTGGTGTGTTGAATGATAGATACAATAACCACATACACGTGACTAGTATGCATTTCAAGGTGGATCATTCCTTGGTGTACATTAGTGTCTTATGCCTGATTATTGTTACATGATCGTGCTCGTGCGTGCTGCTTGCTTGCGTGATATGGCCATCATGCATTTATTATAAATAGTGATATCTTGGTTCTTGAAAGCTATTGACATCAAGTGAAATCTTGCGTGCTTGTACAAAATGATCTATTGCTAGTTCTATTTTGTTATATCCTTCTAGATCTTGCTCTATCATGATCACTCTATCTAGCTTGTTTCATGTATCATATTTTAATGAGTTTTATTCGTACTTGCATATCATGACATTCATCGTGCTTACCAAGTTCTAAATTGCTAATCACTTATATCATTGCCCACACATTGAGATATAAATCCTACTGGGCTAGTTTGCTCATTCTCTACTTTTAACCATTCTAGGAGATTATGACATTCAAGAGGAGGAGAAAGTCGAGGATGAGAATGCGTTCGAGTGATGAGTATCACAACACTTGAGTCTATCTTTAGTTAGTTTATTGGAGTGTTAGATTCATGTAGTAGGAATTGAGGATCTATGTACTTCTTCTTTTAATGAGTCTAGTCCTATTATCCAATAGTTAAAGAGTTGTATTAGGTACCTTGATACAATGAAATGAGATTTGAATACATTCTCAATTGAGTTTAATATTTGGGCCCTGTTCATATTGTGTTGATACGCAGTTAGTGCTTGCTAGCTAGAGGTTATTTGGCAACTGTTCATATCTCAGAATATCGACTCGAATTATCCAAATTATTATCGCTACGTAATTCTCGGGACGTGACAGTTTAGTGGTATCAGAGCCCAAGAAAAACCAAATAGGATATATGTCTCAGGATTAAGAGATACCTATGGAACCTAGGTCATGGAAATTAAATATAGTACCTGGTGAGAATGGGTAGAGATTGGGAATATGTTAGATGAACAAAACACTCTACACATATGTATCTAGAGACATTAATGGTTTCCATCCTTTCTCAGGAACCTCATAACACTCACCGCAATGGCTCGCAACCAATGGCAAGCTATGCAAGAGACCGTAGCTGGTTGACTCAAGCACTGCAAAATGTGTTCAGGCTAGAAATTAAGCTGCTGTTGCTAGAAACGGAGCCAGTGATCTGCACTGCAATTTTGGAGTTTGAACCCTCCTCGTTTCCTTGGATCCCCTAATCGAACGAAGCAGGAAAATGAAAAGGGGAAATAGAAAGAATCTTCCATGTTATGCAATGCACCAATAGAGAGAAGGTGGTATTGGCCACTTTTCAATTCACTAAGGATGCCCGCGCATGGTGGAAGGCCACATTGGCCCATCTGCCTAATGTTGCTGAACTGGAGTCGGCTGGATTCTGGGATATTCTGGGGAAAATATCTCTCAGAAAGAGTAAGGAAAAGAAGGCGGCGGAATTTGCCACACTGAAGTAGAAAGGAATGTCTCGCTAAGTATGAGGCTTAGTCCCTCATCTAGCTGTGTATGCCCCACATCTGGTGGGGACAGAAAGACTAAAGGCTAATTGGTTCATGGATGGGCTCAAGCCCATGTTCATCGAAAAGCTCGGACCTCACAACATTCAAACTTACACTGAGATGGTCCAAAGAGCCAGCTGGTAGAGAACACGATGACCAAAGTAGAAGGAATGAGGGGTAAGGACAACTCAATGCCAGTCTTCGTCAAGACGGGAGCGCCTAATATTGCTCCAACTTTCCGTAACAACAACAACAACAACAACAATAACAACAACAAGAGTCCTAATGCTGAAGAGAAAATGTTGTAGACAAGAAGGTCAAGGTAGAAGCAGTTTACTGAGAACTACAAGTTTTGCGATAAACCAGGGCACCGAGCTTAAGAATGTTGGAAGAAGCTTGGGGCGTGCTTAAGATGTGGTGGTCGTGACCACTGTATTCTTGACTGTCCAATGCTGAAGGACTAGCCAGGCAAGACCCAGATTGTACCACGGCGTCAGGGATGCCTTAACGCTATCGTAGAAGCTGACCTACCCGAGGAAGTGGGTATGGTGGAAGGTACCATTTCCATACACTCTCAACCTGCTTTTGTGATTATTGATACTGGAGCTGCATATCATTTCTTTCCACCAAATTTGCTGCAACTCTGCCTATCAAACCTGTACCTCTGAAATTGAAGATCATTGTAACCTCTCCCCTTGGCTCAGAATCTAAACTCACCCACTATTTTCCAAAATGTGAAACTATAATGGACACCAATATCCCTGCCGACCACATTTGTTTAGACATGAAGGGTTATCATGCCATACGGGTGTCGGAGTGGCTAATTGAATATGATGCTGATGTAATTGTGACCATAGAACGGTCATCTTTAAAAGACCAAACCTTCCAACTCTATCACTTCTTGGCACCGTTATCACAAACACCCTATCTTGATATCCTCTTTAAAGGCTTCCAAGCTGATCAACCAAGGTTGTGATGGTATCCTAGTTTAGTCTTGGCAACTGAAAAGAAGAGAAACCAACCTATAAGACATCTATAGCGAAGGATTTTCCTAATGTGTTTCCAGAGGAATTACCTGGCATACCACTTGAGCGGGAGGTAAACTTCACCATCGAGTTACTCCCTGGGGCAGCCCCTGTTTCCAAAGCTCCACATCGCATGTCCCCTGTTGAATTGCATGAGTTAAAGAGGCAGATCAAGAATTACTAGATCAAGGAATTATCAGGCCTAGCACATCTCCTTTGGGAGTGCTAGTACTATTTGTCAGAAAGAAGGACGGGACAATGAGGCATGCATGATTACCGTAAGTCAAACCAGTTGACAATAAAGAACAAGTATCCACTGCCTCGCATCGATGAACTGTTCGATCAGATATATGGTGCACAATATTTCTCCAAGATAGATCTAAGATCAGGCTACCATCAACTGAGAATAAAGAAAGAGGATATACACAAGTCTGCATTCCAGAGTAGATATGGTCACTATGAGTTCGTGGTCATGCCGTTGGTTTAACAAATGCTCCAGCAGCTTTCATGCAACTTATAAATAACATCTATAGGACATACTTAGACCAATTCATGGTGGTGTTCATAGATGGCATCCTTATTTACTTCAAGTCCAAAGAACAACATGAAAAACACTTGAAGGTTGCTCTGCAAGTGCTTAGAGATAATCAACCCTATGCAAAACTTAGTAAGTGTGAATTCTGGATGGAGGAAGTGTCTTTCCTTGGCCACATCATATCCAAGGAGGGAATCTCTGTAGATCCATATAAGGTTGAAGCGGTAAAGAACTGGACAAGGCCGACAACTGTGTTTGAGATCAGGAGCTTTCTGTGTTTAGCCGAGTATTATCATCGCTTCATTAAAGATTTTTCAAAAGATAGTTGTACCATTGACCAGGCTTAACAGGAAGGAGAATCCATTTGCATGGACTGATGAATGTGAGAACGTTTAGGGCATTAAAAGAGCACCTTACCTCAGCACCTGTACCACTGCCAGGCGCTGGGGGGTAGTTTCAAAGTATACACTGATGCATCCAAGATCTGCCTAGGCTGTGTGCTGATACAAAAAGGGAAAGTCATATGCTATGCGTCCAGACAATTGAAGAAGCACGAGGACAATTATCATGTACATGATCTGGAGCTAGCCGCTGTAGTCTTCGCCTTGAAGATATGGCGTCATTATCTTATGGTGAGAAGTTCATTGTGATTTCTAACCATAAAAGCTTCAAGTATATGTTTTCACAGCAGGACTTGAACATGAGACAGAGGTGTGGTTGGAGTATCTCAAAGACTTCGACTTCACTATCCATTATCATCCAGGTAAAGCAAATACTGTGGCAAATGCTCTAAGTAGAAAGCCAATGATCACATTGTCGAGTCTAATGGTGGGGAGAATGGAGACTTATTAGAAGATTTCGCCAAGTAAATATGATGCTGACATCAAGAATAAGGGATGCCTTATTGCTAGTGTTATGGCACAACCTACACTAATGGAGGACATTATAGCACTCAAGAAAATGACCCTGTGCTCGTGGAGATTAACGCTAATCTAGATTAGAGGTCGCATTTCCTTTAATTGAAGATGGAAGACTATTGTTCCGAGATCGAGTATGTGTACTGACATGCGGAGACAAAGAAGATGATTATGAATGAGGCTCACAGACCAGGATACCATTCATTCTGGAACTACCCAATGTATCAGGATCTTAAAAGATACTTTGGTGGCCAAATATGAAGAGGGAGGTGGTGGAATATGTCTCGCGATGCTTAACTTGTCAAAAGATCAAGGCGGAGCACTTGCGACCTGTAGGTAAGCTTAAACCTCTAGAAATCCTAGCATGGAAATGGGAAGGTATTGGGATGGACTTATTTTCGGACTACCTAAATCTAGAAGTGGATCGATGGTTATAGGGTATAGTCGACCGCTTAACTAAGTCGGCTCACTTTTTGGTAGTGAAGAACAAGTGGTCTGTAGATGTGTTTGGCTGCATTGTATATGATGGAAATAGTTAGACTACATGGAGTACTGGTGTCTATCATGTCTGATAGAGACCCTAGGTTTACATCCCACTTTTGAAAAGGACTGCACTATTCCTTGGGATCTAAACTAAACTTTAGTAGACTTTCTATCCGCAGACTGATGTCAGATGGAAAGAACCAATCAGGTGATTGAAGATATGCTTAGAGCCTGTGTCTAGACTTGGAGGTAGTTGGCATGAACACTTACCTTGTGGAGTTCGCCTACAACAATATCTATCAAGCTAGTATTCAAATGGCGCCATTGAAGCACTTTACAGTAGGACTTGTCAATCTCCAATATGTGGTATGAAGTTGGTGAAAAATAAATGCTAGGACCAGAGATGATCAGGGAAACCACAGAAAAAGTGAAGCTTATTATGGAATGAATGGCAACGGTGCAGCAAAGACAAAAGGCATATGTAGATAATAGAAGAAGAGACTTAGAGTTTCAAGTTGGTGATCGTGTATTCTTGAAAGTGTCACCAGGCCTGGGATCAGACAGTTTTGCATTAAAGGCAAGTTATCACCAAGGTTCGTCAGACCTTTTGAAATCCTTGAAAGAGTCGACGAAGTTGCATATCGTTGGCATTACCTCCACAAATGGATGGAATACATAATGTGTTCATATATCCATGTGAAGAAGTATGTACAAGATCCGTATCATGTTATAGAATATGAACTCCTGGAGTTCAACAAAGATGAAACTTATCAAGAAAGGCCAAATAAGATCGTGGACGGACCGAGAACTACATCAACTAAGGAACAAAGTCATCCACTAGTAAGAGTGAGATGGAATCACCGCAGAGAAGAGGATGAGATGTGGAAACTAAGGAAGC
>CM024756.1:88842362-88896555 GCA_014218235.1 Colocasia esculenta | reverse complement strand
TCTCAGCAGTGCGGTGATGCTATCCCATACATGGGCGATCTTGTCGTACTTCTTGGCGAGTACAGCACCGTAGACAATCCCCACTCTTTTTAGGAGGGAGATTGAGGCAGGCGGCAGCAATGTCAAGCATTGGAAGCAGCCATGGTAAATCTAGAGAACCGCCTATGAACAGGGGGATCTAAAGAAAGAAGAAGGAGAGAGCTAGATGATAAGGAGAAAGGAGGAGAAGAAAAACAGAGCAAAACAGAGCAAAGTGCGAAATAAGCCACTTACTGAAGATCCTGATGACCAAACTGTCCCCATAATAAATATTTCCATTTATTTATATATTAATTTTGATGATTAACAAAATAACACTAATGGATTTCTTGAGCCTTGAGAACAGAAGCAAAGAAAAATGAAAGATCAAGACATCTGGTAAGTCCCATCATTTCTATCTAAGTCCCTGTAACGACTTCTTTGATAAGCTGAACGACTTCCTCTTTGACCGGAACACTCGAATCGTTACCGTAACGATTTCTTTAGACTCGCAACGACTCTCTAGCCGTAACGACTTCTTTAGACCTCGTAACGATTTCTTTAGAACTCGCAACGACTCTCTAGCCGTAACGACTTCTTTAGACCTCGTAACGATTTCTTCTTTAGAACTCGCAACGACTCTTCAGCCGTAACGACTTCTTTAGACCTCGTAACGATTTCTTTAGAACTCGCAACGACTCTCTAGCCGTAACGACTTCTTAGACCTCGTAACGATTTCTTTAGAACTCGCAACGACTCTCTAGCCGTAACGACTTCTTTAGACCTCGTAACGTTTCTTTAGAACTCGCAACGACTCTCAGCCGTAACGACTTCTTTAGACCTCGTAACGATTTCTTTACTAGTCATAACGATTTCGCATAACGATTTCTTTATTAGTCATAACGATTTCGCATAACGATTTCTTTATTAGTCATAACGATTTCGCATAACGATTCTTTATTCATAACGATTTCGCATAACGATTTCTTTATTAGTCATACGATTTCGTATAACGATTTCTTTATTAGTCATAACGATTTCGCATAACGACTTCTCTATTAGTCATAACGATTTCGCGTAACGATTTCTTTATTAGTCATAACGATTTCGCATAACGACTTCTCTATTAGTCATAACGATTTCGCGTACGATTTCTTTATTAGTCATAACGATTCGCGCAACGACTTCATAAGTTATCACAACGATTTCTTTACAGTTCATAACGACTTGCTATAACTCATAACGATTTCATAAGTTATGAAGTCAGCAAGATTCTCTTTATCGAATTTCTTGATGCATCAGTATAATGCTTTTTAATAGCGTTGAAAAGTCAAAGTCATATCTTGTCCGTTGACTGCTTTGCATTAAATGCTCTCCGATCGTATCTCCCATGCATGCAGACAATATCTTCCATTTCTATGCTACTCTGTCTACGTACTTTTTCTTGGACAGAAAGGAGCTTTGCTATATACTGCAATATCTGTTCCATCTCAACTAACAATAGATAGCAGTCCTAGTTGTCTTCTATTTATTGATGATATGCTTACAGATATCTGACAAGACTCATCTGGACAACGTTGGACACAAGATACAAAGTTCTATGACATCTCTTTGGCGTGTACACCAGGATAAAAGACTGACGATCAGAAGCTTCCTCAGTAACCAGTCTAACGTACACAAGGATAAGAGACAACGGGCACTTCAACGTTCGAATTTGAATCAGCAGCTTAAATAGAAGACTCAAGACGAAAAGAAAAGAACTGATAGAGCAACATCGCTTGATTTTAGAAGAAGAAAGGAATCCATCTCTCTCAATCTTAGAACTTTGAAGAAGAGCGAAGCCTCCACTCAAAAACCTTGTTCTAAGCTCTTAGCTCTCTGTGCTCAAGAAATCTTCTCATTTGTAAGAGCCTGTGTGGTCCTTGGAGAGAAAAACCTTGTTAAATCTCTTTCTCTCTCGGGGCTTAGGAGCTTCAGGTTGTAGCTGGTCAAGCTAGAATCTGAAGCCTGTTTTCACACACTCTTTTTCTGATTAGTTTGTGTTCCCTTCTGGACGAAGGAGACCTGGTGGTATCCAGGGTGGTTGTTGTTCCCTTCTGACGAAGGAAGACCTGGGTATCCAGGGTGGTGTAGTTCCCTTCAGGCTGAAGGAAGACCAGTTGAGGCTGGGTGTAAGGATCCTTAAGGGGGATTGTACCCTTGATAGTAAAATCCTGAGGTATTGCTCAGGGACTGGACGTAGGTCTCCTGTGGAGAGGAGTTCCGAACCAGGATAAAATCCTTGTGTCTTGTGATGTGTTTTGTGTGATTGTTATACTTGTTTGTTCTAACTCTAACCTTGTTATTAAGTTGTGCTCTTTTCAGTAGACAGGTTTAATCAAAGATCGAAGTTTTAATAACCCATTCACCCACCCCCCTCTGGGCTAGCTAGCTGGGCAACAAGTGGTATCAGAGCCGTCTCTTCGACAAAGAAGAAGATCTAACGATCTGAAGAGAAAAAGATCTATGGCAGCCCAAAGTCACTTCGAAGGTCAGTCTGTCAACAGACCTCCTTTGTTCGATGGTGAAGATTATACGTATTGGAAGACCAGGATGGAATACTTTCTACAAGGCCATGATTATCAAATCTGGTCAATAGTGGAAGAAGGTGATCTGGTCGTCACAAATGAGAAAGCACAATGGACAGATGAAGATAGAAAGAAAATCTCCTTGAACTGTAAAGCTAAGAGCATTCTATGTTGTGCTCTAAGCAAGAAAGAGTTCAACAGAGTTTCAGCATGCAAATCCTCCATGGAAATGTGGGAAAAGTTAAAGATCACATATGAAGGTAGACAAAGTAAAGGAGACAAGAATTGACATTCTTGTCACTCAGTATGAAAGATTTCAAATGCAAACAGGTGAGTCTATTACCAAATGTTTAGTAGATTTACTGACATTACTAATGGCCTAGCAAGTCTAGGAAAGTTATATGAAAATGCAGATATGGTAAGGAAGATTCTCAGATCCCTGCCATCTTCATGGACGGCAAAGGTCACAGCTATCGAAGAAGCTAATGATCTTAAGAGAATGTCAGTAGAAAAACTCATTGGGTCTCTCATGGCCCATGAAATAAACATGGAAAGACTAGGAGAATCCTCCAGTAGAAAGAAGCAGTCAAATGCGCTTAAAGCTAATGGGGACTCATCAGAAGAATCCTTAGATAACAGTGAGATAGCAAAGATAGTGATGATGAAGAAGCCATGCTCTCAAGAAGATTGCAGAGAATCTTGGCAAAAAAGAAGAAGTTCCAGTCTGGTAGGAGGTATTTCAAGAAAAACAAAGATCTCAAGAGACCAGATGGAAAAGATCAGAAGAGGAATGAGCCACTTTGCTATGATGCAAGAAACCTGGACATATCAAGGCAGACTGTCCAATGTTAAAGAAAAATGATCACAAGAAGAAGGACAGCTCCAAGAAGTTCAGAAGATTCAAAAAGAAGGCCATGGCAGCTGCATGGGACAACAGCAGTACTCAGATAGTGAGTCAAGCTCAAGCAGTGAAGGTGAAGAAGCCAACTTGGCTCTCATGGCGAATACCGAGGATAAGGTAACATCTGACTCTTCTTTCGATTCCTGTAATGACTCAGATTCGGATAATTTGGAAGTGCATTTAATGAACTCTACAATAAATATAAAGAAGTGTGTAAACTACTTAAGCTAAGCAAGAAAAATATCACATGTTCGAAAAACCAACTCAGATTTAAAATCTGAAAACGAAGAACTAGAAAAACAATAGTTGAGCTTAAGAGAAGAAATGAACTATTATGTGAAAACTTAAAAGACAAGAACAGAAAAATCACTGACCTAGAAAACAGGAAAACTCAGATGATTTAAGAAAAACTGTAATGAATTAAATGAAGAAAACAATACACTAGCAAGCACTCTAGAAAAATTTACCAATGGCAAAAACTCTTTAATATTAAAAGGTGCTAGGAGATCGGGTAAAAAGAAAAATGGATTAGGATATCACCCCCAGATAATGAAGAAACCATAAATACCCTAAAACATATCCAACACCGAAATTTGTACCCGAACAAGATGTAGCATACAAAGCTGATTTCAAATACATAGAAAAAGTAACTAAGTTGTCCTGCTGCAGTCACTGCAACAAGTTAGGACATATTAAAATGACATGCCCAACAAGACATAAAAATGGATATTAAAAGGTAAAGTTGATGATACTAACCCATCAGGACCCAAAAAGAATTTGGGTACCTAAGCTTGATGTTTCATTTCAGGTTAACCCTCGAGCATCCAAATGGTATTTGGATAGTGGGTGCTCAAGGCATATGTCAGGCAACAAGAAGATATTTGTTGATCTCCAAGCTGAAGAAGGCACAGTCACCTATGGAGATAATGGAAGGGACTGTGATAGGAGCGGGTCTGTGAACATCAGAGGAAAATCAGTCATAAAGGATGTAATGCTGGTCAAAGGGTTAAAGCACAATCTCATCAGCATCAGCCAGTTGTGTGACAAAGGCCATCAAATTCAGTTTCAAGAATCAAAATGCAGTATCTTAAAGATGGGGAAGTCATTTGAAGCTACAGAGAAAGAAATTTGTATGTTCTATATCTCGATGAACTCAAGGATCAAGATGTGTGTTTGGCAGCTAGCAAAGATAAATCAACTGAGTTGTGGCACAGAAGATTGGGCCACTGCAGCTTGGATGGGCTGAACAAGCTCAGAAAAAGAAAACTAGTTGAAGGACTGCCAAAGGTAAATTTCAGATTGGATAGCATTTGCAGACCTTGTGCAAGAGGAAAGCACACCAAGAGCCCTTCAAATCAAAGACTGTAGTACCCCTCAAAGCCCTTAGAACTACTTCACATGGACTTATTTGGGCCAATGAGGACTACCAGTTTGGGAGGAAGAATTTTGGATTTGTAATAGTTGATGATTATTCAAGATTCACTTGGGTATCCTTTTTAGAGCACAAAGATGACACATTTGAGAATTTTGTCAGCTTCAGTAAGAAAGTTCAGAAAGATCAGAAATCTCAATTGTCTCTATTCGATCAGATCATGGTGGTGAGTTTCAGAATGAAAATTTGCGAAGTTCTGTGATGATCAAGGAATTGAGCACAACTTCTCAGCTCCAAGGACACCTCAACAGAATGGAATTGCTGAGAGGAAAAACAGAACTCTTTTGGACATGGCAAGATCAATGTTATCAGAATATGATCTGCCAAGATATTTCTGGGCCGAAGCTATCAACTCTGCATGTTATATCATAAATAGAGTGATGATCAGGCCAATTCTGAAAAAGACTGCTTATGAACTCTACAAAGAAAAGAAGCCAAAGATTAGCCATTTCAGAGTATTTGGATGTCCTTGCTTCATCCATAACAATGGAAAAAGGGACATTGGTAAGTTGGATGCCAAATCAGATGAAGGCATTTTCATGGGTATTCCTCTAAACCTAAGGTTATAGAGTTTTCAATAAACGTTCCTTATTAATTGAACAATCAGTACATGTTATTTTTGAGAATCTAACCCTTCCTTGAAAAAGGAAGAAATTAGTGACATTGATGATGCAGATGTCCTGTCCGAAAATTAAAGAAAACTTCAATTAAGGACAAAGAGGATCCAACTCTGGAAGAACTGCAGCAAACAGAAATCCAACATAAAGATCTTCCAAAGGAATGGAGACATCAGAAAGATCACCCTCCTGAAAACATCATTGGTGATCCATCTGTAGGGTAAGAACTAGAGGTAATGTAATTCCATGCGACTATTTAGCATTTGTTTCTCAAGTAGAGCCTAAGACAGTCAATGAAGCTTTATCTGATGAATCTTGGATACTAGCCATGCAAGATGAACTAAATCAGTTCAAGAGAAACCAGTATGGTCTCTTGTTCCTAGGCCATCCAATCATTCAGTTATTGGCACCAAATGGGTGTTCAGAAATAAACTGGATGAGTCTGGAATAATCTTAAGGAACAAAGCCAGATTGGTGGCTCAAGGCTACTCCCAAGAGGAAGGCATAGATTTCGATGAAACTTATGCACCTGTAGCTAGACTTGAGGCCATTAGGATTTTACTTGCTTATGCATCCGCACTTGATTTAAAACTTTTTCAAATGGATGTCAAATCAGCCTTTTTAAATGGTTTCATCAAGGAGGAAGTTTATGTTGAACAACCTCCAGGTTTTGACGACTCTGAATTTCCAATCATGTATTAAACTACATAAGGCCTTATATGGTCTAAAGCAAGCTCCTAGAGCCTGGTATGAAAGGCTCAGTAATTTCTTATTAAATCATGGTTTCACTAGAGGTAAAGTAGATAGTACATTATTTATAAAATCTAAAGTTAAACATATACTTCTTGTACAAATCTATGTGGATGATATTATTTTTGGATCTACTGATGAATCTCTTTGCAAGTACTTTGAAAAGCTTATGCAGGGAGAATTCGAAATGAGCTTGATGGGGGAGTTAAGCTACTTCCTTGGATTGCAAATCAAGCAAGGGAAGGATGGCACTCATATCTGTCAAGCAAAGTATACCAAAGAGCTGTTGAAGAAATTTGGATTTGAAGATGCAAAGCCATTATCAACTCCAATGAGCACATCAACCAGAATGGACAGTGATCAAAAAGGTAAAAGGGTAGATCAAAAGAATTATCGAGGTATGATAGGATCATTACTTTACTTAACTGCCAGTAGACCAGACATTTTGTTCAGTGTATGCATGTGTGCTAGATATCAGGCAGACCCTAGAGAGTCTCACTTACTCTCTGTAAAAAGATATTTTTAGATTTAGCTAGAACTCATGATTTAGGTCTCTGGTATCCTAGATCTTGTGAGATAAATCTAATAGGATATTCAGATGCTGATTATGCTGGTTGCAAAGTAGATAGAAAGAGCACCAGTGGATGCTGTCAGTTTCTTGCAGGATGCCTAATATCATGGACATCCAAGAAACAAAATTCAGTAGCTCTATCAACAGCTGAGGCGGAATATGTTGCTGCTGGAAGTTGCTGTACACAACTTCTTTGGATAAAGCAACAACTTGAAGATTTCGGCATTCACATCAAATCAATTCCTCTATTGTGTGATAATACTAGTGCCATCAACCTCACCAAAAATCCAGTTCAACACTCAAGGACGAAACACATTGAGGTAAGATATCATTTATTCGAGACCATGTAGCTAGTGGTAATTTAGAAATTTCGTTTATAGATACAAATGGTCAATTGGCAGATATCTTCACAAAAGCCCTACCTGAAGAGAGATTTACATCTCTTAGAAGGGAACTAGGGATGTGCAATTTGTGAAAGAATTTCTGTGATGTTATTGACATATAAATTTTTCAGATTAAATGAAAAGTTCTCTCTCCGTTAAATTTAAACAAAACTCTGATTATCTATATGCTTTGACCGCTTCTGTGTAGAAAGTTGTTTGACTTGTCAAACCTTTTTGTCGCTTTCTACCTTTGCCGCCTTTTGGCGCTCCCGTCATTAAAGTAATATTAATTTATCCAAACCGTTTTGAGATCGATTCGCCTTCCACTTTTACCCTTTTTATTCTCTATCTGTTCACCTAAAGCTGATGCCCTAACGATTTTGGGATCGTCTCTCTGCAACTTTCGAAGCCTTCTTCTCTTCCCGCGAAGAACTCCTTCGAAAACTTCCGTCCCTTCCATCATCCTCCCTTCCAAAATCCTTTCTTCTCTGCACCTATGGCCGCTCCGTTGATCTCCGGAAGTGTTGGGGGCTACAGTGCTGAGTTTTTATCCCCAAAGGAGCAAGTAAGATTTACTTTTGTTGAGACAAAGATTTGCGGAAATAAGGCGGTGGATGTTCAGAATCTTGAGAAGAGTGGCATGGCCAGGCTAGTTGATACTATAAGAAGATCACAGTGATGGATGTGGTCACATTCAGTGAGGTAAGCTATCCGGATTTGGTAAAAGCCTTCTACGTCTGTCTGAAGTCAGAAGCAGATGGATCCCTTGTTTCCTCTGTCAAGGGTATCCAAATCAGAATAACCCGTGAGCTGTTGCATGATCTGTTTGGAGTGAAGACCTCAGGATTTAGTGGCATTCACTCTGTGAATGATGAAGTCAAAGGTCTCGGGATCATCGGTCCAGGATTTAAGTTGAAGGATGGGAAGCTGGATATTAATCAGATGTCCGCGTTCAACCGGTTGCTGCACTTTATAGTCTGCCAAATCTTAGTTCCCCGTAGTGCTACCTTTTCCTCATGCACTAGGGCAGATTCAGACATAATGTTCTGGGCAATCCAGAACAAGAGATAAACCTGGCCGCCGTGATGATTGAGCGAATGTTGTTTGCACATGCTCAATTATGGGAAACAAAGAGCAAGCTGAATGTTTCCCTTCCATATGCCCATCTTCTGACCAAGATCTTCAAGCACTTTGGAGTAGATCTGTCAGGGCGGTAGCTGAAAAGATGGGCCAGTCTATAAGGTCCAGAAACCTGAAGAAAAGTGGCTTTTCAGTGCAAGAAGGAGTTTGGACGAAATCCTCTGTGGCTGAAGGAGAAGCAGTTATTGCAGATATTCCAGAGGCAGTAGAAGTAGAGCATGAAGCAGCAAGTCCAGCAGAGCAAGAACCAGTTGAGTCAGCGGTGGGATGCCAATCCGAAGCTCAATTGGAAGAGGGTGCAGCTGGTGTGGCAGATTCCTCGCCCACCACCTTAGTCACCTCTATTTTAGAGAGGTATTGGACTCCATCCCCTCCATCTCAGTCTCTTCTCAGGCAGGTGGACCTGATGAAGATGTCGTCTTGGAAGAAGCTCCTGCTCAGGGGAGCCAGAAGTTTTGAAGTCCCTGCTCCATTCAGGGGGAGCATGCTGAGAGTGAAAGGCCAGAGAATGAAGGCCCAAGTGCAGCTATAAATCTTGAGGAGCCTGTCTCTCAGTCAGGTAAGCAGAAAAGGTTGTTCACAGGAGATCAGGAAGGGCCATAGGAAATAAAGTTGAAGCATGTTATGGCCTTGCTAAAAGCCCAAGAGAGATCCTGACATCAGTTCAGAATGGTATACAGGAATTGTCTCAAGTCAAGTGTCAACCTCCTCAGACGTATCCTCAATAAGAATGCAATGAGGTACTTCAATAAGGAAATGTCTGATATGAAGAATTGCTGGCCAGTATTTCAAAGTCTAGTGGTGTCCCTCCTGCACCTACTCTGAGCCATCCAGCTGAAGTTCCTAGGCCACCAGGGCCTCAAGCTGAAGTTCCTAGGCCACCAGGGCCAAGCTGAAGTTCCTAGGCCACAGGGCCTCCAGCAGAAGTCTCAGGGCCAACAGGGCCGCCAGCTCAAGGTCAGGGCCATCAGGGCCATCAGTTGTAGGTCACCCGGACCAGTGGCAGCCTCAGGGTCTTCAGGACCATCTCCTGCAGTCAGAGAAAGTAAGATCAAAGGAAAAGCCTGTGTCTATCTCCAAGGCCCCTGATTCTTCATCTCTTGCCACTCCAACCCTCTCCACACCTTCATCTCCTCCTACTGCACCTCCTGCTCCACCAACCATAAAACATCCCATGCCTCGCACCAACCTTCCTCATCCTCTACTTCCTCTCAACCCTCCTTCTCACCTTCTCCAGCTCTCATCTCAGCTTCATCCTCATTAACTCCTCAACCTTCTCCTATTCAAACTCAATCATCTCATCCTCAATCAACATCTTCCTTTAATCCTAAACCCTTTTCTATCCTCCTACTCCTCCTAATTCTGTTACCTTTCCTCCTGTAAAACCTCTGCCTCTTGGTATTTTTGACACCAATGTTCCCGACCCTTTTGAAAGGACACTCTCCTCACCATTCTTTCCACAGCCTCTCACATTCACAGGACTGACCTCCTAGTCCTGTCCTGAAAAAGAGAAAACCTCTTCCTCTCTAAGCACTCCCTCTGCTTCTCTCTATCCTCCTTTATGGTACTCTCTTACCCTTGATCCTAAGAGAAGACCTATCTACAGAGAATACCTCCAGAAATGCATTCTTTCTACCATTTATGGTATTCCTTTTCTCAACCTCTCCGAACACCTAGCCATTGTTCTTCCTTTTACTCAGATATCTCAACCTTTCAAGTCCAAAATCTTTGAGGGCACTGAGTTCAAGACTGAAGATCAGTGGGCAGCCATCAAAGGGAACAAGGCTCAGTACTCAAAATCCTGTCAGCAAGGGCCGAATCCCTCTCTCACAGAGATCACCCACTCACCTTCTCTGAGTGGTTCATCTTCCAGCACAAGAACTCCTGGGGATCCTTCATTTTGAAGGAAATTCGCATTGCCAGAGCTATCAGTTGTACAGTGACTTCTGTTATTTGAACAAATTCCAGAAGTTCAATTTTCCCAGTTCAACTCACAGATTACTGTGCGGCAATCAGAGACCCCTCTCAATCTCCTTTTACAGTAGATTTTGTCTCCTTCAAGGCTGAGTTTCCAGTTCTTCTGCCGAAGCCACTCGTTAGTGCTTAATTCAGATGCTGGATCTCATGCTCTCGACATTTTGCAAGGCAGCTGGGCCGGATGTCAGCAAGCAGGGCCGATCTCCCTCCTTCTTGCGGTTCATCTTCAGAGAATATCACTCTGGCCGCATCTCTTCCCTGACCTTAGCTCACTCATTTCTGAGTGTGAACGACTCATCTCTCTCAGAATGGGAGCTTCTATATCGGGCCTCTCATCAGCAACTGGAAGCTATCAATCAAGATCTGGTTAGTCAGAGGAAGCCGACTCTCTCTGCAGAAGCCTTTATGGATCTCAATTCCATCGCACCCTTACCAGAGCTCTATGCTGTCTGGGCAGCTAGATATTCTGCCTTCTATGACTTGAAGCAGGATCTGTTAAATCCCAACTTCACTATCCAGTTTCCTTGGACAGATTTCTCCATAGGGCCAGTTTTGGCAAGAGTACATACTTCAGATTTATTTTGGACAAAACTCAGTATGGAGAGTTCATAGAGCAGCAAAGGCATCTACATTCAGAGGAACATCCCTTCCATGGGACCTTCCTTCTCAGTTACCTTTGGAGTGTTTCTGCAAACCTTTGAGGATCTTGAGATCAAGGCATGGGCTGTTATCTCACAGCATGCCTCCTTGTTATCTCCTCTGTATTATCTTTCTCCTTCTTAATACACATCTTTCTCTCTTCTTTGTCTCACAGCTTATCTTTTTGCCTAATGACAAAATGGGGGAGACAACTAACATAAATCTGAAACACATATTTCATTCTTTGTCTGATGTTTAGATATTTGTCATCATCAAAAGGGGGAGATTGATGACCAAACTGTCCCCATAATAAATATTTCCATTTATTTATATATTAATTTTGATGATTAACAAAAACACTAATGGATTTCTTGAGCCTTGAGAACAGAAAGCAAAAGAAAAATGAAAGATCAAGACAATCTGGTAAGTCCCATCATTCTATCTAAGTCCCTGTAACGACTTCTTTGATAAGCTGAACGACTTCCTCTTTGACCGGAACACTCGAATCGTTACCGTAACGATTTCTTTAGAACTCGCAACGACTCTCTAGCCGTAACGACTTCTTTAGACCTCGTAACGATTTCTTTAGAACTCGCAACGACTCTCTAGCCGTAACGACTTCTTTAGACCTCGTAACGATTTCTTTAGAACTCGCAACGACTCTTCAGCCGTAACGACTTCTTTAGACCTCGTAACGATTTCTTTAGAACTCGCAACGACTCTCTAGCCGTAACGACTTCTTTAGACCTCGTAACGATTTCTTTAGAACTCGCAACGACTCTCTAGCCGTAACGACTTCTTTAGACCTCGTAACGATTTCTTTAGAACTCGCAACGACTCTTCAGCCGTAACGACTTCTTTAGACCTCGTAACGATTTCTTTACTAGTCATAACGATTTCGCATAACGATTTCTTTATTAGTCATAACGATTTCGCATAACGATTTCTTTATTAGTCATAACGATTTCGCATAACGATTTCTTTATTCATAACGATTTCGCATAACGATTTCTTTATTAGTCATAACGATTTCGTATAACGATTTCTTTATTAGTCATAACGATTTCGCATAACGACTTCTCTATTAGTCATAACGATTTCGCGTAACGATTTCTTTATTAGTCATAACGATTTCGCATAACGACTTCTCTATTAGTCATAACGATTTCGCGTAACGATTTCTTTATTAGTCATAACGATTTCGCGCAACGACTTCATATTATCACAACGACGATTTCTTTACAGTTCATAACGACTTGCTATAACTCATAACGATTTCATAAGTTATGAAGTCAGCAAGATTCTCTTTATCGAATTTCTTGATGCATCAGTATAATGCTTTTTAATAGCGTTGAAAAGTCAAAGTCATATCTTGTCTTGACTGCTTTGCATTAAATGCTCTCCGATCGTATCTCCCATGCATGCAGACAATATCTTCCATTTCTATGCTACTCTGTCTACGTACTTTTTCTTGGACAGAAAGGAGCTTTGCTATATACTGCAATATCTGTTCCATCTCAACTAACATAGATAGCAGTCCTAGCTGTCTTCTATTTATTGATGATATGCTTACAGATATCTGACAAGACTCATCTGGACAACGTTGGACACAAGATACAAAGTTCTATGACATCTCTTTGCGTGTACACCAGGATAAAAGACTGACGATCAGAAGCTTCCTCAGTAACCAGTCTAACGTACACAAGGATAAGAGACAACGGGCACTTCAACGTTCGAATTTGAATCAGCAGCTTAAATAGAAGACTCAAGACGAAAAGAAAAGATAACTGATAGAGCAACATCGCTTGATTTTAGAAGAAGAAAGGAATCTATCTCTCTCAATCTTTAGAACTTTGAAGAAGAGCGAAGCCTCCACTCAAAAACCTTGTTCTAAGCTCTTAGCTCTCTGTGCTCAAAGAAATCTTCTCATTTGTAAGAGCCTGTGTGGTCCTTGGAGAGAAAAACCTTGTTAAATCTCTTTCTCTCTCGGGGCTTAGGAGCTTCAGGTTGTAGCTGGTCAAGCTAGAATCTGAAGCCTGTTTTCACACTCTTTTTCTGATTAGTTTGTGTTCCCTTCTGGACGAAGGAAGACCTGGTGGTATCCAGGGTGGTTGTTGTTCCCTTCTGACGAAGGAAGACCTGGTGGTATCCAGGGTGGCTGTAGTTCCCTTCAGGCTGAAGGAAGACCAGTTGGGCTGGGTGTAAGGATCCTTAAGGGGGATTGTACCTTGATAGTAAAATCCTGAGGTATTGCTCAGGGACTGGACGTAGGTCTCCTGTGGAGAGGAGTTCCGACCAGGATAAAATCCTTGTGTCTTGTGGATGTGTTTTGTGTGATTGTTATATTGTTTGTTCTAACTCTAACCTTGTTATTAAGTTGTGCAATCTTTTCAGTAGACAGGTTTTAATCAAAGATCGAAGTTTTAATAACCCATTCACCCCCCCTCTGGGCTAGCTAGCTGGGCACAGATCCGGGCGAGAGTAGATATGCTTCGGGATGTCTGAGAGGTGCTGAAGATCGGCGTGAGACTCCTTAGCAGCCTTTGGGCCGGAGTAGGGAGGGATGACCTCTGCAAACGCCGAAAGCTTCCTCTTCATGACTGCAAAGATGAAGAAAGATGAAGAACTTGAAGGTTTTGTAGCACAGGAGTTTAGCTGCGGGATTAACAGCTCAAACCCTTTATTTATAAGCTTTAGGGAGTTAGAAACCCACTCTAATCCTGCAACTAGGAGTTAGGATAAGTCTAGGAAAGGTTTAGGAGTCCTAGTGTTAGTCTAGATGTCTTAGGATAAGTCTAAGTCCCGTTTTTCTGCATTTTTAGGACTCTGTCCGAGTTGCGACGCCGCGATCCGACACGACTATGTCGCGACAGGGCGCTGCGACGCGACAAGGTCGCGGTCGATGGTTTGTCGCGTTTATACCCAAATGTTTATTTCCCTTACCTGTGCTTTGTATATGTGTTTCTTTGACTATGATCATTTATCATCATGTGATTATTATACTTATTTTCTGATGAATGATTCAAAAAAAAAAACAAAAAAAAGAAAAGAAAAAGAAATCCAAAAATGAGGAAATGTCGTCTCAGGTAAGTTAGGTATTGTATCTCTATCCCTACTCCTCGCATTACTATATGGTATTCTACTTATTATATCTTTTCAAGGACCGACTGGTTCTCAATGTGTTCTGGGATTTGAGTTCTCCTTTACCAAAAACAGTGATAATCTAGGTACACATTGTTAATCATTGGATAGGCCGTTGAGTTAGTTAAGCACGGGGACGATAGATTCAGGCCTACACCGCAGTTGTGGGTAGTCTCTTGACCCGTTCTTACTTGACTTAGCAATATTATCCTTGATCTATTTTCTATTTTTCTTTCCTTTGCATTTGTTTTAATAATTTCTTTTATTTTGGCCCAGCATGCATCATGTAGGACTTTGAACTTTCCTGACTCATTCTTGACCATTGATGAGCTCATGATGAGTGCCCATATCATCCTTCATGTTCCAAGCAAGAAATCCAATTCCACTCCGAATCGGAAGGTTTGCCTCCGAGCAGTTTGTTCCCGTCAGATTGACAAGAATTTCCCTGTCTGGATTCTCCATCCAATATTCATCCTTTTCCTTTGATCCGTTTGGTTGCGAACCGCTCCCAGGACAGAGTCATGAGTTATTGCCTGGCACGCACATGTCCTTCCAAAACGAAACCTGCAGGCCAATCGGCTAGGGTACCTCTCAATCGAGGGGTTGATCATCCTCTCTTTTCCTCTCGTCCAGACTTGTGCTCTTCTTTGCATTCTACTCGAACAACCGACTCGGGGCTTTCACAAGGATTCCAATTGCCTGTTAGTTAACATCGGGTGTCTCTTTACCTTGGCCTCCACTTTTCAGTCCACTTCGTGTCATCTCCGTTCCACTGTCACTTCATGACATCTCCACGCCACTTCCGTTTCGCTCCCCTGCAAAGTAGAAGCCAAGGAGGGGCAATCTGTAGACACCCGATTATGACTAATGGGTTGAACCACATTTCTTGCTACCTTAGTGGGCCCCTAATTGGTCACTTACCTTGAGCCCATCATTTGCCTTGATTTGAGCCCATCAATCCATTAAAATGCCTTGAAATCCCGAAATCAATCATTTGAGAGAGTCCCTAGAGGAATATGACTCCTATTTTATCATGTGCTAGAGAGAATAATCCACGATAATTCGGGTTCCTTGTCGCGACGCATCGTGGCGCCGCGACTATAGTCGCGACGGGTTGGGCCGCCGCGACAGTCCATGCATTATACATGCACGTGGGTAATACTGTCGCGTCCCCCCGCACCGTCGCGTTTCTAGTCGCGACCCTACGATCTGACGCGACAATGACCGAGATCTCTAGCCTCCATAACTACACCCTATTTTATCTCTCATGCACTTTGACTTGGTCTAAGAGGGTTATCCGACCCCTTGGGCGGATCCTTGGCCCTAGGGACTCTCCTAAGCTCCCCTAAGGACTCTACACCCGATTTTTATAGAGCTTTATCCCCACTTTTATTTCTAAACCTTTTTGAGGAGATAATGCCTAATATTCGCACTCCAAGCTCTATATAAGGAAGGCCCCTCCTCATGGACGGGGAGAGCCTGATGATCACCCCGAAGGGCTGCCAAAATTCCCTCTGAACTAGACTTAGCCACGCAGCCACTCTTCCCTTCATTCCCTCACATTCCACTCCCCACAACTCACTCATTTCATCATTAATGGAGCAAGGAACGTGAAGAGGGCGACTCTAGCAATCTCCTGGATCTCTTTGCACATCATCGGAGCTGCATCCACGCCAGGAAGTCGCCCTAATGGGGCTCATTCTCTCTACCCTTTCTCTTTTCTATTTCTACATGCATTTTTATGTCCTTTTTGAATAGAGCATATCTACCATCCACCACACATTTTCCCACCCACAGGCGTTTAAAACCACCCCAGGTGCGTTCCACCATGATCTCCATCTCATTTTGTCTCTTAGAATAGATACTACACTTTACATGTTCTAATAGGGTCTTTTCCTTGTGTTTTCTTTTGATTGACAGGCAAGCAAGCGCAGTCTACGAGAAGCTCTGGTGCTCTGGCCGGCTGGAGGACTAGAAGAAGGTCACAATATCAATTCTCCCGCATTCAGAGAATGCGACGGCCTAGGGTGACGCGACACAGACGCGTCGACTTTCACTGACGCGATACTAGAAACGCGGCGGTCATGGCGACCGCGACACCAGGTCAGTTTCCTGTTCTCTTTCTTTTCCTAGTTTAGGTTATCCATTGTCTTTCCATATCATTAGGCAACTTATCTAGGTGGCGATCACATCCCATTTTCCATGCTATCATATTTGATATTCATGTCTGTGTTGAGGGGAAGCCAATTCCTGTGATTACATAATGGTAGGAGACCTTAACCTAATGCGTACCCCACCCGCCTAGTCTATAAAACCTTGAGTTTTGGTCGAGTTAGGTCGTTTTGGCTGTTGAAAAAGAGTTTTCTGTGAGAAAAGTTGATCTTCGGTGAGCTGGATCCGGCGACTGGAGGAGTCTTCTGGCGTTCTGCATCGACTGGAGGATACACTAAGCATCAAGGAATCACTCCAACTTCGGTGTGCAGCCTACATCGACTCAAGGACCGGATCCAGGAGGAGATTGAGCAGCTTCTTGGCTTGGCTGAGGAGATCTTCAGCAACCTAATTAGACCTTTGTAGAATTTTTATAAGGCAAGTAACCTATGGATCTCATCCCTACCCATATCCTCTAGGTCTTAGGTATTTTTCGAGATTTTATTCAAGTCCTGGAACCCCAATTTCTCCAAGTTTTCAGCGTTCTGTCTGCACTTCTACAGACAGAAGATTGGCGGCCACTTGTGTGCCGCCAAGTTCTTGGGTAAACGACAACATAGTGTGCCGTTAACCTATGTTGGCGGCAAGGCCTTTGACGCCAACTTCTTCTGATTTTCACAGAACTTTATGTACCATGACTGTGTGATGATTTCCGACCTTCTAGTTGCTTGTATGTGTTGTAAATTTTGTGGTTGTTCCAGTACAGTCAGTAGGGCATACCATGAGGATTTATTTATTTTCTGAGCATGATAGAAATTAGGGAAATTTCTGTAATTGAAAAATGAGCATGATCTACCTGTGTTTAATGTTAAATAAATTGATTTGTTGCAAGTTAGGGTTTCATAAATTTATATGATCATACGATTACTGTCTTCAAGTTTTAAAATGGCTAGGCATGACTGTTTTACTGTGAACTATGTGATAACGAATTTCTTGGTAAATATGCCTGAAATCTATCTTAATTATTAAAATTAGATATATATTCCAAAAAATCTGAAAATTTAGCCATGTGACATGTAATCTGTGTGAAGCCTATGATAAAAGTTTATACTATTTTGATAACATTAGGTACTGTTATTAGATTATAATGATAATTGACATAATGAGCATGTTTAAGTTTAATCATATGAAAATATGATTAGCAGCATGATTAGGATGTTTTTATGAGTTATCATCACTGTGAATAGAAGCATCATATACTATAAACTGAACATGTGTATTATGTTAAAGTGCATGTAAATGAGTTAAAATGCATATGTAAATGAATGAAACATGTGATAATGGGTAAAATTGGGCCGAGATTGACACTGCTACCATAGAGGTTTGACAGCCCTACTTTAGAAAAGTCCCTATAGGAAGGCTCAACGTTTAAATGATATCCTAAAGGCATTATGATGAAATCTTGGAGGTGGACAAGTACCACTGGATAGGGTGGAGAGGGCTTCTCCCGGTCTGCGCAGTTAACCAAGATTCGTCACTAGTTTGCCTAGGTGGCGAGTGTGTGTTAAATGAAGTGAAGTACTAAGTTCTAAGTGATAAGTGTGTGTGTTCCTTTAGATGGTAGTTAGGACTATGTATCACGGCAAATTAAGTGTAAGTGCAAGTGATGTGATAGTGAAAGTGCAAGTGAAAACTATGTGGAAAATGTATGAAATCATGTGTAAGTGAAAGTGAATGTAAAAGAGAGAGTAAATGCATGTGAAAACTAAGGTAAAATGCATGTATTCATATCATTCATGTGTTAATATGTTAAATTTAATATCATGCTTAGTATCATGTTATATAGTTTAATATCCATGTACTATTTATGTGAAATTGAGCAAATGTGAAAAGTGAATATGTGTTAGTGTAGTATGATGAGTTAGCATGTGAAAGGATGTAAATTCATGTAAATGTGATTTATCATATTAAAACAGCAAGCTAAATGTGTGAAAAAGTGTTATATTTACATGTGAAATTGGTTAGATAACATGCTATGATTGTATTTACCATGTACCTAGATCCATATTTTAAATTGCATAGAATTGTGATGTGAATTGAATGAAATTTGGAACCTTAAATCATGTTAGACATAATGTATAGAAAACATGCTATAGGTCATGCATAGATATTTGATTATGTTAAGAATATGATTAATATGTACTGTGTTTAGTAACATGAACCAATTTGTTTATCATACTTAGAAAACATGTCTAGGTTGCTTATGTATATTTGTAAATTGAAATGAAATATGTACCATGTACTTTTCTTTATTGTTTAAAAGAGAGCATGTGTTTCCTCATTGTTTATTAGATTAGCATGTGTGTGATATGTGTAAGGTTGTGTCCTTAGATTGCTTGCTGGGTCTTTTAGACTCATACTTGCTTGGGCGTACAGGTGAGACAGGTGTTTCCGTACCTGAGGAAGGCATAGTGAGGAGCATCCCCGAGGGCGAGGAGTAGTTGCTTGTGGAGGCCGTTTATTAGTTTCTTTATTTCATAGTATGAACAATGTTATTCGTATAGACAATGTGATAGACAATGTATTTCTTTGGAAATGTAATAATGTGGACTTTGCCATTTTCATTGCTATATAGACTAGGAATGATGTGATGATGATGGAATGAGAACGAGTTATTCTTTTATTCCCGCTGTACTCATTTGATATTCATGTACATATCAGCCTATCATTTAGTGTTGGGTTAATATCCCACTGTAATGATGCCCTTTGTACCGACGGGGATTGGTATAATCGTACCGGTATGAAGAGGTCATTACAGGTATGGGGAGGCAGTTGGGAGCATCACCTAGGAATGGTGGAGTTCACTTACAACAACAGTTATTATACAAGCATTGGAATGGCACCGTATGAAGCTTTATATGGAAGACTATGTAGGACACCCTGAATTGGCATGAGGTAGGAGAAACGGTAGGTTGGGACAAGAGTTAATTCAGCAATGTTCAAAAATGGTCAAGTTTATAAAGGAAAAACTTCAGACAGCTCAGAATCGATAGAAAAGTTATGCAGATAGAAGACGCAGGCCATTGCAGTTGAGGTTGGTGATTATGTGTTTTTGAAGGTTTCTCCCACTAAAGGTGTTTTAAGATTTAGTAAGAAAGGTAAATTGAGTCCAATGGATGTAGGTCCATTCTGAATTTTAGAAAGAACTGGAGAAACACTTACAAAATAGAGCTCCCAGCAGATTTCACAGATGCACACGATGTATTCCATGTTTCTATGTTGAGGAGGATATCCGAGATCCATAAAAATAGTCAGTTACACCAGAGATGATTTAAACCCAGACATGTTTATGCCAGAATATCCAGTTCAGATCACAGGACGAAGAATATAGAAATTGAGAAATAAAGAAATAGAGTTAGTGAAAGTTAGATGGGAAAATAGACAAGGAGGAGAAGACACATTGGAATTGGCAGGAGAAATGCAAAAAGTGTATCCATACTTGTTTAAGCTTTTAATTCCTTTTAGGTGATAGTTACATGCATGATTAATTGTGAGTCTTAGGTTAAAATGGGTTTTAAATTTCGAGGATGAAATTTCTTTTTAGGTGATAGTAATGTAACGTCGTGACAGTTTGGATAGCGGTTTAACGGGTTTTGGCCAGTGTATGGCCAAAAAGTGGTGTCAGTGTTTTCTTACACATGTTGTGTGGTGTTGTGGTCCAGAAACCCGGACCCAATACACCCCTAGTTCTCTTTTTGAGAACACGACGGGGTGCAGCGTCGCATCTTTAAAACACGACCACCGCATACGTTGTGTTCTTATTGCCACTTGTTCGAGGGTTTTGGCTGCATGCATGACACGTGGTGCATGCAAGGGTGTCGCATGTTCGACATTTTAGACACGAAGGAGGTGGACATCATGATTTGAATGAGACGACACACTACGTCGCGATTTTGATTATGAGGTTTTTGTGGCCGAAGGTCGGCCAAATAGAGTAGGAAACTCTGTTTGGCTGAGGGAGAGGTTATTTGTGGTTTTTCTCGGGCGATTCGAGCGTGGTGGCTAGCGGTTTAGCCTACTCCCGTTGCGAGGAGGTTGTTCGGAGCGCGAGGAAATGCCAAATCAACGTTGTTCTTTGTGTTCTTTGTATTGGTAGGGAATTCTTCTCGCTTTTAGATGTATGGATCGAGTTTGAGGTGTTTATGGCATGGAATGGCTTACAATCAGTAGTTTGCATGTTTATACAACTATTAGAATGTGTATAGTTAGATTTTATAACTGTAAACAGGTGTTTCTTTGGATTTATGGAGAAGAAGCTAGGGTTGGGGTTTCAGCTGTAAAGGCGACAGACCCAATCGTTGTGTTTTTGAACGCGACGACATGACCCATCATGATTCACCTAGCAAATTGCATCGTGGTAGTGCGTCACATTTTAAAGGCGACCATATGACCCGCCACGTTCTTACTCGTGAGGGTAAAAATTGGTTTTTATGCTGTGTGGGTTTTCTGGACCCTACTGTAGGGCAGTCTTGAGATTTGTAAAGTCTTGTGAGTGTGCTTTAAGATTGATAAACACTGTGAGTTGTGGTTTGAGCTTGAAGGAGCTATGCCTTCCGTGGTTACCTCTCGAGTCGGGTACCCCAAGTTCTCTATAAGCCAGGCACATTAGTGCTCGGGGTTTGTCCCGTACTGTTGTATCGTCGAGGTTTGTGTCATCTTCCTGGACACCCTCACTCATCTGTCGAGTTGTACATCTGGCTGAGGGAAGACGACAGAGGGGCAGCAACTTATGGTGTGTTGGTTTGTAGTTTGGTTGCTTGTAGTGCACTCATGGTTGGGGGATGGAAACCGGTAGATGTACTGGTCCCCAGCTAGTCCCGTGTTCCACACCTCACTCTAAGGGTTCTGGAACTCTTAAAGGTGTGTCAGGCATGGGTCTGAACGTGTGTCGCTGCAGGTGTGGTGTTTGTTGGTCTCCACAGCTTGTTGGCACTGTAGAAGTGGAGCAGTAGTTAGACCCTTTATCTGTGCCGGCGAGATTGAGAGGTAGTCCTCTGTGGTTTCCGGGTGAGTGGCTAGTGTCATGAACTAGGTTTCGTGACTCGAGTATGGCATTGACCTTCTTTAGCTCGTACACTTGAGCGTGGTTTGCTGTTTATTTATTAATGTCTAATCCATGTTATCAGTAAGGTTTTGTTTATTTAACTGTAGCTATAGCTGCATGCTTAGGTAGCACTGTTAGTTGTATAATTTAATGCTTTACTCCTGCTTCTTGTGAGATTGGTGTTGTTTCGGCTTTTGAGGGAGTTTCCCTACTGAGCCAGTGAATTGTGAGGCTCACCCCTACTGTAAGGCCCTTGATTTTTCATCTTTGGGTGATTTCTTATGTATGTATAAATGTATGTCATCGATGTATAAACTTTATTGTGCATAGTACTTACTTGTTTACATTGCATGAATAAGTATTATTTTAATATGTGCATCGTAGATTATATATATATATATATATATTATATATATATATATATAATATACTTGTGTGGTTACATAAAGTTTCTGCAGTTTTAAGTTCTGTTGGCGGCTAGTTGGCGTCAACATCGGTTGACGTTGACCATAAATCAGTGCCACATCGATGGACGCCTACTCAGAATTGGCGGCTATTGATGTTGACGTTTACCTCCCAGATCTGTTGCGATTTTAGATCGGAAAACGCCTCCGAAAATGTCGCCCTTGGTTTAGGAAACCGTCCCCCAATGGTAACCTAGACCCTAAATGCGTTCCTAAAAACCTCAACCCATAAAAGAGGCAGATTAGGGCTTAGTTAGGTCCTTTTGACTCTTTGTCAAAAACCCTAACATTTTATGTGCGAACCCCGACTTTGGAACTCCTTGACCCGGTGATTTGAGGCTTCATCCGACGTTCTACAACGACTGGAGAGGGCTCTGAACAACCGGGAATGACTTCCCCACACTGGTGTGCAGCAGAAATCAACACAGAACCAGGATTTAGAGGAGATCAGGGACTCTTTGGCTCAGGCCGAGGAGGGCTTCTTCGGCTTAAATCATTGCTTGTGGATTTTCCAAGAGGCAAGTACCCCATCCACATCATTCCTACATGTGTCTAGTAAGTCCTAGGAATTTTCCGGATTTTACTTCGAGTCCTGGATTCCCCAATTTCACCATGTTTTATGCTCAGTCTGTGTTTTGCACAGACAAGACTTAACGGCGGGATCCCTTGCCGTTAAGATCCTGAGTTGGTGGCACCCTATGTTGCCGTTAACATGAGTAAACGACCATACCCGTGCCGTTGAGTTCTTCAGGCAAGAACAGTGGACTGTCTGGCTTTATAAGCTATTTCTCAGATTTCTGCGCATGAGGATATGGTAAATTTTATATGTTATGTAATATGTGTAGTGGAGCATGTTGTGTAATTTCTGCGAAATTTCGTTAAGTGTATTTTTATTAAAATTTTGAAATACATGTTAACAGGTTCTGAATATTGTAAATTACTGTTTATGTTATCCTTGTGGAATTTAAGTGACAGAAATTTTCTGTGGTGCTTAAATCGATGTCAGGGCATGTTGTTAATTTGGGAATTTTCTGATGACTGTGTAATTTTTTAGATTTTCTGAACTGAAAAACAGTGAGCATGCTTAATTAGTGAAGAAATTCTATTAAATGATATGGAAACAGTTAAATCTCTAGAATTTGGCACATGATTAGAACTGTCAGTATACATGTATAATGAATTTTGAATCCGAACAATGAAAATCCATGTTAGTTTGGTTATTTTAGTCTTATGTGATTCCACTGTTAGAATTTTCATAATTAGTGTGTAATTCAAAAAATGCAAAATGTATATGCATGATGGTTACCTGTAATAGGTTTTTGGTTAAATTTTTGTATTGAAATGATGATAGTAGCTATACATTTCAATTTCATGTGTGATATTAATAAATTAAAGTATGTTAATGTGTTGGTATTAAAATCTGCAAAATTCTGCATGATTAGACTTATTTTGAATGTGTAAATTCTGAGAACAATAGTACCATGCTAGGTAATACTGAAGTGTGTAAATGTGTGAGCATGAAATGGATGTGTTAAAAATTGTGCCTCAAGTGTGTGCTAGAAATTAAGAAAAATGTGTAAATGTGCCAATGGGTGACACTGCTACCTTAGAGGGCTGTGGAACCGTACTGTGGTAAAGTCCCCACGGAAGGTTCATAGTGTGTGATGTCCCACGGCATTGGGATTAAATCCTGGAGGCGAACAAGTATCGCTGGTTAGGGTGGAGAGTGCTTCTCCCGGTTCTGCGCAGTAACTAAGATTTATCACTAATGCCTAGGTGATAGATATGTGATGTGATTAGTGTGTGTCCTTCTAAAGGTGGTTGGGCTATGTGTCACGACATTTAATAAATGTGAACTTGTGTTTAAGTGAAAGTGAATGTGTAAATTGTGAAATTGTGTAAGTGATCATGTGTCAATATGAATTCTTGTGACAGCATGTAAATTGATAACTTCTTAAATGATTATAATATGTACATAGCAAAACAGCAACTTTTCATTTGTATAAATGTGTTATCCATGTGAAAATGATTATGGAATCCATGATAGAATTGTCTCTTATTTATGTGTACAAACTCCTGTTTAAAATGACTAATGTTTAGCTTGTAAGTGCGTGTGAATGTGGTGAGCTTAGTTTAATATATTGAAAAGGGTGTAGAAAGCATGTGATAGGCTTTAAGTTATTGAAAATTTTGTATAAGACAATTTCCATGTGTAACATGTGTAGAAATCATGTTTAGGATTTTACTTGAATTAATTGTTAATCCATGTTTATATGTTATTGCGTAGTATGAAAATGTGAAAGTTATGTGATGCATGTAAGTTTAGTGTGTTTGGTGTTACTTGTTGAGTTTTTTTGAACTCACTCTTGCTTCGGCGTACAGGTGCAGAGATTTCTACTTCTTCCGAGGAGATCGTTAGGAGTGACTCAGAGCGGGAGTAGGAGACCTTGTTTTGGACTTGGCGTTGTACTTTTATTTTTCATAAGTATGTAATAAGAGTAGACTTGCTCTACCTTTGGATTTGTGTACTTATTTAGTGAAAAGTTGTGGACAATGTATTTATTTCATTCTCAGTTATGAAAAGTTTAGATTTCTTTTCTTCTATATATGGACTGTGAATAGAATGTGGATGATGGAATAAGAAGTATATTTGGCTATTTTTTTTCCGCTGTTATGTGAATGTATTTATGTATATTTCAGCCTATTGTATAACTGTTGGTAATGTCCCACTGTAGCGGCATTCATTATATCGATGTGGGTTGGTATAACCGTACCGGTATAAGGAGGGTTGTTACAGAGATTGGTATCAGAGATACAGGCTGAAATTGTACATAAATATGCACATACCATCATCTTCATTGTATGCTAAGTCTGTGTAGATTGTCCACATAGATAAGTAATAGTTAGAAATTAGATACTCTAGTTCTAAATTGTGATTAAATCATTTTGCAGGGTATGGCTTCGCGTGGTAGGCGTGGTGTCCCTGCTGCTGCGGGGTGAGCAGAGGAGAGATGAGCCTCGGCGTAAGGATTAGGGTGAGCAGTAGGCCCTAGCACCTCCAGGGTCTTGTGCTTCCCCGCCACCCTGACCATGCAAGTACAAGACGGCTGGAGTGTTCATGCAGGTTGAGTGCAGGCCATGCAGACGTAGGCCCACACCGGCTGCACTCCAAGCTCAGTTGAGGCTCAGCATGCTAAGGTTAGAATGATGATAGAGTATCTGTCTTATTTGTTTCATGTTATTATGTTGCCATGTTGTGAATGTGTGATGCTTATACGTTTGCTGTGGCAGGCTCAAGTGCCAGTTCCCCAGGCTCAGGACCATGGTGGACCCTCCATCATGGAATGGTTCAAGAGGATGTTGCCACCCTCTTTTAAGGAGGAGAGCGACCCGTTACTTGCTGAGAGCTGGATGAGGGAGATCGAAAAGATCTTCCTGGCTATTAGGTGCACTGAGGATGACAAGGTCACTTTAGCCACCTATATGCTGCAGTATGTGTAAATTAATCTGGTGGTTATTTCCTTAATTATAGATTATGTTGGTTAGTCCTTATGGGTGGTGTTGGCAGGAGCGAGCCGACGTGTGGTGGTCCTCGTTGTTACGCACCAGATTCGAGGATGGTGCTGTGGAGATTGGTTGGGACGAGTTCGTAAGCTTTTCCGAGCCAAGTTTGTTCCGGAGCACATCCAGGACAAGATGGAGCAGGAGTTCCTTTCGTTGACTCAGGGCTCCATGACCGTACTGGAGTACGAGGCCAGGTTTGCCGAGCTGTCTAAGTATGCTCCTCATATTGTAGCTAATGAGCACAGGAAGGCAAAAAAGTTCATGATGGGTCTAAGGCCATCGCTAAGGACGAGGTTGGTGGCTTTTGACCATCGTACCCTCGAGGAGGCGCTTAGCACGGCGTGTCGGCAGGAGGGAGAGATGGAGCAGTACTTGGAAGAGAGAAGGCGTCTCAGAAGAGGCCAGCGGCTCCATTTCAGAGGTAAGATAGGAAGAAGGTGACTTTTCAGTCACCGCAGCGTCCCGTGGCATCGGGAAGCAGTCAGTACCTTCTCAGCATTCCCCTAGTGGCCAGAAGGAGTGTCCTCATTGCGGGAGGGCACATGGTGGTACGGAATGTTGGAAGTTGACGGGGAAGTGCTTGAGTGCGGGAGCAGTGAGCATAGGATCAATGATGCCCCAGGTTGCAGCAGGGAGGTCAGCGTGGAGCGGCACCAGCCCCAGCAGCAGCAGCAACAACATCGCCAGTGACAGGATGACCAGGGAGACCTCGAGCCCCAGCTCGAGTGTTTGCGTTAGCTCGTGAGGACGCTGAGCAGGCGGATCATGTCACCGAAGGTACGGTTTTGTTCTTAGGTGTGCATGCTTGGTTTTGTTCGATACGGGTGCTACCCACTCGTTCATTTCCCAGCATTTTGCTAGGCAATTAGCCTTAGAGTCAGGAATAGAGTCGAGGAATTAGAAGCCCCTTTGTATGTGCACACATCTGCAGGTACGATATCGACTAGGAAGTGTATTCCGTCTTTACCGGTGTGCATCGAGGATAGAGTCCTAAAAGGGTGTTTCTTCTTGCTAAAAATGAAGGACTACGATGCTATTCTTAGTCTGGATTGGCTAGAGGAGCACTATGCGTTAGTAGATTATCGTGGGAAGAAGTTCATTTTCCGCATTCCTGGTGAAGATGAATTTTCTCATCCTTTGCCAAGGAACTTGGCAGGGAAGTTTGTCATCTCTGCCATGAGGGCGATGAGAACGGTGAACAAGGGTTGTGATGCTTTTCTTGCCAGCATGGTATTAGTACCCAAGGCTGATGAGTCACCTACTCTTGCGGAGATAGATGTAGTGCGAGAGTTTCCAGATGTCTTTCCTGATGACCTATCTGGTTTGCCACCGGCTAGAGAGATAGAGTTCACTCTAGAGTTGCTTCCAGGCACCTCTCCTATCTCGAAGGCACCTTATCGGATGGCACCTGCAGAATTAGCTGAGCTAAGGAAGCAGTTGCAAGATTTTTTAGATAAGAGATTTATTCGCCCTAGCGTTTCCCCTTGGGGCGCACCTGTCTTATTCGTGAAAAAGAAGGATGGATCACTTAGGTTATGCATTGATTATAGAAAGCTAAACCAAGTGACGGTGAAGAACATGTATCCCTTACCTCGGATTGATGATTTGTTTAACCAACTGTAAGATGCATCAGTCTTTTCTAAGATTGATTTACGGTCTGGTTATCATCAGTTGAGGATTAGGAGTGAGGATGTGTCCAAGACGGCTTTTAGAACCCATTATGGACATTATGAGTTTTTGGTCCTTCCTTTTGGTCTAACCAATGCCCCTGCAGCATTCATGGATCTCATGAATAGGGTGTTTAGACCATATCTAGATAGTTTTGTCGTATTTTTTTTTGATGACGTGTTGGTCTACTCTCCGGATGAGCCACACATCGTCAGCATTTGAGGGTAGTATTAGAAGTTCTCCGTGAGCACAAGTTGTATGCAAAATTCAGCAAGTGCGATTTTTGGTTATGCGAGGTTCATTTCCTTGGGCATGTTATCTCCGGTGCTGGTGTAGCAGTGGATCCAGTAAAAGTCCAGGCTGTTATGGATTGGGAGATTCCCAAGACTTCTTTGGAGATTCAAAGTTTTCTTGGTTTGGCGGGTTATTATCGGTGATTTATTGAGGGATTTTCATCCATCGCCGCCCCATTGACTCAGCTGACTAGGAAGGGAGTGAAGTTTGTTTAGTCCGAGGAGTGTGAGATTAGTTTTCAGTTATTGAAGACTAAGCTCACTTCGGCTTCTGTGTTAGTTTTTCCGAGTGGTGTAGAGGGTTTTGCTATCTACATGGATGCATCTCGGATTGGCCTGGCTGTGTATTGATGCAGCAAGGAAGGGTAGTAGCGTATGCCTCACGACAATTGAAGGAGCATAAGCGAAACTATCTGACTCATGATCTTGAGCTTGCGGTAGTGGTTCATGCACTAAAGATCTGGAGACACTATCTTTATGGTGTCAGATTTGAGGTGTTCACTGACCACAAGAGCTTGAGATATCTTTTTCTCCCAAAAGGAATTAAACCTTAGGCAGAGAAGATGGATTGAGTTCCTGAAGGACTATGACTTCGACCTCCAGTATCATCCTGGAAAGGCGAATGTTGTAGCAGATGCCCTTAGTAGGAAGAGGTCGTCTCTCCAGTAGGATTGGAAGATGTTGGAGGATGCAGCGTGTGCGATGACTGAGTTAGCCATCTTTGTGCCAGGCTTTTGTAGCTCAGTTGTCCATTAGGTCTTTAGTGTTGGATGAGGTGATCGAGCAACAGAAAGCCGACCCTAGACCCAAGAGTTAGTGGGCAAGGTGGGCATTGCTCGTGATGAGGATGGCATGATTAGATTCCACACGGTGTTTGTGTTCCAGACATCGTAGATGTCCGTGAGCATGTATTAGCAGAGGCTCATAGGTCTAGATTATCTATTCATCCGGTAACACTAAGATGTACCAGGATTTGAAGAGATCTTTTTGGTGGTCTGGCATGAAGAAGGATGTAGCGGAGTATGTGTCTAGATGTCTAGTTTGCCAGCAAGTGAAGGCCAAGCGACAGTGACCATCTGTCTTATGCAGAAGATGGAGATCCCAGTATGGAAGTGGGAAGCTGTCACTATGGATTTCATTACGGGTTTTCCTCGATCTAGATGGGGTAATGACTCGATTTGGGTAGTGGTAGATAGATTCTCGAAGACTGTGCATTTCTTGCCCATGAAGAAGAAGCAGTCAGTAGAGAGTTTAGCTAGATTGCATATTAGTACCATTATTAGATTGCATGGTGTCCCGAAGTCGATCATTTTGGATCGAGATCCGAGATTTACTTCGAGGCTGTGGAAGGGTCTTCATGATGCGTTAGGTTCTGAATTGAAGCTCATTTGGCGTTTCATCCCCAGATAGATGGACAGTCTGAGAGGAGTATCCAGACGCTCGAAGATATGTTGAGAGCGTGTGTTCTGGATTCGAAGGATGATTGGGAGCGCCATTTACCTCTTGTGGAGTTCGCATATAACAACAGTTTCTATGCGAGTATTGGTATGACTCCATTTGAGGCGTTGTATGGTAGGCCTTGCAGATCTCCTTTATGTTGGGAGGAGACAGGTGATAGGCAGTTGTTTGGTCCGGAGTTAGTTCATGAGACTTCGGATAAGGTTCAGTTGATTAGGAAGAGGCTTGTTACGGCACAAGATAGGCAGAAGAGTTATGCCAACAACAGGAGGAAGGATTTAAAGTTCGAGGTAGGTGAGCATGTCTTTTTAAAGATTTCACCTACTCGTGGTGTAGTTAGATTTGGCAGGCATGGTAAGTTAAGTCCTAGATTCATGGCACGTATGAGATTCTCAGACGTTTGGGCAACGTGGCATATGAGCTAGCTTTACCCCCAGCATTAGCTAGTGTTCATCCTTTTTCCACGTATCTATGCTCAGGAGATATGTCAGAGATCCATCTCATGTTATTAGCCACGAGCCAGTGGAGATCCAGCCAGATCTTTCCTATGTGGAGCAACTAGTGGCTATTCTTGACTGGAAGGTTCAGCATCTCCGGAACAAGAGTATTGCGTCAGTGAAAGTTTTATGGCGTAACTTCTCGTGAGAGGAGGCTACTTGGGAGCTTGAGGATGCAATGAAGAAGAAATATCCTCAATTGTTTGAGTAGTATCAGTCTAACTTCGAGGATGAAGTTTCTTTAGGGGAGGGTGTAAGGCCCTTGATTTTTCATCTTTGGGTGATTTCTTATGTATGTATAAATGTATGTCATCGATGTATAAACTTTATTGTGCATAGTACTTACTTGTTTACATTGCATGAATAAGTATTATTTTAATGTGTGCATTGTAGATTATCTATTATATATATATATATACTTGTGTGGTGTACATAAAGTTTATGTAGTTTTAAGTTTTGTTGGCGGATAGTTGGCGTCAACATCTGTTGACGTTGACCATAAATCAGCGGCCACATCGATGGACGCCTACTCAGAATTGGCGCATTGATATTTGACATTTATGTTGCATGATCTGTTGCGATTTCGATTTCGATCCAGAAACGCCTCCAGAAATGTCGCCCTTGGTTTAGGAAACCGTCCCCACAACGGTAACCTAGACCCTAGACGCGTTCCTAAAAACCTCAACCCTATAAAAGAGGCAGATTAGGGCTCAGTTAGGTCCTTTTGACTCTTTGTCAAAACCCCTAACATTTTATGTGCGAACCCCGACTTTGGAACTCCTTAATCCGGTGATTTGTGGCTTCATCTGACGTTCTACAACGATTGGAGAGGGCTCTGAACAACCGAGAACGACTTCCCCACCTGGTGTGCAGCAGAAATCAACACAGAACCAGGATTTAGAGGAGATCGGGGACTCTTTGGCTCAGGCTGAGGAGGGCTTCTCCGGCTTAAATCGTTGCTTGTGGATTTTCCAAGAGGCAAGTACCCCATCCACATCATTCCTACATGTGTCTAGTAAGTCCTAGGAATTTTCCGGATTTTATTTCGAGTCCTGGATTCCCCAATTTCACCAAGTTTTGCGTTCAGTCTATGTTTTGCACAGACAGGAACTTAACGGCGGGATCCCTTGCTGTAAGATCCTGAGTTGGCGGCACCCTATGTTGCCGTTAACATGAGTAAACGGCCATACCCGTGTCGTTGAGTTCTTCAGGCAAGAACAATGGACTGTCTACCTTTATAAGCTATTTTTTGGATTTCTGCACATGAGGATATATGGTAAATTTTATATGTTATGTAATATGTGTAGTGGAGCATGTTGTGTAATTTCTGCGAAATTTCGTTAAGTGTATTATTTATTAATTTTTTTGAAATACATGTTAAACAGGTTCTGAATATTGTAAATTACTGTTTATGTTATCCTTGTGGAATTTTAGTGACAGAAATTTTCTGTGGTGCTTAATCGATCGATGCAGGGCATGTTGTTAAAATTTGGGAATTTTTTGATGACTGTGTAATTTTTTAGATTTTCTGAACTGAAAAACAGTGAGCATGCTTAATTAGTGAAGAAATTCTATTAAATGATATGGAAACAGTTAAATCTCTAGAATTTGGCACATGATTAGAATTTTCATAATTAGTGTGTAACTCAGAAAAATGCAAAAAATGTATATGCATGATGGTTGACCTGTAATAGATTTTTGGTTAAATTTTTGTATTGAAATGATGACAATAGCTATACATTTCAATTTCATGTGTGATATTGATAAATTAAAGTATGTTAATGTGTTGGTATTAAAATCTGCAAAATTCTGCATGATTAGACTTATTTTGATGTGTAAATTTTTGAGAACAGTAGTACCATGCTAGGTAATACTGAGTGTGTAAATGTGTGAGCATGAATGGATGTGTTAAAAATTGTGCCTAAGTGTGTGTTAGAAATTAAGAAAAATGTGTAAATGTGCCAATGGGTGACACTGCTACCTTAGAGGGCTGTGGAACCGTATTGTGGTAAAGTCCCCACGGGAAGGTTCATAGTGTGTGATGTCCCACAGGCATTGGGATTAAATCCTGGAGGCGAACAGTATCGTTGGTTAGGGTGGAGAGTGCTTCTCCCGATTCTGCGCAGTAACTAAGATTTATCACTATAATGCCTAGGTGATAGATATGTGATGTGATTAGTGTGTCCTTCTAAAAGGTGGTTTGGGCTATGTGTCACGACATTTAATAAATGGAACTTGTGTTTAAGTGAAAGTGAATGTGTAAATTGTAAAATTGTGTAAGTGATCATGTGTTAATATGAATTCTTGTGACAACATGTAAATTGATAACTTCTTAATGATTATAATATGTACATAGCAAAACAGCAAACTTTTCATGAGTATAAATGTGTTATCCATGTGAAAATGATTATAGAATCCATGCTAGAATTATCTCTTATTTATGTGTACAAACTCCATGTTTAAAATGACTAATGTTTAGCTTGTAAGTGTGGTGAAATGTGGTTAAATGAGCTTAGTTTAATATATTGAAAAGGTGTAGAAAGCATGTGATAGGCTTTAAGTTATTGAAAATTTTGTATAAGACAATTTCCATGTGTAACATGTGTAGAAATCATGTTTAGGATTTTTACTTGAATTAATTGTTAAATCCATGTTTATATGTTATTGCGTAGTATGAAAATGTGAAAGTTATGTGATGCATGTAACATTAGTGTGTTTGGTGTTACTTGTTTGTTGGGCGGCATGCTGCGAGGCAGGTGCGCGTGCCAGCGTCTCACCCGGGGCGACCTGAGAATGAGGGTGTGGCGGAGGCCGGGTTGGCCAAGTCATGCCTAGGTCCAGGTGTGGACCTGCCTGCGGGTGTTGCTGAGTTGTCCAGCAGGGGGACTGTACCCTGTGGTGGTTATAAGGAAGGATGGTATCCTTACACAACACTCGAGTTTTGGCGTAACGGCAATGCCTGAGATCCTATATACCTGGTATCAGAGCAGGTCGCGGGTTCGATTCCCAGGGGTGCCGCTGGGGGGGAGATTGTTGGGCGGCATGCTGCGAGGCAGGTGCGCGTGCCAGCGTCTCACCCTGGGGCGACCTGAGAATGAGGGTGTGGCGGAGGCCGGGTTGGCCAAGTCATGCCTAGGTCCAGGTGTGGACCTGCCTGCGGGTGTTGCTGAGTTGTCCAGCAGGGGGACTGTACCCTGTGGTGGGTTATAAGGAAGGATGGTATCCTTACACAACAACTCGAGTTTTGGCGTAACGGCAATGCCTGAGATCCTATATACCTGGTATCAGAGCGGGTTTCTCCGATTTACAGCTTTTCGTAATTTGATCTAGCGATCAGGAGATTTTCGATCTTATGGATTCTAGCAAAGGGTATATGGCCGAGGGACATTCAGTAACCAGGCCACCCTATTTTGATGGCACTGACTATTCCTATTGGAAAAATCGTATGCAGGTATTTTTGAGAGCTCAAAACTACGAGCTGTGGAAGATAGTCAGCAAAGGACCATATGTATTGCCCGAGGACGAAGACACCTGGACGAAAGACCAAATAGCCAAGGGAACTCTCAACTGGAGTGCACTAAACATGATGCAATGTGCGGTGCATCCAAAGGAGTTCTCAAGAGTCTCCACATGCTCAACAGCAAAAGAGATGTGGGACAAGCTTGAACTTATCTACGAAGGTACGTCCGAGGTATATAGGATCTCAGGCATTGCCGTTACGCCAAAACTCGAGTTGTTGTGTAAGGATACCATCCTTCCTTATAACCCACCACAGGGTACAGTCCCCCTGCTGGACAACTCAGCAACACCGCAGGCAGGTCCACACTTGGACCTAGGCATGACTTGGCCAACCCGGCCTCCGCCACACCCTCATTCTCAGGTCGCCCCAGGGTGAGACGCTGGCACGCGCACCTGCCTCGCAGCATGCCGCCCAACATCTCCCCCCCAGCGGCACCCCTGGGAATCGAACCCGCGACCTGCTCTGATACCAATTGAAGAGTTATGCGGAAGTACACATACGGTAATCTAGAAGGGGGGGGATGAATAGATTACGGCAATTTTAAACTATCGATGGCTTCTTTTAGATGCTACAGCGATCTTAATGAAATTTGATTCAAATTCAATTAAGTGTGAGACCGCTTGAGTTGATTTAAGTGAGAACAGAAAATCAAACGTGCGTGTGAACACCGTGCCTACCAATCATCTATCGCAAAACGCGAACAAACCACAGAACACGATGATTAAGGTGGTTCGGAGTACACAACTCGTGTATCCTACATCCACCGTCCACACACACACGCAGAAACGACTGCTTATGAGCGAGTTCAACACTACAACTCAACCACACACACGTTGTCTGATGAACCACGATCAGAACAACCACAAGTACGTGAATCAAGCACAAGGGATGCTCGAAGCACAACCACACACACACACGATGGAATGGAAATTATGAAATGGAGAAGAATTGGGAATTAGGGAACAAATCCGGTTGGAATTCTTCTCGTGGATCGTCCAAACACTCTTCAAACTTCGATTGGATGTAGATTGCTCGATGTAGAAGGTTGAATTGATGACGATCCGGCTTCAGCTCCGCATAGATGGTGATTCCACGTCGATCTGGGCGGAAAGTTGAAGCAGAGCAGCAATTTGGGGCTTTTCCTCTTGGTCCCTTGGAGGCTCTTGGATGGGAGGCTGCTCTCTGCGAAATTGGCTCCAAAAGGATGCTTATATAGTGTTAGGTAAAGGTGGGGGTCGTGGAGGAAGGAAACACCCAAGTGGGGCCGGATTTGGAAACCCAAAATCTGAAGTTTCCGTCGGCTGTCGACAGGTGCACTTGCATCTGTCGACAGGCAGACTCAGGCTGAGAACTGGGTTTCAGGAAAATGAGTTTCTGAGTGTATCTGTCGACAGGCAGTTTGCATCTGTCGACAGATGCACTCAGGAATTGAAAACCTGAGCTCTGTCCTGGGTTGTCTGTGTGTATCTGTCGACAGGTACATTGCATCTGTCGACAGATACACTCAGAGATGCAAACCTGAGTTCTGTCTTGGGTTGTCTGTGTGTATCTGTCGACAGGCAGTTTGCATCTGTCGACAGATGCACCTCTTTGACAGATTTTTGTGCCTTTTGCTCATCTTTTCAATGCCTCTTCAAAGTTCCATCTTTCATGCTTGTACACCTACATGCAAATACATTGTTAGTGATGTACATTGTATGATTTAGCAATGTTTAACTCAATCACTTTCATGGTGTTTTTCATGTTAGTTAGCACATCAATTTTGCATTAAATCAATGTTCAAGGGTGTTAATGTGATCATCAAAAACATGATATATGAAGAACCCAACAAGGGACAGGAACCACAAGGAGCTGACGTGTCAACTGGTGAAGAAGACAATGAAGGCGATGAAGCAAATGAAGGCAGTGATGAAGAACCTGAAGATGAGCAAATGCCTGACCAAGCTCAAGAGTTTGATGATGTACCTGTGCCTCCACAACAATCCGTTCATGATTACTTGGCACAATCCATCAAGAAATGATCTCAGGATTTGCTCAGATGACTTCAAGATTTGATCAAGTGGATGCTCGCCTCAAACTCTGGATGACCGGCTTGACCACCTATACTCCGAGAGAGATGGATCCCGTCACCCTCCTTCTGCTGGACATGACGATGAATAGAGGGTCTCAGGGTCATTAGAGATCAATAAGAGTCTTAGATGAGAATTAGTCTCACTTGTCTTATCATCTTTTGCTTGTTCATGTTATTTCCCTTTCTTTTTATTGAGTCATGCAATGATTATCAAATGTCCTGTGAAATTTCAATGATCAATCAATGAAAACTCAGTTCATGTTTATTTGTGCTTGACTTGACTTTTTGCATGTTGTCAAAAAGGGGGAGAACATCAATATATGCATCAATTGAATGTTTTTGTCATCATCAAAAAGGGGGAGATTGTTGGGTTCTTCATATATCATGTTTTTGATGATCACATTAACACCCTTGAACATTGATTTAATGCAAAATTGATGTGCTAACTAACATGAAAAACACCATGAAAGTGATTGAGTTAAACATTGCTAAATCATACAATGTACATCACTAACAATGTATTTGCATGTAGGTGTACAAGCATGAAAGATGGAACTTTGAAGAGGCATTGAAAAGATGAGCAAAAGGCACAAAAATCTGTCAAAGAGGTGCATCTGTCGACAGATGCAAACTGCCTGTCGACAGATACACACAGACAACCCAAGACAGAACTCAGGTTTGCATCTCTGAGTGTATCTGTCGACAGATGCAATGTACCTGTCGACAGATACACACAGACAACCCAGGACAGAGCTCAGGTTTTCAATTCCTGAGTGCATCTGTCGACAGATGCAAACTGCCTGTCGACAGATACACTCAGAAACTCATTTTCCTGAAACCCAGTTCTCAGCCTGAGTCTGCCTGTCGACAGATGCAAGTGCACCTGTCGACAGCCGACGGAAACTTCAGATTTTGGGTTTCCAAATCCGGCCCCACTTGGGTGTTTCCTTCCTCCACGACCCCCACCTTTACCTAACACTATATAAGCATCCTTTTGGAGCCAATTTCGCAGAGAGCAGCCTCCCATCCAAGAGCCTCCAAGGGACCAAGAGGAAAAGCCCCAAATTGCTGCTCTGCTTCAACTTTCCGCCCAGATCGACGTGGAATCACCATCTATGCGGAGCTGAAGCCGGATCGTCATCAATTCAACCTTCTACATCGAGCAATCTACATCCAATCGAAGTTTGAAGAGTGTTTGGACGATCCACGAGAAGAATTCCAACCGGATTTGTTCCCTAATTCCCAATTCTTCTCCATTTCATAATTTCCATTCCATCGTGTGTGTGTGTGGTTGTGCTTCGAGCATCCCTTGTGCTTGATTCACGTACTTGTGGTTGTTCTGATCGTGGTTCATCAGACAACGTGTGTGTGGTTGAGTTGTAGTGTTGAACTCGCTCATAAGCAGTCGTTTCTGCGTGTGTGTGTGGACGGTGGATGTAGGATACACGAGTTGTGTACTCCGAACCACCTTAAATCATCGTGTTCTGTGGTTTGTTCGCGTTTTGCGATAGATGATTGGTAGGCACGGTGTTCACACGCACGTTTGATTTTCTGTTCTCACTTAAATCAACTCAAGCGGTCTCACACTTAATTGAATTTGAATCAAATTTCATTAAGATCGCTGTAGCATCTAAAAGAAGCCATCGATAGTTTAAAATTGCCGTAATCTATTCATCCCCCCCCTTCTAGATTACCGTATTGTGTACTTCCGCATAACTCTTCATTGTTGAGTTCTTTTGAACTCACTCTTGATTCGGTGTACATGTGCAGAGATTCTACTTCTTCCGAGGAGATCGTTAGGAGTGACTTGGAGCAGGAGTAGGAGACCTTGTTTTGGACTTGGAGTTGTACTTTTATTTTTCATAAGTATGTAATAAGAGTAGACTTGCTCTACCTTTGGGATTTGTGTACTTATTTAGTGGAAAGTTGTGGACAATGTATTTATTTCATTTCTCAGTTATGAAAAGTTTTGATTTCTTTTCTTCTATATATGGACTGTGAAGAGAATGTGGATGATGGAATAAGAAGTTATATTTGGCTATTTCTTTTCCGCTGTTATGTGAATGTATTTATTATATTTCAGCCTATCGTATAACTGTTGGGTAAATGTCCCACTGTAGCAGCGTTCATTATATCGATGTGGGTTGGTATAACCGTACTGGTATAAGGAGGGTCGTTACACCTACTCCTTTCAGGTGAAGGAGAGAAGGATAGTTCCCGTCCCTCGTCTAGCTCGGAGCCGCATTGTAGCAGAGTCAGGTCTGCACCACTAGCAATGTAATTTACTTTCTGTTGTACCTCGGGGTATGCCCCAGGCTGTTGTACCTTGTTCTTTGACTATAGATGAGAACTGGCTTTGTAATCCTCATGTAAATATGTGTGAGATGTGCAATCTTATATATGTTTAATGTGTTCCTTTTTGCTCCCACGGACTATTGAGATGGTATCCCTTGTGAGGCATTGGCCTATTCGCGACAGGTGGATTCAGTTCAGGCTCGTTATTAGGTTAACGGTTTGAACAATGAGGACCATCACAAATAGCTACCAAAAATCAAGGATCTATCATGTATAGGTTGGATTCGGAGTATCCATTAGTGTTAATTCAAATTCTATCCAATCTCATGTATGATGCACTTTAATCATGTCTCTCACATCACTTTTCATGGATTTTAATTTGATGTGTATTTTGAGAACTTGATTAAATACATGGGCTATAACATGAATAATTCTTAGTGCTTGCACACCCTTATCCTCCCCATTGTGAACTCTTAACATACTTTGTTGTTAAGCCAATTGCATTTCTTATCCCTATTACCACCCACTTTTTGATGCTGTCAAAAAGGGGGAGAGCATATGTAGATTTTGTATTCTTGGTTTTGGGGAGAGATTGTGTTCAAAAGGGGAGTTAGAAGTACTTTTGAGAGGGGGAGTAATTGCTTGACTATGAATATTTGCATGCATGTGTGCTTATGTAAAAATAAAGATAAACAAACAAATTCAACAACAAATTGAAATCTGAAGTCAAATGTTGTGTTTCAAGTGAAAAATCTACATGGTTTTGTCATTATAAAAAAGGGGGAGATTGTTGTACTCTATAGATTTTGATGATCACAAACAAAAGCATTATTTTGTTTCATGTTGACAAGTGTCACAAACACTAATTGATTGACCCAAGCATTTGATTTATGTTCATGTAATTTGAGGGTCTAATTTGTGTGTTAAGTGTGCAGAAAAATAGTCTAAAAGTCACACTTGAAGTGGACTTCACAAAGACCAAGACCTAGAACGAGATAGATTTCTAGACTGTGTAGAACTGACAAAATCAGATGATTGATTGTGCAAAATTGGATGGCCGACCAAATAGTATAGGAGCCGTCGACTGATCTAAAGATGTCGGATGACCGATGTAGCCAGAGCTGACAAGCGTTGGGATAGTCCAAGAATCGGACGACCGACTTGGAGCAAGGTGTTGATGCAGAAGAAGAAGTAGGTTGGCACCAAAGCTAAGTCCAAAATCGAACGACCGACTTGGGAATATCAGTCGACCGATTACGAAAATACAATTTCCATTTATGGATAGGTCTCTTCCCTTGTTTGGATTCCAGTGACGTTTATTTGAGATCCACGGCCAAGATCAAGTCTTTAGCAAGTTGGCATATAAAGGGAGACCTTTTCATGTGTGTTGTAACACACACATCCTTTGGAGAACGAGTTTTTGCACCCAACTAGGTCAAAGGACGAACCAGCAAATCAGTGCTTCTTCCAGGTGATTTCTTCATGGTTTTATGTATGAGTTCAAGGTGTTGGACGTTCAGAAGATTGTGCATCTATTGTACCACATCCAGGAAGGCCTATGCAAGCATCCATTCTCTTCTCCAACATTTCTCAACCACGCCAGGTAGGAGATTTCTAAACTTCAAATTCCATCTTTTTCTCTTGTTCTTGCGTTGGGAACCATACTTCAAACTTGTTTACACAACATCATCGTGTGTTTATGTGCTCGGTTTGTGAGCACATGATTGGTGTGTAGTGCATGTTGCATGTACACATCGGGTTGTCTTGTCCACAAAAACGAGGTGGGGTTGGTGTTGTCCCCGGAAACAACGGTGTGTGGAGGGTTTATGCTTGTACCTTGGAAATAAGTTAGTGGAAATCCTCACGAGGGTGTGAGGTAGTGGACGTAGGTGCACACGGGGGTGTGTTTGGCGAACCACTCTAAATCCTACGTGTATATGTGGTTTGATATTCTTCTTTCTAATCTCCATTCTATGCACGTTAGGATAGTTGGTATCACTATTTAATTGTTTTTCCACTGTGCATCTTGCTTAGTAGATTTGCTTAATTGAGTTTAATATATTCTGTGTAAAAGAATTTGTATTTAGACGATAACCAATTCACCTCTCCCCTCTTGGTTGTTCATCACATGTATTTCTCTCTTCATGACAACCATTGATTGATGAACATCAATGACGTGTTAGGATACCTGGACACGATTTAGACAATCGATTGGTGACTACATTAACGCATCGGCCTACCATGATGCATTTATGCAATAATCGATTATTGACTAAATAAGCATTTTTGAAATGCGTCTGTATTCCATGACGCGATTTCGAACTTCCATATTTTTGAGTAATTTCCTTATTTGATTTTTGGATATACATATTGCCTTTTCTGAAATGCATCCTACACCCATGACGTGATTACACTTTCTAAATTTCCCTTTTAGTAAGTTTCCATAAACAAAATTTGAAAATTCATGAACGCGTTATCCGTACCTAACGCGATTCAACTTGCTATTTCTGTCTGAATTCGATCAAAATTGAAAATTCATTAACACGTCTGGTTGGTCTGACGTAATTCAACTTTAAACGCATCCACTGTCCCTGACGCAATTTAGCATTTTACACCATCTCGGACTTTGAGCCCCAATTCCCTATAAATACACCTCTGGATCATTAGTTTAGAGGGTTGGCCAGCATGAATTCCCCCTCTGTGCATTGAGTTGTGAGGGTCGGCACCAAGGCGAAGCTCTGCCGGACTGCTGCCTCAACCTGAAGTCTTCATCCTTTGGAGTGGCAGAGCAGCCACAGGCACCCTCCTCCTTGTTGGGTATGGAATGTATATCTAGAGGGGGGGGGGGTGAATAGATATTGACCACTTACAAGATTTAAGAACTCGAAATAGACCTTAAGATATAAAAGAGCTAGCAATATCAACAAGATAGAGCAATTGGGCAAATGGACAAAACACCACACAGTGCACATAGTATTTTAAGGTGGTTCGGCTCCAGTGTGGAGACCTACATCCACCCCTCACTAAACTAAGTGAGTCTTCACTCAACAATCAAGAGTGTGAAACACTCACACATCCACTGATTCACAGCTTCATACAACCTGCTGATTACACAGCTTCAACACATCTGATTCACAACTTTGAGATTATAACAATCTCACAATCCTCACACACAAAGTGTAGGATCAGTTTTTCTACGCCATCTAGAGCAGACAACCAAGTGATATAGTATCCCAAAGAAATAGAAAAAATCACACAAGAGAAATCACTAAAGGTATGCATAAATTTAGCAAACACTCTTAATGTTGTTTCACTGGAGTTGAGATATGATCAGATTTTTGTTGGAACTCCCAATTGCGTCTTCTCCAGGCTTGAATTCATCAGACTCTTCTTTTGGCTGCAACTTAAGGATCAATTGCCTCTGATTGGAATGTAATTCTGAAACTCTGCTTCAATTGATCAGCAACAGTATTCACACAAGATGAGAAACAATTCAACATCTTTTCTTCTTGATAAGCAACTATTCTGAAGCCTGTTCTCTTCAACTCTCTCAATCTCTGCTCTTTTTCTCTTCTCAACTATCTCACTTTTTTTGTGTGCGTGTTCGCATTCGAAGAAGACATTGCGCACCTTTATGATCGACGTATCAGAATCTTTTTGGTAGGCCTCAACAAAATCCCCATTCGTTGGGAGATGCTTTGCCACCAAAAAAGTTATCTTCTAGAACCTTGTAAAGTGTGCCTATAATCCCCAATCATTGAGCCTTGGGTCATGTGCCCTGTACAAGCACGCTAGCAATCTCTTTTCCTCACTAGAAGAAGAAGGTTGGAGTGTCGACACATCTTGTGCATAGTGTCAATGCACACAGAACTTCACTTAGATCAGTGCAGATGCTTCAGTAGAGTCGACTCCATGCCTTCATGTGTCGACCTTATCCATTAGACTGCTGTAGAGACTGGCTGTTAATAAGTTTAGTGTTGACCTTATAGCAGCCAAGTGTCGACCTCTTAAAATAGTAGAGTCGACCTGATCTTCAACTGGAGTCGACCTCATACAATTCTTTCCTTTTAGCCCTAACAGGAAAACTAATTGGTGTCGACCTGATCCTCATCTAGAGTCGACCTTATACGATTCTTTCCCTTCAGCACTAACAAGAAAAACCAACTAGTGTCAACCTAATCTTTATCTAGAGTCGACCTTATGCGATTCTTTTGTCCTCTGCGCTTACTGAAAACTACCAAGTGTCGACCTATCCTTTGGGTAGTGTCGGCTCAAGTGGTTCACTGACCTCCAGTAAGTCATCCACTAAGACATGTGTGTCGACCTATGAAGCAACACTTGTCAACACACATAAAATCTTTTGACTTTGTGAATTTTCTTGTCATATAAAAACTTATGTTAGAGAATTCTTAGATATTTATGACAATTTTGCTTGGCTCATGACATCATCAAAACTAGGGGCACAACAATCCCCCCTTTTTGATGATGGCAACTATGATTCAATGAGGTTTTGACTGTGACTTAATTAAGTATATATGGACAACACACAGTACACAAGTCATCCTACAAGCACACGCAATCCACACATGATAAGCACATAAATGATTTCTTTGATTTCATTTCATGTAGAAGTTGTATAGACAGAAACATCACTTCTGAAATAGAATCAAAGTCAAAAGTCTTTCTGAAATGGAATCAAAGTCAAAAATCTCCGTCAAAAGTCTCTCTCTATGAAATGTCTTTCCCTTTGACATTATCAAAATGTTGGTTTTTCATATATCATGTTTTTGATGATCACATTAACACCCTTGAACATTGATTTAATGCAAAATTGATGTGCTAACTAACATGAAAAACACCATGAAAGTGATTGAGTTAAACATTGCTAAATCATACAATGTATATCACTAACAATGTATTTGCATGTAGGTGCACAAGCATGAAACATGGAGCATTGAAGAGATGAGCATAAAGCACAAAAATCTGTCAAAAAGGTGTATCTGTCGACAGATGAACTCTACCTGTCGACAGATGCATACAGTCATTCCAAGACAGAACTCAGGTTTGCATCTCTGAGTGTATCTGTCGACAGATGCAATGTACTTGTCGACAGATACACACAGACAACCCAGGACAGAGCTCAGTTTTCAATTCCTGAGTGCATCTGTCGACAGATGCAAACTGCCTGTCGACAGATACACTCAGAAACTCATTTTCCTGAAACCCAGTTCTCAGCCTGAGTCTGCCTGTCGACAGATGCAAGTGCACCTGTCGACAGCCGACGGAAACTTCAGATTTTGGGTTTCCAAATCCGGCCCCACTTGGGTGTTTCCTTCCTCCACGACCCCCACCTTTACCTAACACTATATAAGCATCCTTTTGGAGCCAATTTCGCAGAGAGCAGCCTCCCATCCAAGAGCCTCCAAGGGACCAAGAGGAAAAGCCCCAATTGCTGCTCTGCTTCAACTTTCCGCCCAGATCGACGTGGAATCACCATCTATGCGGAGCTGAAGCCGGATCGTCATCAATTCAACCTTCTACACCGATCAATCTACATCCAATCGAAGTTTGAAGAGTGTTTGGACGATCCACGAGAAGAATTCCAACCGGATTTGTTCCCTAATTCCCAATTCTTCTCCATTTCATAATTTCCATTCCATCGTGTGTGTGTGTGGTTGTGTTTCGAGCATCCCTTGTGCTTGATTCACGTATTTGTGGTTGTTCTGATCGTGGTTCATCAGACAACGTGTGTGTGGTTGAGTTGTAGTGTTGAACTCGCTCATAAGCAGTCGTTTCTTTCTGCTGTGTGTGTGGACGGTGGATGTAGGATACACGAGTTGTGTACTCCGAACCACCTTAAATCATCGTGTTATGTGGTTTGTTCGCGTTTTGCGATAGATGATTGGTAGGCACGGTGTTCATACGCACGTTTGATTTTCTGTTCTCACTTAAATCAACTCAAGCGGTCTCACACTTAATTGAATTTGAATCAAATTTCATTAAGATCGCTGTAGCATCTAAAAGAAGCCATCGATAGTTTAAAATTGCCGTAATATATTCAACCCCCCCCTTCTAGATTACCGTATTGTGTACTTCCGCATAACTCTTCACAAAACACAAGAATCACTACTGAGGGGAAGCAGGAGGTGGAGGTAGCTGCATAATGAGCCTCTGCTCAATCCTTGCTAGTCTTGCTTCCAGATCATCATAGTTGTCTCAAAGATAAATCTGAATTGCATTTAGTCGAGTGTTCAGAAAGCTTGTCATTTCCTCCAATTTAGCAGATACAATAACTGATCTACACCATGAGGCATGGGTGGTGCAGCAATAGAAGAAGTGGCATCGGTGCTTTCAGTAGTTTCTGTATCTCTATGAAGCTTCCAAACTTGGTCAAAACCGTGTCTCATGGATCTGAGATGACCAGACATAGCTATGATACTCTTTGAGGGAGTTCAGATTTTCAGCCATTTGAGTGTAAGAGCTTTTTATAGCTGGAAGATCATCTAGCTTATCCGATCCCTTAAATAATGTCTCTTCAACTGACTGCAAGTTTTCAAAAATCTGAGCTTGAGTATATGCTGCATGGTTAAATACTTCTCCAATTTTCTCAATTAGCTTATTAGATCTTAAAGCTGCAAACCTTGCTGATTGTTCTTTCCTGTCAATGTTGTCACTGAGCTATTTTTCAATTTCTTCCAATCTGCTTTCAAATCTAAGTGACTGTTCTTCAACCTTGGCATTTAGCTGGCCAACAGATTCATGTATGGATGCAATTGTTCTTGAAAGAATTGTAATAGCTGTGGAGGAATAACAAATTCAACTGTTGAAGTTGAAGGTGGAGCATGCTGAGTAGTAAAGGTGTCTGGTTGTGTGTGAGTAGCAGGAGAAAAATGAGGAGGATCCACACGCAGGTCATCAAAGATTGGAATTGGAGAGAAGGATCTGGGAGCAAAAGATAGTGTGGGTGAAGGATTATCCTCAGCCATATGAAATCTTTGATTATCAAAATCAGCTCCCTGCTATTCAGCATAGGACTGACCTTCATTCTGTTCTTGAGGTGGCTGTTCCACAGCAACTTCTTCAGACACATTAACTTAAGAGGGAGCTGGTCCTCTCACCAACTGAACTCCTTCCAGTTTGAGCTTCATGAACTTCACTATGTGTGCCACAATAGATGTTATATTTTGGGATTGCTCTTGACTTTGTGTTCTCAACAGGAATCTTTGCTTTCAAGAAATGCTAGTTAGATGAGCTGCATATAGTAGACTTCTTCTGAGCTCAAGTCTGGTGGATTCATGGAGAAGCTGGCAAAAGATAGTTGACAGATTGCCTTCTCTCTAGTGATTAAACAATAGAGAAGAAATCTTGAAGGCCTGTGACTCTGTGTCTCCCTCCTCCTTGAGGTGTCAAAATAGTAGTGCAAATGTGGTGAAGCACTCTATTCAGTGGTGAGAATTTGTTAGCATTTATGTTGGACACCCTTGTCTAGACAATGTTTTCCTTATCATGCTCTAACCCTGTCATGAGGGAGTATGCTTCATGTATACAGAAATTATAATCATGTGGATTATGACCTTCATTAGGAATATCCAAGGCTTCACTCATAAAAGATGTGGTGAGAATTATGGTTACACCTCGAACAGTAGACTTTAAGGTGTGTTCTTTGCTAACCAAATTCTTGTAGAATTCTTGAACCAAAATTGGATAAAAAATTCTATGTTCACTTACAAAACTTGTCCAACCCTGAAATTCAATCATATCTAACAGCTCTGAAAAAACAGAATGCATACCTTCATCATGAACATCCACAGTTCTTAGATGTAGAATTTGTTTGTTTTCAGTTGTTAGTGGAACTGCCTCCTGGGCTTGACTAGTCTCAATATCAGTATCTGTTGCCCCCAATTTAGATTCTGAGGGTTGGCCTATGCTCTATGATTTTGATTCATTACTTGCTGCTGTCCCAGGCAAGTCTCCAATTTCAGTCTTATCCCCTTGAGAATTTCATTTTTAGAAACATCTGTGCTAACTGGAGTGTTGTCCCGGGATTCCTTAGAATGTGAACCTTCTTGATCATTCGAGTCCTGATCATCAGAAGACTGGTTTGAACACTGAGCATTAGGGTTTTCTTCTCTAGAGTCTTCAGAATGCACGACATGAGATGCTTGCACACGTTCATCCTCATCAAAACTGCTCAAATCAACGAACTCAGTCTTCTTTTTGACCTTTGAGAAAGTCTTCTCCTTAGCCGATCTTGGATGCGAGAATCGTCGGCTGGAAAAAGAGGGAACTGCAGCTTCTTGTCCTATGATGTTGTACTCTTTCCATGGTCATCTTGGCTTTGGTACGATGTTCGGAAGAATCCGGTTTAGTGTCCTCCGCTTGCTACCACGATGTGCAGACATCTTGGGCGCCATGATGAATTCAAGAGATGGATGAGAAACTTTGCAGACCCAAATGAGGGTTTGTGGACAGAAGAAGAGGAAGAATAGTTGATTCAAAAGAGTTCGAACAGGCACATGAGTTGAAACTATTCGGGAATAGGAGCGTCAAGCGTCGACCTGCCCTAGGCGATACAGTGAACATGCAGAACGATGGAAGATAGCATGTTCCAATGAAGGTAATGAACAAGATGTGTCGACACTAACAAAACATATGTCGTCTCAAGCAAGAAGGATTCAATGAATTGTTCAGACAAAGGAGATAGGAGCAAATTACCATGATTAAATGAATATTTGGGAAACTTTGAGGAAGTTAAATGAGTTATGCTCTTCCTCACTTTATACTCCTCTTAGTGAAATCATGGTTTGAAAGTTATAAGCTTTAGTTTATCCAATTAAAAGACATGAAAGACTAGAGGCATAAGTAATAGAGTAAATTGTTTTTCTTTCAACTGAAATTGTGGTCTTATTAACTCTTACTCAGCACATGTAAAAAGTGACCCTGGATAGATAAAAAAATAATCCAAGATGTATTGAAATAAAACTATCGTGAGATTTTTCAGTAATTTGAATTATAATTTTACTTTTTCAGAAAAAGATGAACAGTCAGATTTACCCTTTCTTTTTATGCAAGAGCTCATGTTTTTTACACACCAGAGCTCCTGATTACTCAAGTGAGGTAATCATCTTGTCACAAGGGTTGTGTGAGACTTTTCATGTGAGGATACATGTTGGTTAGACACAAGAATCCCCAGTTACATAGTAAGCACAAAATTTTTTTATCAACTCTGAACACAATTAACTAGCTCATCATGACATATAATAAATCAACTGATTTTTTCAGGATTGCAGTTTCTCAGAGTCTAGTCATTGTTCCGCAACAACAAATTTTTTATAATAATATTTTTGAACACCTTTTACAACTCAAGAGAAGTTGAAACCATACAACTCAGATATTTTTTATAATTTAGCCAGAGAGACCATAATACACAGGAATTTCAGAAATGAATAAGATGCAATTTTTACTTGATACAATATTTTTAGAAACTGTTATCTAACATCTTTTAAGTGTTTTCAGGAATTTAAAGGTTAAACATAGTAGTTTATAATAACAAACCATTTCTTTTACTCTCAGAGATAATGGAGATAGAGTACAAGAAATTAACTCCCCCTGAAGAGTTGCCCAAAGATAAAATCATCACAGTTAAATTACTCCCCTGAAAAAGTGAATGTATGTGAGAAGAAAAAGAGTGATCAAAAGTTGGAAGATTGTAGAGAATTTAGAATCAATGGAATTAGTGTCGACTCACTTGCCATTAGTGTCAACCTTATTCAAGCCAACTCACAATCTTTCTGAAGGAATCTTTCTTCTCAGATAGCAGTTACTGTGGATCCAATATTCCCAGCTTTTCTGATCATTCTGAATCACTGAACCTTCTCTTTCCAAACAATGAATTCTTGAACCAACCTCCCCCTCACCAAGTGCACCAAACATTGATGTGAAGTGATCAATCAACAAGCATTATCAAGTCATATGACAAGAAATCATCTAAGTAAGCATTTGCAAGCAATTTACCAAAGAATCAGTCATGAATCAAATAGGCACAGTCCAAGTTCTCTTCTGAAGATGAAAATATTTCATTACACAAAGATTTTGTAAAAATATCAGAAATTTGCTTAGTTCTTTCAATGAAATGAAGCTCAAAGAGTTCTTGCTAACCTCATCTTTTAGAAAATGATGCATGATTTCTATGTGCTTAGTCCTAGAGTGCTGATTGGATTTTTAGCCAAATTTATTGCACTAGTGTTATCACACATTATTGGGACACATCCAAGATCTACTTGGTAGTCTTGGAGTTGGTGTTTAATCCATAACACGAGTGCCACAACTCCCTACAACTACATATTCTGCTTCTGCTAGAGAGAGCAAACCGTTGTTTCTTGGAAGCCCAAGAGACTAAGCACCCTCCTAGAAATTGGCAATGACCACTAGTACTCTTTCTATTCAATTTACAATCAGCATAATCCGCATCTGAAAAGATATCAACTTATACACACTAGATGCTGGATACCATAATCCCAATTCATGAGTTCCTGCCAGATATCTGAAAATTCTTTTTGTAGCACTCATGTGGGATTCTCTAGTACTAGCCTAAAATCTAGCACACATGCACACAAAGAACTGTATATCAGGTCTAGATGCTATAAGTTTAACACCCCATATAAGAATATGTTAAATGGACTAAATCAGTAGACTACCAATAACTCGGACTTGTCATTTTCAGAGCTCGAGTAGGAAAAGAACTTTGAAGTTAAGCATGCTCAGTTGGGAGTAGTCCCAGGATGGGTGACTCTAACATTCTGGGTTTTTGGCTTCCATGGTGCTGTCCTTGGGATCGCGACGGATCGGGGTGTCGTGTTCTGAATGCGACGTGATCCCTGTCGCCTTCTAGTTGAGAAGGCGACAGCCCTTGTGTCGCGTTCCCGTTGCCTATTGGTTTGTGTGCCACATGTCTGCAGCGTAGGTGTGAAGGTGACGTGCCAGCTGTCGCATTCACCTGAGTCGCCTGCATGCGTGACACGTGGTCTGGAGGCTGTCTGCCTGTCAGGAAGTCTGCCAGAACTTGTGGGAAGGCGATAACTGGCCTGTCGCATTCTCATTAGGAACCAAACGCCTAGCATGTCGTGACCTCAGTTCCGAGGGCTTAAGATAGGCGACCCTCCTTCCTTATCCTTCTTTTCCTTTCTTATTCTACCTCCTCCTCTCCGAGGAGGGGAAGCTTCCCCCTACTCTCTCCGGTGGCTTGGGCGTGGTGGAGTCGTCGGCGAGCTCGTGGCATAGCGGTGGAGCATCGTGGAGTGAGAAGGAGGCGGCCGTATTGTCGTGAAGCCCCTCGTGGGTTCGGTTCTTCAATTTTGTAGGGATCTCTTGCTCCCATACATGTTAGTGTAGATGGAGCTTAGTTTTGGGTGGTCCATTCCGTGCTCGTGAGCTCCCTTGTGGTTTCGCACGAATGGACGCTTGCCGGTGGTGCTCCGTCTATATGTTTAAGCTTCGTGCTTGTTGTGTGCAGGCGAGGAGAGGTGCTGTGTTGCCCCTCAAGCATCGTGGAGTGAGTAGTGTAGCTTGTGGGACCATGGTATGGCCCCAATGCTTGGTTCGGGCTTCTGTCTGAGGTCGCGATAGGTTGGCTGTCGCGACACCAGACAGAAGGTGACGAGTAACCTGTCACTTTCTGGTAGCGACATGTTGGTTGTCGCATTCCCCTCTGCCTTCTATTTCCAGTTCTCGATCGTGGCGAAGGGTGGCTCATGTCCAAGTTGGTTAGAGTGAGGTCTCACCAACTTGGCACGAGGTCTTTCATTCGGTTTGGGGCCTTGCTTGGGTGCCCCCCTTGGGATGTGGGTCTTGGGGTGGGTCTGCCGCAAGGGCCCTGCCTTCAGATGAGGTACGTGACATTTCGATACGTCGCGTTCTGATCTGAAGGCGACACCCGTTGTGTCGTTTTCTGGTTGCGACAGGACCCATGTCGCATGCTACCTTCGGGTCGCGACGGGGTCCTCGTTGCCTTCCGACTTTGGTGTTGTTGGCTGTGGTTTGCTGATCTAGTTTGGGGTTCAATCTTCTAATGCTGAACGCGACGGGTTGATACGTCGCGTTCATATCAGAAGGCGGTGCCCTGGTCGTCGCGACCCGGTGGCGACAGGTTGGCCGTCGCCTTCTTGCTCAGAAGGCGATGCACCTGTGGTAACATTCTAGTTGCTTGGTTTCTGTTCTGCCTAGTGGTGTTTCGGGTTCTCGGGCCGTGCCGTGTGTGCTGGCATTGGTCGACGGCCCTTCTGAGGTTTTCCGGAAGGGGTACTGTGCGTGCCTGTGCCTGTTGGGCTTGTCTTGGTACAAGCCAGCTGTGCCATTCTATGGTGGTTGCCACACCAGTGTTCTCTTTTTCCCGGTGCTCGGCACTTAAGGGCTTGTCCGCGAGACAGGTTGTTACCATTTCCTGGGACCCCTAGCCCCACACGCCTGTGTCAGAGGGGGTTGCTCCAGGCAGCGGGCACACTCAAGTCTCAGACTTGGAGCAGAAGGGGAAAATGGTGGGGACAGCAGCGTGAGTTGTTTGTAGAGCTCTCTTAGCTGGTCTGGGTCTCCAAGGTAGTTTGGGTGCTCTTCTGGTGCGGACGAGCTAGTCCTTCTCATTGCCTTGCTCTACGTTGGCTCTGGAGCTGCGTAGGGAGGTCAGGCGTGGGGCTGCAGCTCGGCCGGGCTGTGGTGGTTTGTGGTTGTGTTATTTGCTGTGACTCGCTAGCCTCACTCTACCTAGGGAGGTCGTAGGCAGAAGTCAGTGGCTGGCGAGCGAGAGGGGTTGACTGTGTGTCCCTCTCTTAGCTGCCTATGGCGGGTTTGTGTGCTCTTGCTGTGACGTAGTTTCTAACATTGTTTCTAAGTGAGTCCGTCACCCTCGTTTACACGGTGGTTGTAGCCTAGCCGTGTTTAGTGGTTTCCGCTCTGTAGGTTCTCTCGGGTGCCTTGTTCTGGCACCCAACCGTTGGTTCAGTAACCCATTCCTTGGTGCCGTCTGTGGTGGCACCGGAGTGTGTAGTTCCTGACCTCTTGGCATGTCCAGGGTCCACGGTGGTTTTGCTTTTGGGCCCTTGACCTTGTGGAGGTTGAGGTGGCCGTGCCTGGTGGTGAGACGTCGTTCTCACTTGGGTGCTTGGTGTCTCTTGGGGTGACACCTGGTTGTTCCTTCCAACCTCGAGGAGGTTCGGGATGTTGGTGCTTGTGTCGTGAGACTCGGGATCTCACGTGTTTGCTCTGGGGTTCCATGGCGCTTCTTTGTCTCGGTGGGTGTGTGCCGAGGTTTGCTTCCACATGTGTTTGACTCTGCTGTTTCTGCGGAGTCATCTTTGGCCTGACCCGAGTTGTGGTCGTGGCGTTTACTATCTTCCGCTACTTTGTAGTACTTTGCAGTAGGTGTTTCCCGCTTTACTGCTTTGTAGAGTAGTTTTGTTCCGCTTTGTTGAGTTCCTTCTACTCTGGCTGGTAAGGGACTGGTTATCCCTACTGAGCCTTGTTCGCGAGGCTCACCCCCTACTCTCTTCAGGTAGGGACTCGCTGCGTAGGAGTTCGTTGCCGGACAGTCGTGGTGGCGGTTTGTTGCGTCGTGCGTTACCTGCAATGTGAGTTGTGAGCGTGAGCGCTTGTAGCGTGAGTTGTGAGTGGCCTTTTTGCAAGTCCTCGGGGTATGCCCCTTAAGACTGCACCTTCTTTTGTACCTATACTTTTATTTGGGACATGTTGTACATAATTTCTTTATTAATGTATGACTTTTTTGTTATAGTTATTTGAATTCATTGCTTATCTCACTGGACTAAATTCTAACCCTTTCGGATCTTCGGATCCGTGGGTGGCAGTGCGACCTTCGGGGGTCCCTGGTGGGGGTCCGGGAGGTCGGGTCGTTACAGTGGTATCAAAGCTCAGGGGTCCAATGAGATTTGTAATGAGTTAATAACTATGGCTGTCCCAAAGAAAGGTACTCATGCGCTGCTGGCCCGTCTATGTGTGGTTGCTATTAGGTGAACTTTGGCTCTTTGTTGCAGGCGGCTAGCTTTCCAGCAGGGTCCGAGTGTGTTGCTGCTGCTGCTGGGGGCACGTGCTGCGAGCGTGGTTGCTGTTTCGCTTGTGCTGCAGTTGTTTCATCATCGGCCTGCGCATTCGTGTGAGTGTGTCCAAAGGCTGAGAGAGCCTACGTGTGGTGTGGCCTTCACCGATGTAGGGTTGTGGTCTGCGGAACCGTAGAAGGTGTCCATGCCTTGTTGGCTGTCCTCTTGTTGTTGGGGTGTGTCCTTGTTGGATGTCCCCCTCATTGTTGGGTGAGTCCTTGTTGGATGTCCCCCCCTTGTTGTTGGGGTGTGTGTTGCGTTGGCTGTGTGTTTCGTTGGCTGTGTGTTTGGCCTTGTGTGCCTGTGCACCGTTGGGTGCTGTGCTCTGCTCAGTCGACATCTTTGCTCGAGCTAAGCAGATGCTTATGTCCGTGTTGCACTGCTGGTTGAGCGCTGTGACACCTGTCTGTGGTTGTTTCCGGTGTTGTGCTGGCTAGTTGAGAACTCTGGTGAGGTGCTCCCGGAGTTCTTCTTTGCTGGTTCTGGTGGAGGTGATGTTTTCTCCAGAACTTTGTTGTGCTCATTTCTGGTTGTTGCGGTGTTGCCCTCTGAGTTGATGTGCATCGCTTGGCTACTGTTTTGGTGGTGGTTTCCCAGAACTGTTTGTTGTTGTCCTAGTGAGAGTTCCTTTTCCTCTGAGACTGCTTCTATGCTCGTTAAAGTCTTCCGCTGTGTTGCCTCCTTGGTTTGAGGTCTTTGTTGTTTGTTTGTCGCCATTGCGTTGCCCTCGAGGTTGAGGTGCATCGCTTGGTTGCCCTGTGTTTGGTGCGGTTTTTCCAGAAATGTTGGTTGTTGTTCTGGTGAGGTTCCCTCTCAGGACTGTTCTGACTTGCTTCTGCCAGTTGTTGTGCTACCTTAGGGTTGAGGTATGCTACTGTTGTGCTGGCCATTGTGTTCTGGTGGGGTTCCCAGAACGCGCCTTGGTGGTTCTGGTGGAGGTTCTCCCAAAACCAGTTCGTGTTGCTTCTGCTATCTGCTATGTTTCTCTGTTGGCCGTCTGTTTGGGCTGCGTTCTGGTGATGGTTTCCAGAACGGCTCTTGGCACTTTGGGTGGAGGTTCTTCCCAAAGCTGCCTTGTGTGTTTTGCTGGTTGCTGCTCTCTTGGTGGAGATGAGCTGTCGTTATCATCGGTCAGACTATCCTTGTCGCAGTCTGCTTGGGCATTGTCGGTCAAGGTGTGGTGCCTTTGACCGTGTGTCTAGCCGTGGTGCTAGCCAGGTTGTCTTCCTATTCATTTGCGCATTCTCGGCTGTGTTGGTGGGATCTGTGCGTCCCTCTGGTTGGGAGGTTGGATAGTTTCTCACACCATACAGGCTCTACTAGATGGTGGTCTGGTGAGTGCCATGGGTGTCTGGCTGGTTGTGCTTATGTGGAAGTGCCAGTCTCGTTTAGTGGTTGTCCCTTTCGTGTGGAAGAGACTTGTTGTGAGGGTCTCCTTCCCCTATTTTCCGTTGGTTGCTCGGGGTGGTGGTGCTGGCAGGGCAGTTGGTGCCATATTTTTCTCACTGTGGCGACCTTTGTGTGTGAGGGTCCCTCCCTTGTGCTGTCTTGAGGTTGAGCTGGTTGCTCCCCTCGTGCACGTGTTTCCTTGTTGTGGCGATAGGTTTGGTGACCTATTGTCCCATCGCTTGCCGTGCTGGTTTCTTGTCGCCTGACTTGACAATGTAGGGCAGCGTGCCCTGTGTTCAGTGTGAGCAGCACCAGTTTTCTGTTGTTTGGATTGCTTGTGCAAGCATCGTCCCGGTGTGTGTTTTCGCTTGTGCCTCAGCTATGCTTGGAGGTGCTTGTCGCCGTTTGGTGTGTGACCTCTCTACCTGTGGTGGTAGGAGCGGTGCCTTATGTTTGCGTGCTTCTAAGAGCCAATGTATTATATGTGCCTCTTGAAGCTGTTGGTTTTCCCCGCGCATTTCTCTTGTGGGTCTCTGGTGGAGAGTCCCTTTCAGTTGCCTTGAGTCATTTCAGGCTGTTGGTGCGGTTGCGTACTGCACCTTGAGTGTGCTTCCTTTCGATGTTTTGTGTCCTTGTCGGACCGCGAGGATGATCTAGGTGAGATCTAGTGGTGCCAGCGGACATTGTCTTGCTCGCCGTGGGTTCTCCACGTGCGTGTTTTTCGCTTGGTTTTGGTTCGCCCTAAGAAGCTCTCATTTGGCCTTGCCGTAGGCGCTAGCAGTTGCTAGTTGTGCGAGCCATTCAATGGAGTCTTGCGGATGACCTCTTGGCATTTTCCCCGGTTGTCGTCAGTAGCTGTGACCTCTATCTAGTCCTGGTGACAGAGGGAGTTACTGACCGGTGGTCTCAGCAGCGTGGTCTGTTGAGGGTTCAGTCGTGTGGTTTCCGACTGGCATTTTCAGTGGTTCTGGTCTCTTGGTGCGTGCCGCGCCTGTGGAGTTGTCGACATCCGATTGTGTGCTCTGCGCCGGTTGGTGTGCACTTTGTGAGCTGTCGGATGTCTGGTTAGGCACTCCCTTTGTGGCGAGGTCATGGTGTTGACCACCGAGAAGTCATGGTACGACTTAGTGGTCCCTTGGCACCTGTTGTTTTCTCCGACCGAGTTTCGCCCTTGATTTCGAGGACGAAATTATTTTTTTTGTTGGATGTATTGTAACATTCTGAGTTTTTGGCTTCCTTGGTGCTGTCCTTGGGATCACGACGGATCGGGGGTCGCGTTCTGAACGCGAGGTGATCCCTGTCGCCTTCTAGTTGAGAAGGCGACGACCCTTGTGTCGCGTTCCCGTTGCCTATTGGTTTGTGTGCCACGTGTCCGCAGCGTAGGTGGTGAAGGCGATGTGCCAGCTGTCGTGTTCTCCTAAGTCGCCTGCATGCGTGACACATGGTCTGGAGGCTGTCTGCCTGTCAGCAAGTCTGCCAGA
>CM024756.1:88751768-88842262 GCA_014218235.1 Colocasia esculenta | reverse complement strand
TGAAACTCTGATGACAATCTGTTGACCACACAATGGTACTCCCCTTCCTGGTTAGCTTGTCATAGAGCTGCAATCTTTGAAAAATCCTTAATGAAACACCTGTAATATCTTGCCAAACCTAGAAAACTTCTGATTCTATTACTGTCTTTGGATCTTCCCCTTCATAACTGCTTCAACCTTGGCTGGATCTACAGCTACTCCTTCTCCCGAAATCACATGACCCAGAAACTGAATCTCCTGTAACCAAAACTCACACTTACTGAACTTGGCATATAACTGATGCTCCCTCAAATTCTGTAGCATGATCCTTAAATGTGCTACATGCTCCTCTTTGGTTGCTGAATACACCAATATGTTGGCCCTTTGGTACGGCAGCAAGCAAACCTAGAGGGGGGGGGGTGAATAGGTTTTTTTTCTGAAATCTGAAATATAATCTTAAACACAGAAAATAACACTTGAAAGCTGGTTAGTTCAGTGTGATAGAGAGTGCAGTGCGGAAGCAAATAAACAATCACACAAGGACACAGGAGATTTATCCTGGTTCGGCCCTTCCCACATGGAAGTCCTACGTCCAGTCCCCAAGCAAACTCTTGGGATTTCACTAACCAAGGGTACAGTCCCCCTTATGGACCTTACAACACCCTGGATCCCCCACCAGTCTTCTTCTCTTTCCCCGGCAAGAAGCAGCCCACTTCTCTTACAGTAAGAAGCCAACCTCCTGGAACAAACCCCAGTGCGGTTCTGCTAGACACAAACCCCTAGCTGGTTTTGACAACTGGTACAAACCCCAGTTAGTTCTGCTAGACACCAACCCCTAGCTGGGTTAACAACTGTATACAGTCCTACAGCTGGACACAGATCTTTCTTAGAAAGATCAGACTGAGAGACCTTACAATGAACACTCATGTAAAGCTCACAGTCCCAAACTCTCCTCAGATATACATGAGCTCGAGAGACCAGAAGAGAGAAAAGAAGACAGAAAGCTCGGAAGCTTGAATGCTTGAGACGCTTGATTGCTTCTTCTTGGCTCGGGCTCTTTCTCTCTTTCCTTGAGTGTATGTGGCGTGAAGGTGCTTCTCACAGAGTACACTCCTTCAAAGATATTCAAGAAAAAGGCTCTTGTGTTCTTCAGCAGTGCTCCTTCTTTTATATGAGCATTTTGAATGGATCCGTTGAAGAGATCCGTTGGAGTTCTAGCCGTTGCTCATCTCCTCTTCATTTGTCTTAATCAGACTCTGATGGTCTTTCGATGTCTGTGAGCATAGAAGAGAGTGTTAGCATAAAAGAGTGTTTATGATAAACGATGCATGGTACTGTGCTTCTGCTAACATACTGAAAATAGTAGGTCAAATCTTTTTGACAAGACTCTGAAATATGCATGCAGCTTTTTGTCAGAAGATATTTGACTTTTCATTAAGCGCCAAGCATATTTGAAATATAAAGGCAATCTGTGTTTGATCAAATTCATGAAGAAATCGTTATGAGCAAGACTATGAAATCGTTATGGGAACGATTTCTTAACAATCGTTGTGAAGGCAAGTCGATGCCTTTACTTAAGAAATCGTTATGAGATCGATTTCTTACCAGATCAATGCACTTTAAGAAGAAATCGTTAAGGCCACTTATCAAATCGTTATGGCATCGATTTCTTAACAAAACGTTACGGCTTCTAAAGAAATCGTTGCGAATACTTTGAAATCGTTATGGCATCGATTTCTTACAAATCGTTGCGCTTACAGAAGAAATCGTTGCGAACACTTATGAAATCGTTATGGCATCGATTTCTTACAAATCACTTCGGTCACTTAAGGAATCGTTATGGGAACGACTTCTTATCAAATCATACGCTCAAAGAAGAAATCGTTATGCCACTTATCAAATCGTTATGGCATCGACTTCTTAGCAAATCGTTGCGGCGCTTGATACTTTGGCACTTAAAACAGAAATCGATGTATATTGATTAACATCGATTTTATCATTTTAGTGCGCCATAAATAATCATAAATATTGATGAACATCTAATCAAATTTTGTTAGCACCAAATATGAGGGTAATAAAAAGTGGTTCACAATCTCTCCCCCCTTTTTGGTGATGACAAAATTTATGTGAATTTTCTGACACAAATATATGAAGCATAAAAAAATGCAGAAAATTCATAGAACATACAAATTCTCCCCCTTTTTGTCATTAACCAAAAGGAAGGATCTTACCATGCATTCTCTCCCCTTTGAGAAAATTTCTTACCATTGAGGGTTTCAACAATAATAGATATTCAATGAATACTTCCCCTTAGTGAAGGCTCCCCCTGAGTATGAACTCCCTCCCCTTAGTCTGTGCTCCCCCTGAGCATGAGAGACTCCACCTGAATGAAACTTGAAAATAATTATTAGTAATATTTAAAATTTACGAATAATTATGACTACTACTCCCTCTTCAGATATGAGATGGATGAAGAGTTGGCAGTCTTCAGTGCCTTGAGCATCCTTTGTTCCTGATGCCCCAAGGCTATCCTGCAAATGAGCTACTCAGAAGTAGGTACCCAAATCTTTTGGGTCCTTGATATTATATGCATAAAAATAGCCTTAGGTATCCAAACTAGGTGCTTAGTTGTGCAGTGTTCACAGTGTGTCCTAGTTTATTGCAATGAGAGCATCAATGAATATAATTTGTTTTGCAGTTCTTATTGCTTTGTGATGCATGATTTGAACATAATTTTAGAAACCTTTTTCTTTTGATAAAGCTTGGTTGTTTCAGTTCCTTTTTCTGAGGCATTTTGGTTTCTTTTACAAATTTTGGTAAAGGATATTTTCCTGAGTTTATTACTTGTTTTCCTTTTTCTGGAGGTGTATAACCAAGCCCTTGTTTGTCATTTCCAGATTTTGATCCTTTTAAGCATAGGGCTAAAGATGTTTTCCCTCTAGTTAATTTACTAACTGATTCTTTTAAATAGAGATTTTCTTCAGTTAGAGTTTTTAATTTTTCTTCTAACTCTAACTTCTCTTTGTTCTTGCTTTTCAAATCTTCATTTAAAAGATAATTTTTATCTTTATATTCTTTTAATTGATCTTCTAATTGTTCCATTTCTGATTTAAGATCAGAATTAGTGTTTTCCCAACAAGTAAGGTTGTTCTTGATATTTTTCAATTCTTTTACAACAACCTTGTGTTTATCATAAAGTTCATTAAAACTGATCTAAATCTTCAGATTCTGATCCTGAATCTGTGCAAGAATCAAAAGATGAGTTAAGATGTACCTCATCTAGTCCTACCATGAGGGCTAGATTTACCTGCTCTTTTTCCGAATCTGAGCTTGATGATTCTGAGCTTGTGACCTCATCATTTTCCCAGCAGCTGCCATGCTTTTCTTTTGAATTTCTTGTGCTGCTTCTGGGCTTTTCTGGTTGACCAGTCTTCTTGAGTCTTGGACAATCTGGTCTCAGATGTCCAGGTTTTCTGCATTCATAGCAGACTGGTCCTTTTTCCTTTTTTCTCTTTTCTTTGGATCCTTCTTGATCCGTTTTTCTTCTTCTTCAAAATTTTCTGAAGCTTGGACAATACTTCATCCATATTACAGTCTTCAGAATCTACATCCTGGGAACTAGAAGAAGAGATGGAAGGAGCGGCTACAACTTTAAGAGCGTTAGTGCATTTCATTTTAGATGAACTTTCAGATAATCGCTCCATATTTATTTCATGTGCCATGAGAGAACCTATCAGATTATCGATCGATAATTTGGTCAAGTCATGGGCTTCTTCTATGGCCGTTACCTTAGGTGTCCATGAAATAGTTAAGGACCTAAGTATTTTTCTAACGGTTTCTTCTTAGGAAGAATTTTTCCAAGAGAATTTAAACCTACTACTACTATACTTGAAAATCTGTTATACATAGTAGTAATGTTTTCATTTGGAAGCATTTTAAATTGTTCATATTGTGAAACAGAATATCTATTCTAGTTTGTTTCACTTTATCCATTCCTTCATAAGTTACCTGCAGTTTATCCCATATTTCTTTTGCAGATTTACATGCAGATACTCTACTGAATTCTTTTTTAGATAAAGCGCAACAAAGATATTTTTAGCTTTAAAGTTTAAGGATAGCTTAACCTTGTCTGTTGCTGTAATAGCTGAAGTACCTGGAATAGGAGTAATAACATAATCACCTACCTCAATTACCTGCCACAGATCAAAGTCTGTGCCTCGAATGAAGCATTCCATTCTCATCTTCCAGTATTGGTAGTCCTCTCCATCAAAGAATGGAGGTCTGGTGACTGATTGTCCTTCAGCATATCCTTGAGCTGCCATGGATCTTACTCTAAGATCGTTGGATCTTCTTTGAAAGTTCAGAGACTAGCTCTGATACCACTTGTTGGCCCTTTTGGTACGGCAGCAAGCAAACCTAGAGGGGGGGGGGGGTGAATAGGTTTTTTCTGCTGCCGTACCAAAAGGGCCAACACAATATATTTACCTATGAATACCACAAAAAACTTATCTAGATATGGGTGGAATATCATGTTCATCAAGTTCATAAAAGTTGTGGGTGCATTTGTCAACCCAAACGACAAAACCACGAACTCACAATGACCATACCTTGTTCTGAAGCTGACTTATCAATATCCTCCTCTCTGATCCTCAACTGGTGACTTATCAAACCCTCTCAATCCCATGCACCAAATGCTCTGTTGTGTCTGGGTTCGGACCTCCTGAGTAAGTGGGTGGCTGCAACCTCAAAAACCTCTCTACCAACACTATAGGCTCCTCTATACTAGCTGGACGTACTAGTACTGCTGGGGGTATAAGCACCACGGGTGGTACCTCAACTCTTGGTGGTGGTAGGGGTGGTAACCATGGTACTGCCTCCTCTACAACCTGAGGTGCTTTCACTGCCCGTTGGATGGTACCTGCTGATCCAACCTCGTCCTAATCTCAGTAATGCTTTCCCACAGTCTCTCATCAACTGATGAGTAGACTCTTCTGGCTCATCTCCACCACCTCCCCAATCTCTTTTATCGGCCATTTCTAATCCTGCACATATATCATTCCAAACCAAATAAACACTAACAAGTCAATACAAAATCAAGGTCAACTACCAGCAGTGGACTAAAGTAGAGATCAGGCTATGTAAATCTCTTTGTTCCTTTATATTCACATGTACCTGGCTCTGATACCAACTTTGATGGACCTTGTCGTTCAAATCCGTTAGCCTAATAACGAGCATGAACCGACTCCGCCTCCCGTGAACAGGTCAATGCCTCACAAGGGATAAAATCTCAATAGTCCGTGGGAACATAAAAGAACACATTAAACATATATAAGATTACACATATCACACATATTTACATGAGGATTACATAGCCAGTTCTCATCTATACTCAAAGAACAAGGTACAATAGCCTGGGGCATACCCCGAGGTACAACAGAAGTAAATTACACTGCTGGTGGTGCAGACCAGACTCTGCTATGATGCGGCTTCGAGCTAGACGAGGGATGGGAGCTCTCCTACTCTCCTTCACCTGAAAGGAGTAGGGGTGAGCCTCACAAGTCATTGGCTTAGTAGGGAAACTCCCTAAAAACCCAAAACAACACCAATCTCACGAGAAGCAGGAGTAAAGCATTAAATTAAACAATTAACAGTGCTACCTAAGCATGGAGCTACAGCTGCAACTAAATTAAACAAAACCTTACTGATAACATGGATTAGACATTAATAAATAAACGGTAAACCATGCTCAAGTATATGAGCTAAAGAATGGTCACGTCACACTCGAGTCACGAACCTAGTTCGCGGCACCAGCCACTGACCCGGACAACCACACAAGACTACCTCTCAGTCTCATAGCCACAGACGAAGGGTCCAGCTATTGCTCCACCTCTACAGTGCCAACAAGCTGTGGAGACCAACCAACACCACACCCGCAACGACACACACTACAGACCCATGCCTGACACACCTCTAAGAGTTCTGGAACCTTAGAGTGAGGTTGTGGAACACGGGACTACCTGGGGACCAGTACATCTACTATTGTCCGTCCCCCAACCACGAGCATGCTACAAGCGACCAAACTGAGAACCAACACACCACAAGTCGCTTCCCCTTTGTCATCTTTCCCTCAGCCAAACGTACAACTCGATAGATGAGTGAGGGTGTCCAGGAAGACGACACAAACACGACAGTACACACAGTACCAGGATAAACCCCGAGCACTAACGTGCCTGGCTCATAGAGAACCTGGGGTACCCGACTCGAGAGGTAACCATGGAAGGCGTAGCTCCTTCAAGCTCAAACCATAACTCACGGTGTTTATCAATCTTAAAACACACTCACAAGACTTCACAAATCTCAAGATTGCCCAACAATAGGATCCAGAAAACCCACACAGCACAAAAACCAGTTTTTAACCTCAGCAATAAGAACGCGATGGGTCATATGGTCGCCTTTAAAACGTGACGCACTACCATGATGCAATTTGCTAGGTAAATCATGATGGGTCATGTTGTCGCGTTCAAAATGCAATGACTGGGTGCATCGCCTTCACAGCCGAAATCCCAACCTGAGCTTCTTCTCCAAAAATCCAAAGAAAACACTTGTTTACAGTTATAAAATATAACTATATACATTCTAACAGTTGTATAAACATGCAAACTACTGTTTGTAAGCTATTCCATGCCATAAACACCTCAAACTCGATCCATACATCTAAAAGCAAGAACAATTCCCCTACCAATACGAAGAACGCGAAGAACAACGTTGATTTGGCATTTTCCCATGCTTTGAACAACCTCCTCGTGAAGGGAGTAGGCCAAATCACCAGCCACCGTGCTCTAATCACCCGAGAAACCCACAACAGCCTCTCCCTCAGCCAAACAGAGTTTCCTACTCTGTTTGGCCGACCTGCGGCCACGAAAACCTCATAATCAAAATTGCGACGTAGTGTATCATCGCGTTCAAATCATGACGTCCACCTCCGTTGCGTCTAAAACGTCGAACACATGACACCCCTGCATGTGCCATGTGTCGCGCTGTATCCGAAACCCTCATAAGAGTGGCGATAAGAATGCGACATATGTTGTGGTCGCATTTCAAAGACTCGATGTTGCCCTGTCGCGTTCTCAAAAAGAGAACCAGGGGTGTATTGGGTCTAGGTTTTCGGCCCACAACACCACACAACATGTTAAGCAAACACATACACCACTTTTGGCCACACACTGGCCACCAAACCTATTAAACCATGATCCGAACGGTCACGACGTTACACTATCACTCTGCTAGTTTTTTATTCAGAAACCAATTGATGTGATTTTATTTATTTCTTTCCTTTCTTTCACTTTTGAGGAAAATATTATCATTTGACGTGAGGCTTCTCACTTGTTCAGTGGAAAGACTCAGTTACTAAGCTCAGTTCCTCTTTCACTTAGGACAGGTAACTTTTTTCTCACGAGTTACTACAAATCATGTGGACTTTAAGCATTGCATAAGTGTTAAGAAAAATTTCCACCTATCATCAAAGTGATATCCAATAATCATAATCATGTGCATTAGTGTGTTGGCATCAATTTCAGATGTATTTTGAGAAGCAAGTTAAATGCAAACTATTTGGCTCCCCTTAATGTATGTACACACCAAATGCAGAATCTCCTTAGTGCACACTAAGTCTCAAGCCAATGCAATAGAAATAACAAGGGAGTATTAGGCCATAGAAAGAGTCAAGGAGAGTGTTTTACATATGCTATACATGCAAGTACACCGTGGATAACCATGCAAAATACACTAAAATCTAAGAACCTTTTTGTGTTATTTTTCTGATAGAAAGACTACAAAAACACATCCTATAATCAAAATCTAAATAGTAGACAATGAAGTATACAAGAGTATTCATGTCTTACCTTGATAGCTCAGAAACAAAAGTGTACATGATACTCACAGAACAACTTGGGTGTCTTGAATTCCACATTGATGCTCCAACTCTGATTTGTCAAGACACCTGCAATCACAACTATTAGATGGATTTCTTGGTACCCAAATAGTTTTGGTCCAGCTGTGTTAGTCCTAGATGACAATAAATCCTTCATAATCCACACCAAATTCATTTTCTACATGTTTTTCTTTAGAGAACAATTGTAGTTCACGTGACCATGTCCACCATAGAAATAACATTTGACATTAGAAGTGTTTTATGTGGATTGTGGTTTGTGACTTACATGATGATTAACATGCTGAGTCATTGATTGTGCAAGCTTCTTAGCCTTCACAGAGTGTTTACCATTTACTATGTTTTTGCTTGCATAATTTTCTTAGCATGAGAAATCAATATTTTATCTTTGACTAACATGAGATGCGCTTAGAATGATAAACATGAACAAAAGATGTTTTCATTTTAGACTCTAGGGACTTAGTCTTATTAGGTGAATAACCTAGACCATGTCTATTTGTGTTCACCTTGACATTAAGCACTTGATCCAACTTTTGGTTTCCTTTCATGAGTCTAGAAATAGTGGGCTTCAAATCATCAATTGTTTAATTTCTTGACTGGATTTTCAGAACCTTTAGCATTTTCCTCAAGCACATTCAACTTAATTTTCAATCTTCATTTTAGATTTTAGAGAACTATTTCCTTTTCATGCCTGCTTAACTTTTCAGAAAAACCATTATCATGTGCTAAGCATTCAAGTTCATCTTCATATAATGAAATTTTACTTTGCAGAACCTCATTTTCATCTTGAAGAACATTGCATTGTAAATTTAACAAATCACATGATTCACAGGGATATTCATTACGCATGATATCATTGATTTTGATTTCAGTCCTTTATTTTCCTTTTTAGCTTTCTTATATTTCTCATGCAAGGCAGAGTACATTTCTTCCATCTCCTCAATGGTAAAAGATTCACGTTCAGAATTTACCTCGGGAAATTCATCCTCAATAGCCATGAGACTGTAGTTCTTCTTCTTGGATTCTTTGACCTCTTCGACTCCAGAGGATGACAGGTCAGAGTCGCTCCACGTGGTGACCATGGCTTTGGGTTTCTTTGCCTTAACTTTGCACTTCTTTTTCAAAAACATTGGGCATTTTGATCTCATGTGTCCAATACTTTGGCACTCGTAGCAGATCATTTCTATTTTTTCTGCTAGAGTCCTCTTCCTTATTTTTTGCCCTTGTAGTCTTTATGGATGATGTAAGTTGTGGCCTTTGCTTCCTCAGAAACTTCCTAAAGTTTCAGGCTAGCTGTTCTACTTCCTCCACATCTTCACTAAAGGAATTTTCTTCCGAATTGTATGCTTTAGATTTCCTTGCCTTGAGTGCTACATCCTTTTGCTTAAGCATGGGTTGCTCGGCCTCCTCACGTTTTAGATTGATCTCATAAGCCATGAGACTCCCGATCAATTCCTCCACAGTGAGGCTTGCCAAATTCTTGGAGTCCACAATGACTATGGCCTTGGTGTGCCACGTCGGTGGGAGAGATCTCAGAATTTTACGGACTATCTCTGTGTCTATGTAGTTCTTTTCGAGTGTCTTCAGTCGATTTGTGATCTTTGAGAATCATGCACAAACATGTCAAAAATTGACTCTACCGAGCTCATCTTGAACATCGCGTACTCATAGACCAGAATGTTGACTTTGGTCTCTTTAACTTCTGACGTGCCTTCATATACCAACTTCAGTTTGTCCCACATTTCTTTTGCTAAGCTGCACATAGAAATGTGAGAGTATTCATTAGGATGTATGGCACACTGTATAATATTTATTGCATTTAAATTAATCTGGATTTCTTAATGTTATCCTCTGTCCACTTTCCCTCATCCTCTGGCAGTGTGTATAGACCGTTACTCACAACTTTCCAAATCTCATAGACTTGACCTCTGAGAAAGAGGTGCATACAGTTTTTCTAATAAGAGTAATTACTGTCATCAAAGCATGGTGGATAGTTGATAGAATGACCCAAAGACACATATCCTTTGCTGGCTATCACACACAGGATCACTCTAATATCAAGAGCCCTACTCTGATACCAATTGAAGAGAGAAAACGTGCTATGAACAACCAGAGGGGAGAGGTGAATGGGTTATCCTAAATAAAAATTCTTTTACACAGAATAGACTAAACTCAATTAAGCAATATACTAAACAAGATACACAACGGAAAAACAATTAAATAGCGATACCAACTATCCTAATGTGCGTAGAATGCAGATAGAAAAGAAGGACATCAAACCACAGATGCACACAGGATTTAGAGCGGTTCGGCAAGCACACCTCGTATGTGCCTACATCCACTACATCACCACCCCTGTGAGGATTTCACTAACTTTGTTTCCTAGGTACAAGCATAAACCTCACACACCATTGTTTCCGGGGACAACACCAACCCCACATCGTTTTCGGGGACAAGACAACCCAATGTGTACGTGCAACACATACTACACACCAATCACGGGCTCATAAACCGAGCACACACACATACGATGATGTTGTGTAAACAAGTTTGAAGTACAATTCCCAAGCAAGAATAAGAGAAGAAAGAGAAATTCGGAGTTCAGAAATCTCCTGTCTAGCATGGTTGAGAAATGTTCGAGAAGAGCACAGATGCTTGCACAGGCCTTCCTGGACGTGGTACAATATGCACAATCTTCTAAACATCCAACACCTTGAACTCACACAACAAACCTTGAAAAAACTGCCTAGAAGAGGAACTGGTTCATTGGTTCATCCTTTGACCTAGACGAGGGTCAAAACTCATTCTCCAAGGATGTGTGTATTACAACACACATGGAAGGGTCTCCCTTTATATACCTACTTGCTAAAGACTCGATCTTGGCCGTGGATCTCAAAGAAACATAGTTAAAATCCAAACAAGGTAAGAGGCATATCCATATATGGAAACTGCATTTTCATAATCGATCGACTGATATTCCCAAGTCGGCCATCCGATTTTGGACTTATCATTTGTGCAACCTGCTTCTTCTTCTTCTGCATCGACACCCTGCTCTAAGTCGGTCGTTTGATTCCATAGAATCGGTCATTTATTATTGGAATGTCACAGAACCAGTCAACACTGGCTACATTGATCATCCAACTTCTTCGGATCGGTCGACTGACTCCTGTAATAGCGTGACCTTCTGGATTGTAGTATAATGGGTCTAGTGGCCAATGTGTGGCCTATTGGTTGTGTTTGGATGTGTGTGTAGCAGATTGTGTGGGGTGAGGGTTGGAAATCCAAGCCCAACATACCTCTGGTTCGCTTCTTGAAAACACGACCAACACAGGCATCGTGTTTCTGAGAGAATGCGACCACCTTCTACGTCGCGATTTTGTCACCGTTTTTCCTAAGCGCAGTTGCATGCGCGCCGCGTGACGCATGCAAGTGCATCGCGGCTTAATTGCAACGGCGGGGTACATTGCGTTTTCAACGCGACGGCCTGATACGTTGCTATTTATCATGTGATGTGTTTTTCCTAAGCTTTGGCCAAACAGTGCAGGAAGCACTGTTCGGCCGAAGGAGGGACTGTCGTGGGGGATTTCTAGGCAATTCGGAGTTCGTGGACCGTGGTTGGCGCATTTTCGCTGCGAGGAGGGTGTTCGGAGCACAGGGTACGCCAGGGCAGTGTGATTCTCTATGTTCTTCATGTGGTAGGGGAATTCTTCATGTTTTAGGGTTGTTTGTATCGGAGTTGAGGTTTTCATTGCATGAAAATAGTTTTAGTCAATAGCAAGCATGTGTAGGTTCTTGTTTAAATGCATACATGTAGGTTTTATCACTGTAATAGGGTGGTTTGTGAGATTTCCAGAGATGGAGTCTGGGTGGGGTTTCCCGACTGAAAAGGCGACGACATGCCCGGTCGTGATTTAGTTCATAAGGTGACAGTTCGCCCCATCGCGATTTGGCCTTTAATTAGCGACATATGTGTACGTCGCGTTTTTGAAGGCAACCACCCGACCCTTATCTTGGCTTCATAGTGCAATGAGTTGTCTCCTTCTATGTGATTGCATGACTGTTATTTTATGTATTACGAGTTTATAAGCGGTGCATTGACACGTGACGAGGTTGTGAATGTTGGGTTTATATGATTTGAGCATACATGGCAAGTTGGGTAGTACGACGCCTTCCGTGGTTACCTCTCGATTGGGTACCCCAATTTCATTATGAGCTAGGCACGTGGTGCTCGGGTTGTCTCGGTACGATGTGTACCATCGAGGTCTATGTCATCTTCCTGGACACCCTCACTCCTGTGTTTGAGTTGTATGTCCGGCTGAGGGAAAGATGGTAGTGGGATAGCAACTTGTGTGAGTTTGTGTTCAGTCGCTTGTAGCGCGCTCGTGGTTGGGGGTGCAGACACCAGTAGACGTACTGGGCTCCAACTAGTTTTGTTTTCCAGTGCCTCACTCTAGGAGCTCAAGCCGGAATCCCTAAAGGTGTCAAACATGGATCTGCAGCAGTGTAGTCTGCAGGTGTGGTGTGGTTGGTCTCCACTATTTGTTGGCCCTGTTGTGGTGGAGCGGCAGCTGGACCTTACGTCCGTGGCTGCGAGACTGAGAAGTAGTTATGTGTGGTTTGTTCGGGTCAGTTGCTGGTGTCGCGAACCTGACTTCGTGGCCCGAGTGTGGCATTACCCTTCTTTAGCTCGTGCACTGGAGTGAGGTTTGTCCTTTATGTATTGTTGGTTGAATCATGTTATTAATGTTAGAATTGTCAATTTAATTATAGTTATTATCTTATATGGTTCTTTATTACAGCTTCTCATAAGTTTGGTGTTGTTTCGGATTTTAGGGGAGTTTCCCTACTAAGCCAGTGACTTATGAGGCTCACCCCTTCTCCTTTTAGGTGAAGGAGAGTAGGAGGGTTCTCGTCCCTCATCAAGTTTGGAGCCGCATCGTTGCGGGGTTGGGACTACACCTCCAGCAGTGTAATTTCCTTTCTGTTGTGCCTCGGGGTATGCCCCAGGCTGTTGTACTCTATAATTCGACTTTAGTTTAGAACTAGTTATGTACATTTCCTGTAAATATGTGTAAGATATGAAATCTCATATATGATCAGAGTGTTCTTTTATATTTCCACAACATGCGTGTTGATATCCCTAGCGAGGCATTGGCCGGTTCGCGGGAGACGGAGTCGGTTCAAGCTCGTTATTAGGTTAACAGGTTGAATGACAAGGACTGTCATAGTTGGTATCAGAGCAAGGTATGTGTAAATATGAAGGAACAAGAGATGTACATAGCCTAGTCTCTACTTGTAGCAACCCGAAAAAATTTAATACCTAAAAAAAAATCCGAAATAATAATTTCTTTAAAACGAAATAATAGAAACATATGTATCACTATCATATGTGCAAGAATACATCAAAACAATTTCTTAAAAATGATAAATCAACCCCAACATTATTTCTACATGTTCCACGAAGAAATTCATGCAACGGAAAATCCAACTGGCCAAGTGTACGTTGCAATGTGACGAATTATCCAAATTAGGAACTAAGTCGGAAAACCGTTAACACGAAAAGATAACGCGCCCATAAATTAAATAAACATGTCGGAGAGACTTCCAACATCATGTGATGATTAACCATTATCGGTTTGGACCAATGGACCTCTCAAAGCCCATGAATAAATTCAAATAAGAAAATGCAATAAAATTCATAACTCTATTATTCCCTAATTAAAAAGGGAAACCTATAAGATAAATTCCAATAAATAATGGGCTTGGTTAAATTGACCCATTAGAATTAGTGGGTCAAAATAAGGATTTTAAAAAGAAGAATAATGGGAAAATATCCAAATTCGCAACTTAAATATTACTTAATAGAAAAGAGGCATTTAATGCATTAAATAAGTAATTTGGGTTGGAATTGGATTCCTAAACCTACCCTAGTTGCTTGGCCACGAATTTAGCTCCCTTCCCAACCCAAATAGAAGTTTTAATACTTAGAAAGGGAAGAGGAAATAGGAAATTTGGAATTAAATAGGTGTTAGAGTCCTATTAGGAAATAGAAAGCAAAGAAGCATAAATACTCTCTTAATCGCCCAAGGCCTGCCCTAGCTCGTTGCTGGGACTTGCTGAAGGTGGAGAAGAAGCCAAGGAGAGGAGGAATTCGTGGGGAGAAGGTTTCATCAAGCTTTATCCCGAGTTCATCAAGTTCTAGCCCTAGAAGAGTAAAATGACTAAAGGTAGGCATTCTCACGAGCAAAACCTAATTAATTTTGTCTGTAGATTGTTCCATGTACTAGGAACAAAACCCTTAAGTTTCATATTTTTTCATCAAGCCAATCTTTTATGGTTGATTTTTGAAGTTCTGCAAACACCATGAACCCGACCCTTCTTCTTTATTCTTGATCTCCATGTATACTCAACCTCGTGCTCTCAAATTTTAACTGGAGTTACTGATGGATGTTAGGCATCTTTTGCCCCTAGAAGCCCTAATTTTCATCCATCCTTCGTCACGAATTAAATCTTGCATCATCTTGACGATGTACTGTCGTGATTTAACCTTGACTTGTGTTACAAGTTCCATACCTCTTTGTGGAGTCGTTTTGAGACCAAGTGTTCAACATAGAACTTGTTACTCTATAAGTCTATTTTCATTTGGCACTGGTTTCTCCAATTTTGTTGACCGTGCTGAGAGTATTAATCCAAACATGAACACTGTGTTTGATTCATATAGTCAGTCCCAATACGTCTTATTACATAGACAAACGACCTTTGTTTCTCGATTATTTGCTACTGTACAAAGTATTAGAAGTACTTTATGGGGAGGGCAGCTAAGGGAAATTATGGTGTTTGTGGGGGAGGTGGTTGCATTCGTGATAAAAATGGGGCTGTCTTAGCTGCTTTTGCGCATTATTATGGGGAGGGCAATAGCCTTACTGGAGAAACTCGCGCTCTTTGTGATGGTCTTCGCCTAGCGGCAACTCTCTGGATCACTCTCTTAGCTATTTATTCTGACTCGCTTAACCTTGTTCAGTCTATCAAGCAGCGCAGATGTTCTTCTTGGTAATCCTATAGATGGTGGTGCATTGCTAGAGACATATTACATGATCAGGCTGCTCAGGTAACCCATGCATTTCGGGAAACTAATAGAGTGGCAGACCAACTAGCCAACCATGCGTTAGTTCACATGAGGAATGAATTTTTCTGGAGACTGGAGAGCCTCCCCCATGCTTGTAAAGGGCCGCTCTTGTTAGACAGATCTGATCTGTTAAATGTTAGGCTCATCTGACTGGGGTATGCCCCAATATGCTCTTGTATCCTTCGATTTATATAGTTTTGGCCCAGGAACCTTGGCTGGTGGAGTGGGTCCATTCTCCCCTTCTGGGGGAGGGTGCACTCTCCCAGTACAGTTCCTGAGGACCGGTTGATTAAAAAAAAAAGTATTAGAAGTACTCTAACTAACAAAGGTGGTTTCACCCGATTTGGATCACCCTAGCATTTGTTTTGATTTTTCAAACCCACAGGTGTCAAACCTAATCCAAGTCGGAGTTGGAAATAGGTAGAAAAAGCAACCCAAACGTCATTTTCAGGTAGCAACAGGTCGACACGTCGCTACCATAAAGCGACAACATCATGGTCACGACCCATACCAAAAATCAGACAGTTTTGTGGTCTTCTTCAGAAGGCGACGAGATGATGGTCACCTTTACTTTCAGAAGGCTACAGGCAATGTGTCGCGTTTGCCTATGTCCACTTAATTGGCCATAACTTTTTATATAGACCTCGGATTGACGAGCCATTTTCTTTGATGGTTTCTTAATTCAAAGGGATTCAATATGGTATATTCATGTGTGAGATTTGAATAAAAAATAATGAGTTATGACCTAAGGAAGTGAAGGGATGGAACTGCATTGGCCTTCTAAAAGGCATACGTCTTGGTTTCCATCGTTTTGTGTTGTTCCTTGCATGTGTGAGTTTGATCTATTCTAGGAAGGTTATAGAAAGTATTATCATGCAATTAACAACCCATATGAAAGTTAAAACATGTTCACATGATTTTTAATTGATCTTAAGTTCATGATCATGCTCTCTACCTACCGATTATTCACTTTCTTGCCTTGTTAACGAACTTTCTAAAAATGCATAGTTACTTGCTAAAATTGGTCATGCATGTTTTAGTACTCATGATACTTGCCATATATAGAGTTTCCAAAATTAAGTTTCCATAAATGGAGTTTTTATTACTAGAGTTTCCATAATCGGATTCACATACGCACTTGAGCGATTCTCACGCGCGGCATGTGCATACACTCTAGCACGATAGAAAAGCCCCTTCTTGGCTTGTGGTGAACTCTCCGTCGGATATTCCTTTCACCGGACTAGTGACCCCTTGACCAAGGCCTCCGTAAGTCTCCTCTGTCCATGGATTCCCACATGGTCGACGAGCTGATTGTACCCTAACACCTATGATACCCTTTAGGGATCGACAAGATCCAAACAGCCTTAGTTGCTCTCGCTCTTATCTTGAATCATGCCGGACCTCTAGACCTGTGCATAACGAGGCCAGCGGAAGGGTTGTGTATTCCACCTGACTGCAAACGCCGTACATGTGTGTTGTGCAACTGTTACTATCGCTCGTTACTCGATGTTTCTTGTGCAATGACCATAAGATCTCATCTATACTCTACTCGCTCGTCTATTCACATTCACTCTACTATCTCGTCTCTCTCGTCTATTCATCTAGTACTCTCTTGGTACTCTTTGAGCTGTGTGGCTCCTACTGTTTTGTACTGTTCATGACTGCCTAGCGCTATAATATGGGTCTTGTGACTCTACTATATCCAATGCATACTGTGCAGGGCACGAAGAGTGTCCGAGGGGCTCCAATCTAGTCCTGGGGGCAGAGAGCCACCCGAAAATACCTGCAGGGGCTATAGACGGTGTTCTGCATTGCACCGGTTCTGACTATACTGTATTGGCTAGACATCTGACTATTATCCTTTTAGTCTGAGGAGTTCAGACGTACTGTAATATTACTGTGCTATCACAAACTGTTACACTATTAGTCTAAAGAGTTCAGACATACTGTGCGATTATTGTTCTATCGCAGACTGTTACTGAACGGCTACTGTCCTAGAAGTGACTATTGTCGTATTCTACTAGTGCACCATTGTGTAACCATACACGCTATCTCGTTACACGCTATCTTGTCATACGCTCTACTTGCTCTACTTGATACTTGCTATCTTGAGTTATTGCATACTATCGTGACTTAATCGCATTCAAAGTGCTCTACTCTCTCGTTGTCTAATGACAATAAAAGTGCTATACTCTCTCGGCTATCTACGGATAACCAAAGTGCCATTACTATTTCGATTGACAAAAGTTAATCAAAAGTGCTATACTATCTCGATTGATGAAAATCAATCAAAGTGCAATTTACTCTTTACATGACCAACTACTATCTCTCCTTGCTATACCTGTCACTTGCTATTGCTTACCATTGTCGCTACATGCTGTTGTGTTGTTATCGTTTCTATCGTGACTTGACTTTAATCATCATGCTATACTTGATTCATCTGCTATCTGAACCATGTTACTTGTGCTATTACTTTCTCGACTTTACATGACTCGCTCTATCATTAGTTACTCTGCCATTTAATGCATTAATTATTTAAAGCCTGCTTGATCTTGAGATTTAAGTCCTACTGGGCGTTATCACTCACCCTTCGTTATTTGTTATTGTGTCTCAGGTAAGTCGAACAATGACGTTACACACACCAATGGGACAGGACCCGAGTGATGAGTGACTCGAAGTCAAGTCATGAAGTTGCCCTAGTACAATGGAGTCTAGTAGTTATTACTTTAGATTTCTTTTCAATGTAATGATGTCATTGAGCCCTATGTATTGGCTTCGAATTAGTGGTTGTAATGGTCTTAGTGATTTTATAATGAAATCAATAGTTTATATCAATTATTGTTCCTTAGTTGCTCTGATGTTTACGAAAGTATGTGCAATTGTCGTTACCATACTCGTTGTTCACGTTCTCCTTTGATTTATTCCGCTGCTAAATTGGAGGGGTGTGACAGTTGGTATCAGAGCCTAGGATGTCCTTATTTGGATATTTTAAGTCTAGGGATGTTCTAGGTGAACTGCCATAACCGTGTCTAAGTCAACCACCATACCTATGTGAGAGATTGGGTAAAGCTTGGGGTTATGGTAGGAGCTTAACTATATGTATAAGTACCCTAAGTTTAAGAAGGAAATTAATAAGTATTATTGCTCGCAGGAACTAGATGAGATGGCTGGCGAGCATGCACCAATGCACGAATTACAACAAACCGTACAGGGGTTAACTCAAGCCCTTAACAACGTAATTCAAGCAGGAGCAAGAAATGGGGCAGGAGACATATGGGAACTTTCAACGAATAAATCCCCCTAGGTTTAATGGAACTCCGGATCCCGATGAAGCTGAAAATTGGGTGAAGGCAATGGTACGGATCTTTAGGGTTATGCAATGTTCAGAGCAGGAGAAAGTCCTTCTGGCAACCTTCCAATTGGACCACGATGCTAGAACCTGGTGGGAAGCTGCCAGTCGACAATTACCCAACATCAACATAGAGTGGGATAAATTTTTAGAACTCTTTAACACCAAATACTTTTCCAAGAGGATTCGTGAGAAGAAGGCAAATGAATTCGCCAATTTAAAACAACGAATGATGTCTATAGCAGAATATGAGTGCAATTTGAAAGACTAGCACAGTACGCACCACATTTGGTGAGTACAGAGAAGATGAAGGCGAAGAGATTCCTAGAAGGGTTGAGACCTGTGTTCTGGGAAAAATTGGCTCCACTAGACATTGAAGTATATTCAGTCATGGTATTGAGAGCTCAATTAGTAGAAGACACCATGGAACTTCTTGAAAAGATTCATAAGAAGAAGGTGTTGAAAAGCAACGTGCTACTCATTCCAATGATAATAAAGAAAGAAATACCATAGATAGCAAGAGAATGAAAGGGGAAGTGAAGCAGAAGGAATTCTGTAAATTTTGTAAGAAACCAGGGCATCAGATTGATAACTATTGGAAGAAATTGGGCAGATGCTTGCGATGTGGAAGTCAACAACATCGAGTCATCGATTGTCCAACAAAGAAGAACCAAACTCCACGCCAAGGACGATTACAAGCCCTCGTAGATAGGAATCATGTCAATGAAGGCGGACAAGGTACCATCACTAAACCCTTAGTTTGTTTTCATATTATTTTCGCGATAGCAAAGCCCTAAGTGGGGGAGGTGATAGAATGAAATATCCATAGTAAATTGGTAGTCGTATCATATCATATGAATTTGGGGACCAAATTCTTTTAAGTGGGGGAGGATGTAGCAACCCCGAAAAATTTAATACTTAAAAAAACTCCAAAATAATAATTTCTTTAAAATAAAATAATAGAAACATACGTATCACTATCATATGTGCAAGAATACATCAAAAAATTTCTTTAAAATGATAAATCAACCCCAAACATTATTTCTACGTGTTCCATGAAGAAATTCATGCAACGTAAAATCCGACTGGCCAAGTGTACGTTGCAATGTGACAAATTATCCAAATTAGGAAACTAAGTCGAAAAACCGTTAACACGAAAAGATAACGTGCCCATAAATTAAATGAACATGTCGGAGAGACTTCCAACATCATGTGATGATTAACCATTATCGGTTTGGACCAATGGACCTCTCATAGCCCATGAATAAATTCAAATAAGAAAATGCAATAAAATTCATAACTCTATTATTCCCTAATTAAAAAGGGAAACCTATAAGATAAATTCCAATAAATAATGGGCTTGGTTAAATGAACCCATTAGAAATTAGTGGGTCAAAATAAGGATTTTAAAAAGAAGAATAATGGGAAAATATCCAAAATTCGCAACTTAAATATTACTTAAATAGAAAAGAGGCATTAATGCATTAAATAAGCAATTTGGGTTGGAATTGGATTCCTAAGCCTACCCTAGTTGCTTGGCAACAAATTTAGCTCCCTTCCCAACCCAAATAGAAGTTCTAATACTTAGATAGGGAAGAGGAAATAGGAAATTCGGAATTAAATAGGTGTTAGAGTCCTATTAGAAAATAGAAAGCAAAGAAGCATAAATACTCTCTTAATCGCCCAAGGCCGGCCCTAGCTCGTTGCTGGGACTTGCTGAAGGTGGAGAAGAAGCCAAGGAGAGGAGGAATTCATGGGGAGAAGGCTTCATCAAGCTTTATCCCGAGTTCATCAAGATCTAGCCCTAGAAGAGTAAAACGACTAAAGGTAGGCATTCTCACGAGCAAAACCTAATTAATTTCGTCTGTAGATTGTTCCATGTACTAGGAACAAAACCCTCAAGTTTCATATTTTTTCATCGAGCCAATCTCTTATGGTTGATTTTTGAAGTTTTGCAAACACCATGAACCCGACCCTTCTTCTTTATCTTGATATCCATGTATACTCAACCTCGTGCTCTCAAATTTTAACTGGAGTTACTGATGGATGTTAGGCATCTTTTGCCCCTAGAAGCCCTAATTTTCATCCATCCTTCGTCACGAATTAAATCTTGCATCATCTTGACGATGTACTGTCGTGATTTAACCTTGACTTGTGTTACAAGTTCCATACCTCTTTGTGGAGTCGTTTTGAGACCAAGTGTTCAACATAGAACTTGTTACTCTATAAGTCTATTTTCATTTGGCACTGGTTTCTCCAATTTTTGTTGACCGTGCTGAGAGTATTAATCCAAACATGAACACTGTGTTTGATTCATATAGTCAGTCCCAATACGTCTTATTACATAGACAAACGACCTTTGTTTCTCTATTTGCTACTGTACAAAGTATTAGAAGTACTTTATGGGGAGGGCAGCTAAGGGAAATTATGGTGTTTGTGGGGGAGGTGGTTGCATTCGTGATAAAAATGGGGCTGTCTTAGCTGCTTTTGCGCATTATTATGGGGAGGGCAATAGCCTTACTGGAGAAACTCGCGCTCTTTGTGATGGTCTTCGCCTAGCGGCAACTCTCTGGATCACTCTCTTAGCTATTTATTCTGACTCGCTTAACCTTGTTCAGACTGACTCGCTTACCTTGTTCAGTCTATCAAGCAGCACAGATGTTCTTCTTGGAAATCCTATAGATGGTGGTGCATTGCTAGAGACATGTTACATGATCAGGCTGCTCAGGTAACCCATGCATTTCGGGAAACTAATAGAGTGGCAGACCAACTGGCCAACCATGCGTTAGTTCACATGAGGAATGAATTTTTGGAGACTGGATAGCCTCCCCCAAGCTTGTAAAGGGCCGCTCTTGTTAGACAGATCTGGTCTGTTGAATGTTAGGCTCATCTGACTGGGGTATGCCCCAATATGCTCTTGTATCCTTCGATTATATATAGTTTTGGCCCAGGAACCTTGGCTGGTGGAGTGGGTCCATTCTCCCCTTCTGGGGAGGGTGCACTCTCCCAGTACAGTTCCTGAGGACCGGTTGATTAAAAAAAAAAAGTATTAGAAGTACTCTAACTAACAAAGGTGGTTTCACCTAATTTGGATCACCCTAGCATTTGTTTTGATTTTTCAAACCCACAGGTGTCAAACCTAATCCAAGTCGGAGTTGGAAATAGGTAGAAAAAGCAACCCAAACGTCATTTTCAGGTAGCGACAGGTCGACACGTCGCTACCATAAAGCGACAACAACATGGTCGTGACCCATACCAAAAATCAGATAGTTTTGTGGTCTTCTTCAGAAGGCGACAAGATGATGGTCGCCTTCACTTTCAGAAGGCGACAGGCAGTGTGTCGCGTTCTGCCTATGTCCACTTAATTGGCCATAACTTTTTATATAGACCTCGGATTGACGAGCTGTTTTCTTTTCTGGTTTCTTAATTCAAAGGGCTTCAATATGGTATGTTCATGTGTGAGATTTGAATAAAAAATAATGAGTTATGACCTAAGGAAGTGAAGGGATGGAACTGCATTGGCCTTCTAAAAGGCATACGTCTTGGTTTCCATCGTTTTATGTTGTTCCTTGCATGTGTGAGTTTGATCTATTCTAGGAAGGTTCTATAAAGTATTATCATGCAATTAAACACCCATATGAAAGTTAAAACATGTTCACATGATTTTAAATTGATCTTAAGTTCATGATCATGCTCTCTACCTACCGATTATTCACTTTCTTGCCTTGTTAACGAACTTGCTAAAACACATAGTTACTTGCTAAAATTGGTCATGCATGTTTTAGTACTCATGATACTTGCCATATATAGAGTTTCCAAGAATAAAGTTTCCATAAACGGAGTTTTATTACTAGAGTTTCCATAATCGGATTCACATACGCACTTGAGCGATTCTCAAGCGCGGCATGCGCATACACTCTAGCACGATAGAAAAGCCCCTTCTTGGCTTGTGGTGAACTCTCCGTCGGATATTCCTTTCGTCGGACTAGTGACCCCTTGACCAAGGCCTCCGTATGTCTCCTCTGTCCATGGATTCCCACATGTTCGACGAGCTGGTTGTACCCTAACACCTATGATACCCTTTAGGGATCGACAAGATCCAAACAGCCTTAGTTGCTCTCGCTCTTATCTTGAATCATGCCGAACCTCTGGACCTGTGCATAACGAGGCCAGCGAAAGGGTGTGTATTCCACCTAACTGCCAACGCCATACGTGTGTGTTGTGCAACTATTACTATCGCTCGTTACTCGACGTTTCTTGTGCAATGACCATAAGATCTCATCTATACTCTACTCGCTCGTCTATTCACGTTCACTCTACTATCTCGTCTCTCTCATCTATTCATCTAGTACTCTCTTGGTACTCTTTGAGCTGTGTGGCTCCTACTGTTTTGTACTGTTCATGACTATCTAGTGCTATAATATGGGTCTTGTGACTCTACTGTATCCAATGCATACTGTGCAGGGCACGGAGAGTGTCCGAGGGGCTCCAATCTAGTCCTGGGGCAGAGAGCCACCTGAAAATACCTGCAGGGGCTATAGACGGTGTTATGCATTGCATTGGTTCTGACTATACTGTATTGGCTAGACATCTGACTATTATCCTTTTAGTCTGAGGAGTTCAGACGTACTGTGATATTACTGTGCTATCACAAACTGTTATACTGTTAATCTGCAGAGTTCAGACATACTGTGCGATTATTGTGCTATCGCAGACTGTTACTGAACGGCTACTGTCCTAGAAGTGACTATTGTCGTATTCTACTAGTGCACCGTTGTGCAACCATATACGCTATCTCGTTACACGCTATCTCGTTACATGCTATCTTGTCATATGCTCTACTTGCTCTACTTGATACTTTCTATCTTGAGTTATTACGTACTATCGTGACTTAATCGCATTCAAAGTGCTCTACTCTCTCGTTGTCTAATGACAATAAAAGTGCTATACTCTCTCGGCTATCTACGGATAACCAAAGTGCCATTACTATTTCGATTGACAAAAGTTAATCAAAAGTGCTATACTATCTCGATTGATGAAAATCAATCAAAGTGCAATTTACTCTTTACATGACCACTACTATCTCTCCTTGCTATACCTGTCACTTGCTATTGCTTGCCATTGTCGCTACATGTTGTTGTGTTGTTATCGTTTCTATCGTGACTTGACTTTAATCATCGTGCTATACTTGATTCATCCGCTATCTGAACCATGTTACTTGTGCTATTACTTTCTCGACTTTACATGACTCGCTCTATCATTAGTTACTCTGCCATTTAATGCATTAATTATTTAAAGCCTGCTTGATCTTGAGATTTAGTCCTACTGGGCGTTATCGCTCACCCTTCGTTATTTGTTATTGTGTCTCAGGTAAGTCGGACAATGACATTACACACACCAATGGGACAGGACCCGAGTGATGAGTGACCCGAGTCAAGTCATGAAGTTGCCCTAGTACAATGGAGTCTAGTAGTTATTACTTTAGATTTCTTTTCAATGTAATGATGTCATTGAGCCCTACGTATTGGCTTCGAATTAGTGGTTGTAATGGTCTTAGTGATTTTATAATGAAATCAAGAGTTTATATAAATTATTGTTCCTTAGTTGCTCTGATGTTTACGAAAGTATGTGCAATTGTCATTACCATACTCGTTGTTCATGTTCTCCTCCGATTTATTCCACTGCTAAATTGGAGGGGCGTGACACTACTTTAGTCTACCGCAGGTAGTTGGCCTTGGTTTTGTAATGATTTGTTTGTGTGTTATGTGGTTGGAATGATGTATGTGCAGGATCAGAAATGGCTGATAGAAGAGATTAGGGAGGTGGTGGAGATGAGCCCGAGGAGTCTACACACCAGCTGATTGAGAGGGTATGGGAGAGTATCACAGAGATTCGGACATGGTTAGACTAGCAGGCACGGTCCAGCCAGCAATTGCAGCACCACAGGTTGATGAGGAGGCAGTACCGATACCAGTGGCCCCACCCCCACCACCACCAGGAGTTGTGGTACCACCTGTTGTACCTATACCTCCAGTTGTACCAGTACGACGAGCTAGTGTAGAGGAGTCTACAGTACTAGTGGAAAGATTTTTGTGGTTGCAGCCACCTACGTATTCGGGAGGCCCGAATCTGGATATGGCAGAGCACTGGGTATATGAGATTGAGAGAGTTTTTGTCACTATGAGATGTCCGCAGGCCGAAAGGGTGATTCGGGCTACCTACCAGTTGCGGGGATTTGCACAGAATATGTGCAGGATGGTGGAGGAGGCAACCCAGAGAGTAGCTATTTTAGAGAGGACTGTACATGCTAGGAAGTCTGGAGAGATAGGTAGTTTCTGGTTTCCACAGCGTTCCCCAAGCATTAGTAAGGGCAAGGCACCTTTAGGAGCATCATCATCATTATCAGGGTTCATAAAATGGGGTTCCAAATTGAAGAAGATATTTAGAGGACGAGGCGGTGGTAGGCAGTAGGGTCAGCAGGGTCGTAGTTTTAGACTAGCACCAGAGGTGGAGTCTAAGCAGAGCACAACCAGGCAGCCTACAGTTCCTCCATAATACAGGTGTTATAATTGTGATCAATCGGGGCACTTAATCAAGAATTGTCCATATCCTAGAAGATACAGTTATGGCAGAGGGGCACCACAGCAGCAGCAGCCATTCCAGCAACCACCAGCAGAGCGAGGTAGAGGTTTGCCTTTCTAGATGGAACGAGGACAGGTTATGGATATTACTAGAGCACAAGCGGAGGCATCTAACCTGATTGAAGGTATATTACCTCTCTTTGAATTTTCTGCTAGAGTATTGAATGATCTAGGTGCATCGCATTCTTTCATTTCTGAGGATTTCATGGATAGCATGGTTCATCCTTTAGAGGAGAGGCAGTGTGAGCTAGTGGTGGAGGTTCCATTAGGTGGTTTTATGCTTACTTCTTGTTATTCAGATGAGGTCCCGATAGTGATACAGGGGAATCAGTTGCCAGCTAGATTACATGCATTACAGTTAAAAGAATATGATGTGATTTTGGGTATGGACCGGTTAGAAGCCTATGGGGCAATGGTAGACTGCAGAAAGAAGAAGGTTAGATTCTGTCATCCTAGAGGAGTTATGTTTGAATGCCAAGGTATGTTGTTCTACACTCCTAAGTTTATTATTTCTGCACTTAAGGCTAGAAGATTGATTAATGCGGGGTGTGCAGCGTATCTAGCTTCAGTTAGTATAGTTAAGGCTAGTAAGTATATAGAAATGGTACCAATGGTTAAGGAGTTTGCATATGTATTCCTAGAGGAATTACTAGGGTTGGCTCCACATAGAGAGGTAGACTTTACAGTGGAATTGCAACTGGGCAGTATGCCAATTTCAAAAGCACCCTACAGGATGGCACCAACTGAGTTAAAGAATTGAAGAAGCAGTTACAAGAGTTGTTAGAGAAAGGTTTCATCAAGCCTAGTTATTTGCCATGGGGAGCACCAGGATTGTTTGTCAGAAAGAAAGATGGCAGTCTCAGAATGTGCATAGATTACTAACAGTTGAACCACGTTACCATTAAGAACAAGTATCCAATACCTAGAATTAATGATTTATTTGATCAGTTGTAGTCAGCAAAAGTGTTTTCCAAGATTGATTTGAGATCGGGTTATCATCAACTGAGGATCCGAGAAGAGGACATTGACAAGACAACTTTTAGAACAAGATATGGACATTATGAGTTTGTGGTTATACTATTGGGTTAACCAATGCACCAATAGCTTTCATGAACTTGATGAATAGAATATTTCACCCGTATTTAGATCAGTTCATTGTGGTATTCATAGATGACATATTGGTGTATTCAGCGTCAGAGGAAGAGCATGCAGCACATTTGAGGATTACTTTGCAAACTTTGCGAGATCATCAATTATATGCTAAATTTAGTAAATGTGAGTTCTGGCTAAGTGAGATTCCATTTCTGGGACATGTGATCTCGGGAGAAGGTGTAGCAGTAGATCCAGCTAAAGTTGAAGCTGTTATGAAGTGGGAAGAGCCAAAAAATAGTATCAGAAATTAGAAGCTTCCTTGGTTTGGCAGGATACTACAAGAGGTTTATTCAGAATTTCTCGAAGATTGCAACACCCATGACAAGATTAACTAGGAAAGGAGTGCCTTTTGTGTGGTCATCAGATTGTCGGCGAAGCTTTATGGAATTGAAGAAAAGGCTCACTACAGCACCCATATTAGAGATACCATCAGGATGCTGAGCTTTTGTGTTGTATACAGATGCTTCAAGGAGAGGACTTAGAGCAGTACTAATGCAGCATGGGAAAGTGGTGGCATATGCATCCAGGCAGCTAAAGCGACATGAAGAGAACTACCCAACACATTATTTAGAGCTAGTAGCAGTAGTATTTGCATTAAAATTATGGAGGCACTATTTATATGGAGAAAGGTTTGAAATCTTCACAGATCACAAGAGCTTAAAGTACATCTTCTCGCAGAAAGATTTGAATTTAAGGTAGCGTAGATGGATGGAGTATTTGAAAGACTATGATTTCAGCTTAGCATACCATCTAGATAAAGCCAATGTTGTTGTGGATGCTTTGAGCATAAGGCAGTGTTGAGCCACATGATGATAAAAGAATGAAAATATATGAAGATGTAGCAGAGAATTCTTTATTCGTTTCAAATAATCAGCGGTAGCAGTTTTAGCCAGCAATACAGTGGAACCTTCATTATACTGGCAGATAGTAGAAGCTAAGAGGATAGATGAGAATTTGACTGAAATTGTAAAGATGGAAGATGTCACTATTGATGATGATTGTGTGATTAGATTCAAAGGACGATTGTATGTCCCAGTGGAAGCAGAAGTGAAGCATAAAGTATTGGAAGAGGCGCACAGATCCAGATATACTATTCATTCAGGCAGCACAAAAATGTACCAGGACTTGAAAAAAGTACTTTTGGTGGCCGAACATGAAGAAGGAAATAGCGGAATTCATACCAAGATGTTTGATATGTCAACATGTTAAAGCAGAGCACCAAAGGCCATGAGGTTTATTGCAGCCATTGCCCATTCCACAGTGGAAGTGGGATGATATAACCATGGATTTTATGGCAGGTTTGCCCAGGTCAGCGTCAGGTCACAATGGAATTTGGGTTTTTATTGATAGATTGACAAAGGTGTGAAGATTATGGCTGTGAGTATGTCATGAACAGTGGACAAACTGGCAAGACTATATGTGGACAGAATAGTACCATTGCATGGTATCCCAGTGACAGGGATCCAAGATTCACATCAGGTTTTTGGAGAAGCTTATAGAGAGTGGTTGGTACCGAGTTGAGGTACAGTTCAACATACCATCCCCAGACAGATGGACAAATGGAAAGAACAATTCAGACCATTGAGGACATGTTGCGAGCTTGTTTTTTAGTTTGGGGAGGCGGCTGGGAGCAACATTTATGCATGGTAGAATTTGCCTATAATAATAGCTATCATATAAGTATCGAGATGGCACCCTATGAAGCTCTATATGGAAGACCGTGCGAACACCCTTAAACTAGCATGAAGGAGGAGAGAAGCAAGTTATGGGACTGGCATTGGTTCAACAATGTGTAGAAATGGTCAAGTTTATTAAGGAAAAGCTTCAGACAGCCCAAAGTCGACAAAAAAGCTATGCAGATACAAGACGCGGACCATTACAATTTGAGGTTGGTGATTATGTGTTTTTGAAAGTTTCTCCCACAAAAGGTGTTCTAAGGTTCAGCAGGAAGGGAAAATTAAGTCCGAGGTATGTAGGTCCATTCTAGATTTTAGAAAGAATTGGCAAAACAGCATACAGACTAGAGCTCCCGGTAGATTTTACGGATGCATACGATGTGTTTCATGTTTCTATGCTGAGAAGATATATTCGAGACCCTTCACAGATTGTCAGTTATACTCGAGATGACTTGAAACCAGATATGTCCATGCCAGAATATCCAGAAATGATCACAGGGTGGAGAACATAAAAGTTGAGAAATAAAGATATTGAATTGGTGAAAATCAGATGGGAGAACATACAGAGAGGAGAAGACACCTGGGAATTGGCAGAGGAAACGCACAGAATGTATCCATACTGGTTTGAGTAAGTTTTTAATTCTTTTAGGTGATAGTCTCATACAAGATTAGTTGTAAATCATGTGTTAAAGTTTCTTTCCAAATTTCGAGGATGAAATTTCTTTTAGGTGATAGTAATGTAATAGCGAGACCTTTCAGATTGTAGTTTAATGGGTATGGTGGCCAATGTGACCTATTGGTTGTGTTTGGATGTGTGTGTAGCAAGTTGTGTGGGATGAGGGTTGGAAATCCAAGCCCAACATTCCTCTGGTTCGCTTCTTGAGAACGCGACCAACACAGGCATCGTGTTTATGAAAGAATGCGACCACCTTCTACGTCGGCGCGCATGCAGGTGTGTCACAGCTTAATTGCGACAGCGGGGTATGTCGCGTTTTGAACTCGACGGCCCAATACGTCGCTATTTATCCTGTGATGTGTTTTGCCTGAGCTTTGGCCAAACAGTGCAGAAAGCACTGTTCGGCCGAAGGAGGGACTGTCGTGGGGGATTTCCGGGTGATTCGGAGTTCATGGACCGTGGTTGGCACGTTTTCACCGCGATGAGGGTGGAGCGCGAGGAACGCTAGGGCAATGTGATTCCATGCGTTCTTCATGTGGTAGGGGAATTCTTCATGTTTTAGGGTTGTTTGGATCGGAGTTGAGGTATTCATTACATGGAAATGGTTTTAGTAAATAGCATGCATGTGTAGGTTCTTGTTTAAATGCATACATGTAGGTTTTATCACTATAACAGGGTGGTTTATGAGATTTCCGGAGATGGACTCTGGGTGGGGTTTCTCAGCTGAAAAGGTGACGGACCTAGTCGTCATGTTTTGAACTTGACGACATGCCCGGTCGCGATTCAGTTCGTAAGGCGACGTTTTGCCCCGTCACAATTTGGCCTTTAATTACCGACATATGTGTACGTCGCATTTTAGAAGGCAACCACCCGACCCCTTTTCTTGTCTTCACTATTTGTTGGCCCTGTTGTGGTGGAGCGGCAGCTGAACCTTATGTCTGTGGTTGCGAGACCGAGAGGTAGTCCTGTGTGGTTTATCTAAGTCAGTTGCTGGTGTCGCGAAGCAGACTTCGTGGCCCGAGTGTGGCATTACCCTTCTTTAGCTCGTGCACTGGAGTGAGGTTTGCCGTTTATTTATTGTTGGTTGAATCATGTTATTAATGTTAGAATTATCTGTTTAAGTACAGTTATTATCTTATATGGTTCTTTATTATAGCTTCTCGTGAGTTTGGTGTTGTTTCGGCTTTTGGGGGAGTTTCCTTACTGAGCCAGTGACTTGTGAAGCTCACCCCTTCTCCTTTTAGGTGAAGGAGAGCAGGAGGGTTCTCGTTCCTCATCTAGTTCAGAGCCGCATCGTAGCAGAGTTGGGCCTACACCTCCAACAGTGTAATTTTCTTTTCGTTGTGCCTCGGGGTATGCCCCAGGCTGTTGTACTTTGTACTTCGACTTTAGTTTAGAACTGGTTATGTACATTTCATGTAAATATGTGTAAGATATGAAATCTCATATATGATCAGAGTGTTCTTGTATATTTCCATAGACATGTGTGTTGATATCCCTAGAGAGGCATTGACCGATTCGCAGGAGACGAAGTTGGTTCAAGCTCGTTATTAGGTTAACGAGTTTGAACGACGAGGACCGTCACAACTCTTGTACTACTTGGTTATTCATTCGATTTTGCACAATCGGTCATCCAATTTTGTCAGTTCTGCATAGTCTAGAAACATGTCTTGTTCCAGGTCTTGGCCTTTGTGAAGTCCACTTCAAGTGCGACGTTTAGACTATTTCCTGCACACTTAACACACAAATTAGAACCTCAAATTACATGAACATGAATCAAATGCTTGGGTCAATCAATTAGTGTTTGTGACACTTGTCAACTTGAAATAGAAATAATGCTTTTGTGATCATCAAAATCTACATAGTACAACAGTTCACTAATCGATAGGGAAATCATGTTGGGAATACCTAGCGCGTTAATGTTCATCAATCGATAGTTGTTCACCAATCGATAGGGAAAATCACATTGGGGTTACTTGACGCATTAATGAATGTTCATTAATCGATAGCAAAATTGCGTCAACTTAACCTGATGCGTTACTGACAAAAAGGCATCTGGTTGGTCTGACACATTTGGGAATAGTTATTGGCATCCACTAAAGCTAACGTGATTCAAGGAAGGGTAGTAGCTACTCCATTAATCCAAGAAAATAGGGAAAAGCCATGAAGAAATAGGGAGACAAGGGGTAGACCCATAAAGATAGGAAAATGCACTCAAGAAGTGTAGATTGAGGGCCACTTGGGACATTTTGGTGTAATATGAGATTTGCTCACTGTGGTGTCAATTTTGGCATGTCTACAACTGCCCCATCTTAGCGTCTACTTTGCAAGGGAGTGACACGGAGTGAAAAGGAATGAAACGTAGTTGAGTGAAATGAAATGAAGCATAATGAAGTGGAGTGAAGTGGAACGAAGTGGAAAGAAGTGATAAGCAGGCGCCATGGTGTGATGAGACACGCTCTCAACAACAAGAACACAATACATGATGAGAATCTTTCTTCAGCTCCAAGTGAACCAACCTCAAGGAGAAGTCCTTGAGAACAACAATGTTTAGATAGAGGGAAAAGTGTGTACGTAGTACATGAAGGGAGTTTACGCGCGTGGGCATGAAGGAAAAGAGATAGATTAACTTTCAACTTAGTGGAAGTACCCCATGACACAATCCTGCAGGTTTCACCATTGGGGAGCGTTTACCAGCTTGTGGACATGCTGCAACCAAGGTGGATCTTTGGGGGATAATGACGAATGGTAGAGGATAAAATCCAAACAAGGGAGTTCAAAGGGAGTCATCCCGAAGGCAGCAACAAAGGGAGTTGAATACTCAATTCGAAATGAAATATCTCAAGATTACTTGGCAGTTGGAGATTAATGGATCTCAAAACTACAATTGGTGAGTGATTTTCACTGTGATTTCAAAGAATGCATGTATGCATGCTGAGCTAAAGGGGAAAAAAGGTATAAATCAAATGAAGATAGAAAATAATCAAGGATAATATTGTTACGTCACTTAAGTTAAGTCAGGACACCAAATACTCTAGACGTGGGTCCGTCATCCTCACTAACGCAAATGCAACGGCCTATCCGCATGACTAAAATTTCTCTAAAATTGTCATTATTTTTGGTAGAGGGGAACTCAAATTTCAGATATATTAGAGCCACAAGATCATTGATGTGCTCTAATAGGGTAATATCATATAGTAGAAATGCAAATATACAATGATGGTGAGGACGAGGCAGCAATTGCAGCTTGATGGTCATGATGGGTCCAGATGGAGGTTCCTCAAACCTGCACTAAAAAAATATTAGCCAGGGAATATAGACATTGTGGAATAAATAGCATTTAAGCATGGAGAGCATGGATTAAAATATCATTCATAGCAAACGAAGCTCAAACATTTGTTTGGTTTAGACGATGTGGATAAAACACTTGGCCAAATGGATGGAGATCAAAGTAGAATGAATGGGTGTTATGGATTGGATGGGAATCTGGCCCATGTTTGTGGTCCAGGCATGTAAACTGCCTTCCCTGTGCAACACCATCATTCTTTGTTTTTCTGGATTTTTTTGGAAGATATGCAAGTTTTAGGGATTTTGAAAATATTTAAATTTTTTACGAGGTTTTGAAAATATTTAAATTTTTATGAAGATTTTTTGAAAGTATCCATCTTTTTTTGGAGTTTGAAAAATATGCATATTTTTAGGAATTTTGAAAAATATTCATCTTTTTTTGGATTTTTGAAACATGCCCATGCAAACAACAACATTAGGGCTACTTCAACCATGGGCTAGGGGTCCTTGTTCCCTCCCCTTTCATTAAGGGTTTCACAGAGCGGGGGGTGCATTTAGGATGGTGCCCTATAGCGGACTACCCTTGGTTGGCGATGTCGCTACCAAAGCCATACCTGAGAAGGCGACTTAGTCTAGGAGGGAGAAGGGAAGAAAATTAGAGATAAGCTTCATATGAGTTTCAAGGAGTAAGGGTTTGACTTCCTTCCATAGCACGACCATTGGAGGTTCAGTCTCATTTGAGTATTGGGGCTTTTAGATTGATTGATTGACCATTTGTTTGCAGGTGCATGCATACGACCGATTCATTTTGAATTCGCGAGGACTTCGCCACTCTTTGCCATGCCCTGAGACTTTGATTTTGATTGATTTTTGCATTGCATGCATACGACTAGGGTTTTCCATATGGGGACTTTGCCACTCTTGACATGTATTTTTATCTTTGTGCATTCATTTGACTGCCCTCATTAAAGACTTTCTCTCATCAGGGAGTGCTTTAGGTTGGTTGTCTTGCCCAAACTACCTCTACTATCCATATTTCAGTCAAATAAGAAGAGAAATAGACGAACGTGCCCTAGGCATGGCCAAGGTAGCGACAATGTCTTCCAAAGGAGTTGGCTAAATGCAGCGTGAAGTGAGTGAAATGCCCATGCTAAAGGTAACCCTTTAATGACTGGGGAGGGAATGTTGGACTCCTAGCACGGAGCTCTTATAACCAGGGTGTTGCAGAAGCACGAACAACATTGATATTCATCTCTCTCTTTTTTTGGATTTTTGTGATAAGGTAGATAAGTAACAACATAGATTTAAACATAGGAATTTGGAAGGGTAAAAATAAGGGACGAATGCCCTACGATGGGGCGAGACTCCAAGATCTCAGAGAATGTACAAAACAAGACAGAAATTAAAAGGATAAGTGAGGACTAAAGCCTCAAAAACAGTGGGAGAAAGGGTGGATACCTGATCAAACATGGCAAGGAGGGAGCGATGGAAATAGTTTGGAGAATCTAGAGGTTCCAAAGGGGTGAGAAGTAAAAGGGGAGTGTAGGTTGGGGTAGGAGAGAAGGGTGTGCCGCGTGGGGCACTAAATGGAGGCGTGCTACGTGGGGCACAAGGAGGCATGCCGCATGGGGCACTAGAAGGGGGTGTGCCATGTGGGCCACTAGAAGGAGGGTGAAAACACAATGATGTGCCGCATGGGGCACGAGGGGGAGAATGGAAACACCACGGTGTGCCATGTGGGGCACGAGGAGGAGGATCCAGAGGTCCCGGAGTAAAACAACGGGTGTGATGCCTAGTACAAGGAAATGGATTACAAAAAAGGTGGTAATAAAATGCCTCCCGTGAGGAGAAAATATGAATAACCCATGAGGAGGTGCTAAGGAGCAAAAAAGATTATTGGAAGGAGTGGGAGGAGGAAAGTGGTCCCCTGTCATTTAGTCTTCCGCTTGGGTAGTGGCCTCTTGACCCTCAAGTATCTTCTCATCAGACGTGCCCAGTGGGCAGAGAGCCTAGCTCTTTTCACATGAATTAATTGACTCTCACTTAAAAGTGGGGAATTGTTGACCTCCCTTGAACTTTCAAGCAAAAGTGACAACTCCCTTGGGATATAATCAAAGGATATGGCGGGGAGTTCCACTGGTAAAGAGGGAGACAACAATGGTGGCATCATGCCCTGGGGATTGGAAGTAGTTGATAGAAATAGGGGCATGTGCCCTTGGGTTATGGAGTTCATAAGAAAATTGACAATGGAGTGTGTGAGAACAATGTTGGTTTTTGACCCCTTCACTTGAGTGGGTAAGGCGATGACAAAGGAGTGAGGGGTCCCAATGAGTATTTGGAATTTTGTGTAATTAGCAACTGAGATGACTGACATAATGTCTTGAGTAGGCCTCTTGATGGCCAATGATAGAGGTGGGGACTTCCTCTCTTCACATGCACCCTGTATGGAAACAATGACTAGCATGTGTGGAATGAATTCTTGCAACTTGTATAACATGCCCAGTCTCGGATCTTCCTTCTGCTGACTTTGCCCATGGCTCTTCATTCGTGTGCACCCGCTCCGTTGGATGGGGGTGTGTGGAGGTAGTGGAGTGGAGGTAGTAGTGGGTGTAATGGGTAATTGAGTGGAAGGCGTTATGACCAGTGGAGGCTTAATGGGTGTGATAGGGAGATCTTGCTCAAGTTCAACTGTCAATGGTGATGGAGATGTTGGGGTGATGGGTTTAACAATGGGAGGAGTGATTGATGGTTTAGGGGCAGTTGGCTTAACAAATGGAGATTTAACAATGGATGGTTTAACAATAATGGAAGGTAGGGATGGAGTGGTAGGAAAGTGGCGTACAAACATGACCTCAGAAGGTTCATCGTCACAACACCAGGAAGTTTCATGGACAGGATCTACACTAACAGCATCAGCCTGAGCAAGTGGTTGAGGCAGATGTGGCGGGTGTTGTGGAGGTTGTGGTTGTTATGGGGGAGTAGGTATAGAAGCAAGTATTGGAGCGGGTGCTTCATCAGGTACATGAGCTTCATCAAATGCAGAGACATTGTTTGGCCCAGATGGATGTTGATTAGTCCGAGGACGGATAAGTGGACGCCTGGGTGGGGGCATGTTGTAGCACCCCGGAATTTCAGTAATTGAAAAATTAGCAATAAATTGAAAATGATAATTTTAATAGTAAACACATACGCACCAGTATCGTGTGTAAAGAACACATCAGAAAATTCCGTAAAAATTATAATTCAACCTCAAACATTATTCCTAAATGTTCCACAAATAAATTCATGCAATGGAAAATCCAATTGGCAAAGTTTACAACACATTGTGACTAATTATCCTAATTAGGAAATAAAGTTGGAAAACTATTAACATGGGAATATAACATGATCATAAATTAAATAAACATGTGGGAAAGACTTCCAACATCATGTATTGATGACCCATTATCATAATTGGGCCAATGGACAACTTTTTGCCCAAGAATAAAATGAAGCAAGAAAAATACCCAGAAATTCGTAACCCTAATTGAGCTGAAAATAGGAAGAGTAATTAGGGCAAATCCTAATGCAATTAACCTTTCTTGGCAACCCAATTTCGTGCCTAGCCATGGTATGGGGTTGCCTAAAACCTCACACACTCTATTGGGGTGAGAAATCATCAAAATTAGGAAGGTGAGAGACCAAAACTGCAACCCTTTCTTCCTACCCCCAATGGGACTCCTAAAAACCCTAGATGCATATATACTTGTTAAGAAAACCTTGGGGATGAGTTTAGCAAGCATTGGAGGTGTGCATAGCTGTTCTTGAGCACTAGAGGTGGAGGAAAACGCCCCAAGATGGAGCTTTCTTCCCTGCTACGTCTGCGTCGACCTGTGCAGAGAGCTCATCTTGGAGTCGACCTAAGGTGAGTCAAACCTCAACCAACCCATGCAAGACTTATACCCCTGGAAAGAGGTTCGAGTCTAGTTCCTAATGGTACTGGTTTGCCCAACTTTCATCCATAGGATCGGGAGTATTAAGCGTTCTCCTTCGAGTGGTCTGAGCGAGGCCTTTCTGGAGGACGGGTCTTAATCAACTCAAAAGGTAGGTGATCTCGGGCCAAACCTAAACATATCATATACCAATGTGTAGAGCATCAAGTCTACTTTCATGTGCATGCGTTTTCCCTAATTTTTATGGAGTTTACACGGAGTATTAAGCATTTTGCCAAAGTCGTGCATGTTAATGGCTTTTTTTGTTCATGTTGAAACCAGAGCCGTAGTTCTCTTCTACTCCCTGTTTTCAACAAGTTTCATGTTTACACTTTTTTCCCAAGAGCCCTAGATTAGGAGATATAAGCATTGCATGCATCGAGGGTCATTTTTCTACGTTTTCAGGCAAGAACCCAAAACGTGACGGGACCAGACGTCGCTTTCTTACATGCATGAACACGACGTACAATTCCAAAGCGTTCATATGAAACGCGACTGCATGGTGCATCGCAATTTCTACTGTGACATGACCTTTCTGACGCGTTAAACTGTGCGTCGTGTGTGATTTTCAGTGCCATGCATGAACGCGACGTAGGAGGACGTCGCGATTTACACCGTTTTCCCGCTCGTGGTTCCGTCCTGTTTTTATATCATTGTTTGAAACCGTCTCTTGAATGCGACCTGAAGATATGTTGCGATTAAAAGAGTATGGCGACACGCTTCCTGTCGCGATATGAATGCGACAAGGGTGTCTGTCGCGATTTGAACATGAAAGCGACGGTCAAGACCGTCGGGATTTGTATTTTTACAGATTTCCCGTGTTTCAACTATGCACTGTGTTATGAAATGCGACGACTGTGTTCGTCGCGGATTTAAAGGCCTACCCGAGACCTGCTTTACATGATCTAGAGTTTAGAGTTTGCATGTCTTGGTTCTGGTCAATGCATGAGGTCTGTTTAGTGGCTTAAAAGCGATCAACCCATGAAAAAGTCATAATTATATGAATGTTTATTCTAATTGCTCTTTAATGATATGACCTAATCATGCAACTATTGATTTTCCCATTTTGTTGTTCTATCTTGTTAAAATGATAATTGCTATCTTGAAATATTGCAAACCATGACTAGTTAAATGCATAGTTCATCTCATGTTATCATGTTAATTGTTTTCCGCCCGTTTGTGATCGATGGATTATGGATTGAGACACGTACTTCACTACACACTTGCACATATAGGCAGCCTTTCTTGGGGATTTGGAAACTCTCGACTGGTCATTCCGTATCGACCGACTAGTGACATTTTCTCTAAGACCTCCGTAAATCTCCGTACTCCATGGATTCCCTCATGGAGACCGAGTCGGTTGTACCATTGAAGTTCCCTAGAGATAGCATGCACTTCCTTTCTTCTCTTGTTCTCTTGAGAGAGATTCATAATCTTAACTTAAGCCATTAATGTAAAGAGATAACTAAAGTATAAATTGTGTCGTTATGCTGTTGAAATTATCTCTTGACTATTGTTATCATGAAGTCATGTTCACCTTACTTGCTACTTGTTCTCATCATCATCATGAACATGACATTACACTTACTTATATCTGTTGAGCAACTACCCCTAAGAAAATCTAAGATTTTGAAGATATAGTATATATCATGTTTTTGCTATAACAAAATCTTTAAATAGACTATCTACAAAATAAATGTATCTCAAAATATATATGCATACAACTAAACTTCATCGCCAAAAATTTTCTAAGTCCACAGACTCTCAGTACATCTTACTGTATCCGACTTCAGACTCCGACTGTTGACTCCGACTCCTTAAGAATCGAAGTCAAAACCATCCTGAAATTTTTCTAAGTCTATACAGCTATACATGATTCGACTGTTCACTTCGACTCATACAGTCGAATGCTTCATAAATCCTAACTACATGATTCGACTGTTCACTTCGACTCTTATAGTCGAATGTTTTAGAAATCAATCTCCATAGTATCCGACTGCTAAAGTCGAATTATCTTATTACCTCAGAAGTCGAACCATTATATTGTGTATCAATCGAATTCTATTGATTTCTTCTGAAGTCAAATTATTCTTTCTGAAGTCTAATCTTTCTATTTCCACTCCGACTTCTATATTCGAATTGCAATCTTTATTAAAGTCGAATTACTCCTTCTAAGTCAAATTATTCCTTTTCATCTGTAACTTCTGTACTCAAGCTTAGTTCCTATTAAAGCCGAATCACTCTGATTCTATCCCCAACAGTTGAATTGTATGATCCTTGAATTCAACTTCACTGTCAGTTCTATACTTCAATTATTTTCTGAAGTCTCTAAGGATAAACATATAATCTAATCTTGTTTCCTAATCATCTTGGACATAATTTCTAATGAGATCTTCATTGACTAAATATTTTATTGATTCATCAGATTGTCATTATTATTTCTCTGATAGGACAAGATATATTATACTTAAAATATTCATCTAAATCCTGTGCTGATTATTTCAAAAATATTTTTGAATTGAGCTTTGTGTTCTTCATGTCTTTGTTCCAGATTTTCTTGGATATAATAGATACAGTGCATTTATGAATTCTCAGGTGCATGGCATCTGTCAAGACTCACCTACCACTGTCAGACCCATACCCTACTTTTTAGCATATCTGTCTGACTCCCTTTTCTGTCTGAAAGCATATCTGAGGTTTCCATACCTTCTTTTATTCTCCTCTGACTTACCTACCTCCAAGGTATGGAGATCCCTCTTCTTTTTGTCTTTTTCTTACTGCAGACATTTATTGAAGCACGATTTTAGCATGCCTCCTTCACAGTCCACTCCGAGAGAGAAAGAGCTAATCTTCTAGCTGTGAAGACTGCACCTCTTCTGAAGACCTTGGAAAGAAGCAAAACTGAAGAACTCCTGGATAACAAGCTCATCAAGATCCAAAGGATTCTAGAGTTATCTTCAAATGGCCAGATTGCAAATGGACACATTTCTAACGGCCATCTTTCAAACGGCTATATTTTGAAGAATATAAAAGGAGCTAAAGTTTGAAAGAAAAGAACAAGAATGATAGCAGAAGCTACTCAAGCCATTGAAAATTCTAGTGAGCTTCACATTTTCAAAAAGCTAGAATTCACAAGCCTTCTTGCAAGCCCAGTGAAAGAGCTTCCCATTTCAGCAGAAATTCTCTGAAGCTTTCGGAGTCTCTTAGAAGTCTTGTGTTCGAGTGGCAATTGTAACTGCCTACTTTTTTGAAGTCCACCCTTCTCATTCAGATAGGATTTGAGTCTTATTTATGTTCCATCAAAGTCCTTCTGAATTCGGTGTGTTTGTGCTCAGCTTTGAGGCAAACATACAATTGTCTTACTATCTATTTGTTGTGTATTTCTGCAGAAGTCTGTTTCTGCATTTCCCCTCATGTGTTGGGAAGGCCTTGTGAAGGCAGTTGTTGTACCCCTGTTTAGGGAAGACTTGCTAAGGGAGCAAGTGGGTGTGTAATTCCTATCAAGGGTGAGAGAAGGCCAATTTATTGACAGATAGTGAAAATCTCAAGTGGTTGACTTAAGGACTGGACGTAGGACTTCCACATAGGAAGGGCCGAACCAGGATAAATCTCTGTGCATTTCTGTGTGATTGTTTCCGCCCTGTTTACACTTGAATCACATACACCACACTAAGTTCTAACAAATTTATTTAGTGTTGTTCATTTCAGAAGAAAATTTTAAATCAAAGAAGCCCTATTCACCCCCCCCCCCCCTTTAAGACATTCTTAGTGCCATTTCGATCCAACAATATCTTGAAACTCTTATTGGCCATTAATGACTGTGGGTATCTATATTTAAAAATAGTGAGAAGATAATCGGGCACGGAGAGTGTCCAAGGGCTCCAGTCTAGCCCTAATGACAGACAGTCATAAATATACTGTTAACCATGGGGTATAATGATTACTGGCGTTGCATCTGTGTTGGGAGTACTTGCGTGTTGAATGCTAGATACAATAACCACATACACGTGTCCTATTGTGCATTTCAAGGTGGATCTTTCCTTAGTGTACATTAGTGTCTTTGTGCTTGATTAGTGTTACATGATTGTGCTCATGCTTGCTTGCTTGCGTGATATGGCCATCCTGTAATTATTGAAATTTAAGTGATATCTTGCGTGCTTGTTGCATGACATCCTATTGAATACTCTTGCTCGTTATATCAATTCTAGATCTTGCTCTATCATGATCATTCCATCTAACTTGTTCAAGTATCTTGTTTAATGCGTTTTATTCGTACATACATATCTTGATCATCGTGCTTCCCTATTTTTAACCATTCTAGGTGACTATGAAATACAAGAAGAGGAGCACATCGAGGATGGGAATGCGTCCGAGTGATGAGCGTCCCAACACTTGTGTCTATCTCTAGTTAGTTTGCTTTGAGCGTTAGAACAATGTAGTAGGAAGTGAGGAATAACTGTAATTTGTTTTTATTGAGTCTTAGTTCTGTTATCCAATAGTTAAAGAGTTGTATGTAGTTCCCTTTGATACAATGAAATGAGATTTGAATACAATTTCAATTGAGTTCAATATTTGGGCCCTATTATGATGTTGTGTTGATATACATTTAGTGTGTGCTAGCTAGAGGCTTATTTTCCGACTGTTCACGTCTCAAAATATCGACTCGAATTATCCGAATTAATATCCGCTGCGTAATTCTCGGGACGTGACACATGTTGTGGTAGGGAGGTGTTTATGGTGGTGTATATGTAGTGGGAGTGGGAGTATACGGGTGAGTGTAGCTGCGAGGTGGATGGTGGATGCCGTCCACTTGTCCATTATACCTTGGACCATCTTGCTCCAACATGTTCGTGATAGGAGAGTCCATTAGATGTGCTTGAATGTAACGGCCTCTCTCATACAATTCATCCATTGTCTTGAGCTTGTTCATGGCTAGGATGTGCTTGAATCTCGGAGTAGAGTTTGAATGATCATATTAACTTGCTCTGACTCTGAGAGTGCATCCTTCAACTTGGTGGCCATAGCCCTCCATCGGTCAGCAAATGATACAAAGTCCTCGTCAGACCTCATCTTCTCAAATACCAGGTCCGTGATTGAGAGAGAAGGGTTGACACCATCCTTGTACTTGTGAAGGAATTTTCTTTGTACCACATTGAAGTCCTCAACCTCTCTTGGCTCCAATGAGTAGAGCCATTCCAAAGTGGGGCTGTTAAGAGACTTGCGGAAAAGATATGCCAGTATTTAAGGATCATGTTGCCATTGAGCAGACTCATATAAGAAATCTTTAACATGCATAAAGGGATTGCCTATGCCATTATACAAGCGGTATGCGGGCATCTCTGAAGGATGTATATAGAAAGTAGAGAGGGCCGGCATGGCGACATCGGGGTTACCCTTAGAGTTGAAGACTTGTTTCAATTGTTCCTCCATTGTATTCAACATATGGAGAAGAGCGTTTTGCATTGGAGTAATGTGCACATGGGCTTGTGAGGAGGTACATGAGGGAGGCCGAGAAATAGCGGGCCTTCCCAAGGGATGGTTTGTGCTGACCAGAGGGTGAGGACAGTATAGGCAGGCGGCTGAGAAAAGCAAGGAGGTGAAGGTGGCAAAGTCGTCGGATTATACAAAGGGGGTGCCTGGGAGAAGGAGACGGCATAGCCGTCATGGAAGGAGAAGTACCCTCAACTAAGATTGAATGATGTGCAGTTGCTGAGGGGTTAGTTTATTTAGAGCATTCAGTACAGTTGATACATTAGCATTGTGATGGGGAGACCAAGGCTTATTGAGGGTAGTGGCTCTTGATGAGACTGAGGGGGTATAAGAACAGTTAGTTCCCGGTGTGGGGATATAACCGTAGGAAGTTGAAGCATGTCCCTCACGGTGGTGAGATGGACGAACTTGAGGTTGATTAAATTGATCAATTGAACTATCCTCATAGTCCTTATTTATGTAAGCATGGTTATACATGTCCATTTCAAACTAAGGCAAACAATCACTCAAGGAATCAAATATCAAACCATCAATATGGTCCTTGCAAAGATTAGACAATTAAGTCGTGATGTTTAAATACAATTAAGTTGTGATGTTTAACGCCTTGTTTTTAGGAGTTTCACTTGAATTATGTAGATTTGAAATTTTTAATGACACTCCATATGAGATCCTAGTTGGATGAAAGTTTGGAACTTCAGGGTTCAACTAGAATCACAATTTCACCACGTAATGGCCAACTAAACTCGGGACTTTAGTATGGTACAACCCGCTCGGTCCTCCATGAGGGAATCCAAGGGGTACAGAGACTTATGAAGGTCTTGGATAAGGGTCCCCTAGTCCAAAGGGATGGAATGTCCAGTGGAGAGGTCGCCCCTACCAGAAGGTGTGTGGAGCCTAAGAGATGGAGAGAGGAGGTCTCCCCGACCAAAGATATGCCATGGATTTAAGAACTAATGCAAAAAAAAATCCAGACAGCAAAGACTAGCACGCTTTTATCAACAGTCAGAATTGCGTCGTACATAGATGTTGCGTATATCAACTTGAATTGTGTCCTATCACCTGGACGTGGATCTAAATGAAGTACAGGGGTACATGCGATGATCAACCAAGATGGGAGGGGTAAATTGGTTATCGCCTAATTTAAAAATATTTTACACATAATAGATCAAACTCAATTAAGCAAACCTATTGTGTGAGATGTACAGCGGAATAACAATTAAAATAAAAAACCAACTATCCTAACGTACGTAGAATGAAGATAGGAGATATAGATTAGACCACAAGTGTACGCAGGATTTAGAGTGGTTCGACAAATACACCCCTATGTGCGCCTACATCTACTACCCCACACCCCCGTGAGAATTTCTACTAACTTGTTTCCCATGTACAAGTTATAAGACCTTACACACACATTCTACTAACTTGTTTCCCATGTACAAGTTATAAGACCTTACACACACTACTGTTTCCAGAGACAACCACAACCCCACCTCGTTTCCTGGGGAAGAGACAACCCGATGTGTATGTGCCGCACGCACTACACACCAACCAAACACGTGCTCACAAACTGGGAACACACATAATATGATCAAAGTTCTAGAAAGAACAATAAAAAGAACAGGAGGACAACAATCCAAACAGTAAGGTGTAGAGTTCTCCTGTAGCGTATTGACCGTTCAGATCGTGTCATTGTGTTGGGAGGCCAGTGTGTGGCCAATGGTGTGCTTAGAAGGTGTTTACGTAGGTTTTCGGGGCGTTGTGGGCTGGCAGGTGGGCCCAAAGCGCCTACTTGTTCACTGTCTATGAACGCGACAGTGAGGGGGATCGCGTTCTGAACGCGACGACCCTGGGTGTCACATTCATGGAACCGCTGTTTGGGTCGACGTCTGCATGCGCGCTGCATGTCGCGCACGGGGCAAAGCTTGCTGACGTTAGGAGTCAGAAGGCGACGACCACAACCGTCGCATTCAGGTCATGATAATGTGCTACGTCGCGTTCCCAACCGAACTGCGTTTTAAGTAGGTTCCAGCTGAACAAAGCTTCAACAAGCTCTACTCGTCTAGGGAAGGGGTTTTTGTCATGCTGAGAGGGTGATCTGACGTTTTGGTGGTGTTTTGGGCATGTTCTCGCCGCGAGGACGCTACGTGGAGCGGGGGAAATGCCGCGTGGGTCTCGTTCTTCGTGGAGGTAGGGAGATTCCACTTGTTTTGATCTGTGGAGTGTGTGTGTGGTGTGTTTAATGTGTTATTGGCTTTCCAAACAATAGATACCATGCTAGGGCACTCATTAAAGCATGTAAAATGGATGAAAACACCAGTTTGCAGAGGTCCGGGGGTGATCCGGAGAAGGGTTTTCGGATTGGGGTTTTCACCTGCGAAGGCGACAGACCTCCCGTTGCGACCAGGTCACGACAGGCCGACCCATCGTGTTCATGTTCTTGAACGCGACATATCGGGGTGTCGCGTCCTGAAGGCGACATGGGACCCTGTCGCGTTCACAGCAGAGAGCCTATTTGTGTTTGTACATGTGAGCATGTTATCCGATTATCGTGTTTGGTGATGCATGGTAATAGTAAGCGGTGCATTGACACCCATAGCGCACGGGGAGTGTGCGGTGTACGTGGCTTGCGTAGTGTTCACGTGGTTGTCGTGAGGTTTCACGTGGCTTGTGCAGTGTGCATGGGTTTGTGTGTGCGTGGCGAGTAGTACGATGCCTACCGTGGATACCTCTTCAGTTTGGAGCCCCAGGTTTTGTGTGAGCCAGGCACGTGTGTGTGCTTGGGGCTTGTCCCGGTACTGCGTACCGACGAGGTCTTGTCGTCTTCCTGGACACCCTCACTCTTGTGTAGAGTAGTACATCCGACTGAGGGAAAGACGGCAATGGGACAACGACTTGTGAGAGTTTGTGTTTTGTCGCTTGTAGCGCGCTCGTGGTTGGGAGTTACAGACACCAGTAGACGTACTGGGCCCAAGCTAGTCATGTTTTCCAGTGCCTCACTTTAGGGAGCTCGGGCCAGAGTCCCTAAAGGTGTCAGGCATGGGCCTGCGGCAGTGTTGTCCGCAGGGGTGGTGTGGTTGGTCTCCACAATTTCTTGGCTTGTGTTTGATGGAGCGGCAGCTGGACCTTACGTCCGTGGCTGCGAGACTGAGAGGTAGTCCTGTGTGGTTTGTCCAGGTTAGTTGTTGGTGTCGCGAGCCAGTTTACGTGGCCCGAGTGTGGCATTTTCCTACTTAGCACGTACACCTGGTTGTGGTTTGCCGTTTATTTAATATTGTTGTTTTCTATTAAGCGGCAAGCGGTAAGTAATATTTATAGCTTTACATTCTATTAGCGAGTTTTATAAATTGTTAGCGTATCCTCCTGCTTTACTACTTGTGTTGGTTTGCTCGATTTCTAGGGGAGTTTCCTTACTGAGGCAGTGACTCGTGAGGCTCACCCCTACCCCTTTCAGGTGAGGGAGAGCAGGAGACTTCGCACCCGTCGTCTAGTTCTAAGCCGCACCGTAGCGGAGCAGGGTCTGCACCTCCAGCAGTGTAATTTTCTTTCTTTGTACACCTCAGGATATGCCGCAGGTTGATGTTGTAGTTGTGTACGGTTTTAGTTAAGGAATGGCTATGTAAATTCCTTGTAAATATTTGTGAGATGGCAATCTTATAATATATTCAGCAGTTCCTTTATATTCCTACAGACTTGTGTGAATGATATCCCTTGCAAGGCTTCGGCTTGTTCACGGGAGGTGGAGTCGGATCAGGCACATTATTAGGTTAACGGGTCTGGACGACGAGGGCTGCTACATCTTCTATCATAGAAGGTCGGCCTTTGTGATCGTCTATGCACAATGATGTAACAGAATAAGGCTGGCCGATGCAGAGAGCTTCATAATGAGATCTTGCGGATCAGTACATAGTCAACACCTTTCTGATGAAGAACACATTTTAGGCACGTATGGAAGGCTTCTGAACGATGAAGACTCATTCTTCTGGCTTCTACAACTTCAGAGCACATGTTGGTTCTTCCTAGGGCTTCACGATCCTCCTCTAAACTCTAGGGCACAAAGCAACCTTTTGGAGGCATGTTCTCTTCTTCCAAAACATGGGAACATTTTGTATTTATAATCCCAAAGAGTCCCTCCATGTTTGGAAAGAGTTGGATCTTCATAGGACTCTATTTAGGAACGTCCGTATGCAGAAACGCCAGAATCGGTTGACCGGATTCTTCGGATCGGTTGTCTAATTTTGACATTACTTTGACTAGCGCTTGGACTAGTTCTTTGACTAGTGAATCGATCGACCAATTTATTCAATTCAGTCATCCAACTTCTTGACTATCCCTGTGCCAACCAGTACTAGCTAGGTCGATCGTCCGATTTTCCCAAATCAATCGTCCAACTTCCTGCTTGGTCATCAATCGATTGGGCAATTAATTGGACCTCATTCTTCAATCGATTGGCCTTGTTCTACAATCGATTGACCTCTTATTATCAGTTGACCAAATTTACCAAATGAGTCATCTGATTTTCGCCTTGATCATCAATCGATTGGTCCATAATGTTGCCCAGCTAGCAAGCCCAGAGGGGGGTGAATGGGATTGCTTAAAATTTGATTATCAAAAACTTGTCCACAAAAACATTCACACAACAAGCACTTCGATTATTGTTAGCGTTAGTGAAAAGTAAACAAAAAACACAAAGCAAGCAATCACACTACACAAGATTTTATCCTGATTCGGACCTCCTCTCCACAGGAGTCCTACGTCCAGTCCCTGAGCAACAACTCAAGATTCACTACCCAAGGGTACAGTCCCCCTCAAGGACACTTACACACCCAGCCGCAACTGGTCATCTCTTCACAACCCGAAGAGGAATACAACACCCTGGAACCCTCTAGGTCATCCTTCAACACGAAGGGAACAACACCTTGGAACCCCCAGGTCTTCCTTCAACATGAAGGGAATAACACAAAGATGTGTTCAAGGGATGATACGCCCCTGGACCAAGCTAATAGCACAGTGCTTGATCCGAAGCGAAGATTGAGAGGAAAAGATCTACAAAGAAGAACACTCTCAATTCACAAAAGCTCTCTCAAGGTTCTACACTAGGAACAGAGAGCAAAGAGCTACAACAAGACGATGGAGGGAGACTTGAGCTCTTCTATGGTGCTTGCAGATTTTGAATTCTCAAGATTAGTTGCTCTTTACGTAGGTACCAGTCTTCTATTTATATCTTCTTTGAAAAATGTAGCCATTGAAGTATCTGTTGTCTCTATGTTCCGAGAACGTTAGACTGCATGGTTTCCTTTGTAGTCAACGGTTCTTTGTGTTCCATGCACGTAAGAAGAAAAATCCTTCTTGATATCCTCCAGCTTCTACTTTATCCAACGTTGTATAGAGTCATACTGTCAGAGACCTGCACACATTTAAATGTTAAAACGTAGACAGCTAAGCTGTCGCTTGTTGTCAGTCAACGTTAGAGTGAGAATACATCAAAATAGAAATTTTCATTCTGTCTTTCCAAAAAGATATTACATGCAGGAGCATAAGAATAGAAGATATCTGGACATGCATCGTGCAGAGAAATATACGGTTATATTTAATGCATGGATAAAAGAGAAATACGCGGGATGACTTTGACTAGTCAAGATATTCAAATATCAAGTCGTTAAAGCTCATGAAGTCGATATGAACATGACTTATAGAATCGTTGTGAATGAGTCATTGTTCATGTGAATCATTGCTCATTCGTAAACAAATCATTGTACACACAAATCGTTATGCATTCATAACCAAATCGTTCTGGATAACAAATCGTTATGACACTATAAGCAAATCATTATGAGCAAATCGTTATTCACTTACGAAATTGTTGTGAGATTGAAATCATTATACTCACTTGTCGAATCGTTATGAGAGCAAATTGTTATGCTCACTTACGAAATTGTTGTGAGATTGAAATCGTTATACTCACTTGTCGAATCATTATGAGAGCAAATCGTTATGCTCACTTACGAAATCATTGTGAGATTGAAATCGTTATACTCACTTGTCGAATCATTATGAGAGCAAATCGTTACGCTCACTTATGAAATCGTTGTGAGATTGAAATCATTATACTCACTTGTCGAATCGTTATGAGAGCGAAATCGATGCGATAACTTAGCGAATCATTCTGGGATCGAAATCGATATAAACCAAAAATGATATGAAACTTATGAAAGAGTTATTCTTTGCGATGACTTATGAAATCATTATGCTTCAAAGCGAGTCGATGTGTACTTAGAGAAATTTCATGCTCTGAAAAATTAAGAACAACAATGTAAGGATTTACTTACAAGTCTTTGCTTGATTTTGCCTGGTTTATTTCCTGTGACTAAGCTTCATAAAAACTTGTTAGATACTAATTGTTAGGATTTTGTTAATCACGAAAATAGATATATAATTCATGAAATTATAAGGGGATGATCTGATCATCACATAATCGGTCGACGGCTTCTTGAAAATCGATCGATCGATTTACCAAGGTCGGTCTTCCAATTGTGTCAGTTATGTAGTTCTTCTACCAGTCTTGTCTTTTCTTTTTGTCCAAGTTTTGGCTTTGTAATGTCCACTTTAAGTGCGACTTGCGGACACTTTTACTTCACACTTAACACACAAATTAGACCCTCAAATCACATATAAATAATTCAAACACTTGGGTGATGAACATGAATTATACTTAGTGTTCTTGTGATTTTCTCAACATGAATTAAACTGTGTTTTTGGGATTTTATCAACATGAATTAAATTTAGTGTTTTTGTGATCATCAAAATCTACAGAGTACAACACTGAAAGTCTAGACATATTGCAAGAGTCTTGTCCGATCCCTGAAGAGCAGACTGTAAGCAGAAACGCGTCAGACCAAGCTATCGCAAAAAACATTGAATCACGTTATATTAACTTGACACTATATACAAGCAGAATCACATCCTTTGTGTCAGACACTATTTCAATTAGGCACCAAAAGCAAAAACTAAACAGGAAAACAAGGGATGTACATGGAATTCAACACACACGTATGATGGATTTTGCAGGGTATAAGTAGGAACAAACAAAAAGCACGATCTTCAAGCAAAGGCAATATGATAAAGATCAAATCAACTCCATTATTTTATTTACATCTCTATTTCAAAAAAAATTTGTAGATCTACAATCGGCTAATCACTGAAAGGCAAAAAGAGTGCATGAGGTGTACGAGAGGAGGGAAAAGAAAATAAAGGAGAGTGCACGTGGGGCATAGTAGGAGGGGCCAGAGGTGTATTTATAGGGAATTGGGGCTCAAAGTTTGAGATGCAGTAAAATGCTAAATTGCATCAAGGACAGTGGATGCGTTTAAAGTTGAATCACGTCAGACCAACCGGACGCATTAATGAATTTTCAATTTTAATCGAATTCTGACAGAAATAGCAAGTTGAATCGCATCAAATATGGATAACGCATTCATAAATTTTCAAATTTTGTTTATGGAAGCTTGTTAAAAGGGAAATTTAGAAAGTGTAATCGCGTCATGGGTGTAGGACGCGTTTTAGAAAAGGCAATATGTATTTTCAAAAACCAATAAGGAAATTACTCAGAAATATGGAAGCTCATAATTGCGTCATGGCATACGAACACGTTTCAAAAATGCTTATTTTAGTCATTAATTGATATTGTAGAAACACGTCATGGTAAGCCAACGCGTTAATGTAGTCACCAATCGATTGTCTAAATCATGTCTAGGTATCCTGATGTGTCATTAATGTTCATCAATCGATGGTTGTTCAGCAATCGATAGGGAAAATCAAGTTGGCTTAACCTAACTCGTTATTAACAAAAAGGCATCCGTTGGTCTAACACATTTAGGAAAAAGTTATTGGCATCCACTGAAGCTGACGTGATTCAAAGAAGGCCAATAGCTGCTCCATTAAGCCTAGAAAAATAGGGGGAAATCCATGAAGAATAGAGGGGGAATGGGGTAGACCCAGAAAGATAGGAAAATGCACTCAAGAAGTGCAGATTGAGAGTCACTTGGGACATTATGGTTCAATATGATATTTGCTCACTGTGGTGTCAATTTTGGAATGTCTAAGATGGTATATGATTTGTTTAGTTTGTGTCTGAGATAACCTACCTTTGATCACTCCTTAGAGAGGGGTTTGCACAGGTTCAAAACAAGTCGAGTTGGGGAAGAAGATGGAAGTTCGGGACGATATCCTCCTCCTCTAGTGCCCTTGCTTGCCTCCACATGCCCCCAACGAGATGCTAGCTTGACCTCAAGGGGTTTAAGGTGAGTATTTATAGATCTAGGGTTGTTTAGGACCTAGAGTGACTAGATTCGGGGGTTCTGAGTTTGATTAATCCTTTCCTAAATTTAAGGATTCTCATCCATGTTAGGGTCGGAAGGTCATTAGGAAATCTTCCTCATGGTGGAACACGATTTTGGGCCAATTTAAGAGCATATTAACTACATTTAGCCCTACATTTTTGTCCATTTGAATATTACGTAATATTTTCTATTTGATTTATTTTTGGTGTTGCCCAGCTAGCAAGCCCAGAAAGGGGGGGGTGAATGGGATTCTTAAAATTATTGAGAACCTAAATCTGTTCACAAAACAGTCACACAAAACACACTTCGATAGTTGTTAGTGTTAGTAAAGGTAAACAGCAAACCACAAAGGCAATCACACTACACAAGGATTTATCTTGGTTCGGATCCCCTTTCCTTAGGAGTCCTATGTCCAGTTTCTGAGCAATACCTCATATTTTCACTACCAAGGGTACAGTCCCCCTTATGGACCCTTACACACCCAGCCGCAGCTGGTCTTCTCTTCACAACCCGAAGAGGAATTACAACACCCTGGATACCACCAGGTCTTCCTTCTACACAAGGGAATACACACCCTGGAACCCCAGGTCTTCCTTCAACACGAAGGGAAGTAAGCACAAGAATGTGAAATGAAAACAAGCCCCTAGATCAAGCTTATACAATGCTAGATCTAAAGCTAAGACTGAGAAAGAAAGGACTGCAGAATTGATCTCTCTCAGTACTAGAAGCTCTCTCAGGATCTACACTAATCTCAGAGAGCAAGAGCTAGAACAGATAAGTGAAAAATTGGCTCTTCAGTTTTCTCACAGAAGACTTGAAAAATTGTTGAAGGCGTTGTCTCTCTTTCAAGGTGTCTTCTTCTAGAGCTTCAGTCTTCTTTATATATCTTCTATTTGAAATTTGAACGTTTGAAGTGCTCGTTGTCTCTAAGCTTGTGTTTACATTAGACTGCATGTCATTGTAGAGCTTCTTGTTCGACAGTCTTTAGCTTTCCATGCACGCAACAAGAGAGAGGATCTTCTTTGATGTCCGTTATCTTCCATATTGTCCAGCATTGTATTGAGATGCGATGTCAGAGACCGGCACGCATTAAAGCTAAAATGATAGACAGCTAGGTTGTCTCTTGTTGTCAGTCAACGTTAGATTGATTTTATATCAAAAAGGAAGTTCTATTCTGTTCTTCTAAAAAGATGTTTACAGTGTAAGCATGGAAATAGAAGATATCATTTGCATGCACTGCAGTGATACGTTCAGTCATAATAATGCATGGTTGTCAGAAATATATACGTTAAGACTTTGACTTTCACCGAACTCAGAAATGAGTTCAAATATCAATCATTATATTCCATGAAATCGTTACATGCATGACTTTTGAAATTGTTATGCAAATGAGTTGATATCCATGTAAATTGTTGTGCACTTATGAGTAAACCGATGCACATACAAATCGTTCTATTGACAATCGTTATGACTCTATAAGCAAATCGTTATGAGCAAGTTGTCAGAGACAAACGATGTGAGTAAATCGTTGTTGTTGTATCGAATCGAATCGCTACGGCGACTAAGTCGTTATGCAACTAAATGAATAGTTATAGTGACAGAGTCATTGTGTAACTTATCGAATCGTTACAAGGATCAAGTCGTTATGAGACTTAGCGAGTCGTTGTGAAACCGAAATCGTTGTGAGTGCAAATCGTTGTGCTCACTTATCAAATCGATGTGAAGACCAATCGTTGTGAGAGTAAATCGTTGTTCTCTCTTGAGAAATCAATGTGAGAGCAAGTCATTGTTCTCACTTAAGAAATCAATGAGAGCAAATCGTTGTTCTCACTTAAGAAACCAATGAGAGAGCAAATCGTTATGAACCAAGTCGTTATGATTTCTTAGCGAATCATTGTGAGGTCGATGCGATCACTTAGCGAATCGTTATGGAAGCAAATCGTTATGCTTTTCTCGAAATCGACCAGACCTTATGAAATCGTTATGATACCCAACAATAGAACATATAGTGAATCCTTATTGTATGAAATCGTTATGATAGTAAGGAAATCGTTATGAATCTATTGAAGTCGATATGATAGACAAGGAAGTCGTTACAGCATGTAGAAAATCGATGTGTACTTAGAGAAATTTCATGCTTTGAACTTACATTGCTATAGAGTAAATAATACTTACCCATTTAGCTTGATATTTCTTGTTGATTTCCTGTACTCAAATCTCATAGAAAATATGTTAGATTAAACTTTATTATAGTTTTGTTAATCACTAAAATAAATATGTAATTAATTTAAATTACATGGGGATAAACTGATCATCAATCTCCCCCTTTTTGGTGATGACAAAACTTAACAATAAGCATAGATGATCTGAAATGAATCCAAACGAAATTATGGAAATATAAGAGATATATTTCAGAAGTACTATAGTTCTCCCCCCTTTTGTCATTAAGCAAAAAAATATAAGAGTGAGACAAAGAATAGAGAAAAGAATAGGAGAAATAGGGGATCATTTTATTCAATTTTTGACTGGGTACAAGAAGATAGAAAGCAGGAGAGAAGAGAGGCATAATGAGAATGACTTCCCAAGCCTTTTCTTCCTGCTTCTCAAAGTACAGCTTAAAAACCCCAGGTTTAGAGAATAGGAAGGTTCCATGGTAGGAGCCATCCTGGCAAGATGACGAACTAGCTGCTCATCTAAGAACTGAGCATACCGATCTCGATCAAGGAAACTTTAAAGAAGGGAATCTTCCAAAACTGGCACAGGCTAGGAACTGATCCATAGAGACTGGATAGAAAAGCTCCCGGTGCTTCAATTCTAGCTGCATGGCCACATACACCTTATACCTTTCAACCCATGTCTGATAAGGATCATGAACAAGGTGAATGGAATTCATGTCCAGAAATGTGGCAGCTGAAGTGGAGGTTTACCTCCCTGGCCTGAGATACATTCAGATCAGTAAGCTGCTGAGCAGATAGGGGATAGAATCTGGCCCACTCTGAAGAAGAGAGTCTTTCACATTCAGACAAAAGAGGGGCGACGGCATCTGCATTGACATGGCCCTGGTGATATTCTCTGAACAAAAATCTGTGAAAGGCAACCAGATGACCATTCTGCACTTGATTCTTCCCATGACTCTAGCTAAATGCTCAAAATAATTGAGCCAACAGTTGATTCCATGACCAGAGAGTGAAGAGGGGAAGAAAAACAACATCAGGTAGCTCGAGGGTGGCAAAATCAACCTGGATAGCTTCAGTGTGAGCTTCTACAGACCCCAGAGCACTGATAGCCTGCTTGAACTAACCAAGCTGAATTTCAGGGAGACGATGGAGATACCGGTAGTCATTGAACATTTGAAAGTACCGGATCATCTTGATTTCCTTTTGAATGAAAGGAGCCCAAGTGTCCTTGTGAAGGATCTGGAACCATTCTGATAAGGTCAAGGAATGATCCCGGGGAGGGAACCTGGCTGATTTGGCATGAAGAACTTATTGTACAAAGTCTTGTGGCCCGAGCCCACTGCTCTTCAGTTTGGACTCAGCTAGAGAGAAGATTTTTTTATTTTTCATATTTTGAAAGAGGGGTGTAAGGAAAAATGACATTAAGATTATTGGTAAGATTTAGGTGAGGAAGATTAAAAATAGTAGCATAAGCAACTTTCTGAAGGAATCTCTATAGAGTGGTTTATTTTTGTTGTTCATTGTTAGAGAAAACCACAGAGGTGGATACAAGGGTCAGAAGAAATAGAAGAGGTGGAGGTTATTTGCGTTTCTTAGGAGCAAGGCTAGAAGAGCCTGTCCTATGAACATGAGTGCCAACCTTCAATACATAGCGGAGAATAGCTTCTTCAAACTCATCTTTGATGTCCCTAAGAAAGGGAGCATCAATCTGAGCACTCTCTGGAATAATTGTAATGAAGGAAGGAGGAGTAGTAGGATGAAGAAAAGAATGTGAGGTAGAAGGAGGTATATCTGTTGGTCCAAAGAAGAGGGACCAGAGGATGGAGGAGGCCCAGCTGATGAGGAGGCTGGAGGAAAAGGATGTGAGTGGTGGAGATAGGAGATGAAGAGGACTGTGAAGGAATGGATTAGGTGAAGAGATGTTTCTGGGTAGTGGTTGTTTGAAAGTAGGTGGAGCTGGAGGTGCTGTAGAGGATGAAGGTGGTGAAGGAGAAGCTGGTGTCTGAATGGGAGAAGGAGCTGGGCTCAGGAGCTACAGCTTCTTCTTCTGCCCTGACATGATCAGCTTTAGGAACCATTGGCCCGATTGGCCTACAATCCTCAGCTGGCCCTCTTGGCCTAGATTCTTCAGTTGTCACCTGATCAACAATACTGGCCCTGTGGCCCTGCTGGATCTTCAGATAGGTGCCCTAAGGCACAGACTTCACAGCTTCATCAGGAATAGATGGCCCTGAGGCCCAGACTCCTCTGCTGAAATAGGCCCTGAAGGCCTAGCAATCTCTTCATTGCATCCTCAGAAGGCTGAGGAGCAGGTGGTGGGGGAGCAGGAGGTGCTGATGCTCTTACCTTCTTTAGAATGTCTGACAAAAGAGTCTCATGCTTCCCATTTCCTTGTTCAACCACCTTATTGCATTCTTTACATGCCCATTTCTTTTGCTGCCGAAGCTTGGCTCATAAAAATAGAATCAACATCTGATTACACAGAGCAAAGTATTTCACCTGGGCATCTAACCTTTCAATCCAGGCTTCAGATTAATGACAAACCTCTATCTTGTGGCCTCTGAAATGGTGCTTCTGCAAGGAGAGGAATCTCTGAAACAACTTCCTTTCCTTTCTTACTTGCCCTAGCACGGGCTTCTCAAGATCACATGAGCATCCTGACATCTGAATCAAAGAATTGGCAGTTACTCCTTCTTGAAATCATTTACTGAAGAATTTTTTTAGTTCTCTCCCCCTGAGACTGACCTTCTTTCCTCATCAAAATATCCCATTCAATAGGGGCAATCTTCCATCTGAACAACATTTGTCCTGATGCCACAAAGCTTCATCTTCCTGATCTTGCTTCCCCTGAGCAGACATCTTCTACTACAGTCTTTTCAATGGGCCTGGTGCCACAACTGATGACCAAACTTTCCCCATATAAATTAATTCACTTATTTATATATTAAATTTTGATGATTAACAAAATAGTACTAATGAATTTTGTTGATTAACAAAATAGACTAATGAATTTCTTGAGCTTTGAGAACAGGAAATAAAAGAAAATTGAAAGTTCAGGACAATCAGGTAAGTCTCATCTCATATTCTGTCCAAGTCTTTGTATCGACTTCTTCATACTTCACATCGACTTCTTTGATAAGCAGAACGATTTCCTTTCTGACCGAAAAGTTCAAAACAAATCGATATCGCAACGATTTCTTTAGAACTCGTAACGATTTCTTTAGACCTCGTAACGATTTCTTTAGAACTCGCAACGACTTCCTAAGGCGTAACGATTTCTTTAGACCTCGTAACGATTTCTTTAGAACTCGCAACGACTTTCAAAGGCGTAACGATTTCTTTAGACCTCGTAAATGATTTCTTTAGACCTCGTAACGATTTCTTCAGATCGCATAACGATTTGCTTTGTGCAACGATTTGTTAAGAGTTTCATAACGATTTTGTACTGTCATAACGACTTGCTAAGCCGTAACGATTTCTTTGGTTCTCGTAACGATTTCTTTGAAACTAAACGACTTGCATTTCATCGATTTCTTAAGTGTTTCACAACGATTTCTTTAGAAACACAACGACTTACATCTCATAACGATTTGTTAAGTGTTTCACATCGATTTCTTCAGAATCAGAACGACTTGCCATGATTCATAACGATTTCTTATATCCTCTGTTATAGAACGATTTGCTATGGGTTATAACGATTTCATAAGTCATTGAGCCATCGACTTGTATATCTCTCATTGACTTGTTTTTATCTGTGTTGACTAGTCAAAGTCCACGTATACATATCTCTGACACACCTGCATGTGATGTGACCTAAACGTATCTCTGCATGCATGCAGAAGATATCGTCCAAATCATGCCTATTCTGCAAACGTCTTTTAGTTTCAGCTAATTGGTCTTACTATTTCCATGCTATTCTTTCTAACGTTGACTGACATCAAGACAGCTTAGTTGTTGCTATCTGTTTGATAAGCGTGCAGATAACAGATCCATCTCCACTTTGCAACGTAATTCAAATAGAAGACAAAAGATATCTAAAAGATCTCTTCTCTTTGCGTGTTCAAAGTGTTCAAAGACTGTTGACTGGAAGCTTCCAAGACTCCAACTTCTTTCAGTCTAACGTACACCTGGATGAGAGACAACGGTACCTTTAACGTTCAAATTTCAAGTAGAAGCTTAAATACAAGACTCAAGACGGAAAGAAAAAAAACGGAACGAGAGTGAATATCATTCTGAAAAGCAAGCAACTCAAGTTCTTCGAGTCCTCTGAGTTTCAAACAGAGACAAGCGTCCATTCCAATTTTTTCGTAGCTCTTTTGCTCTCAGTGTTCATAGAAGAAATTCTTGTGTGAGAGCCAGTGTAGTCCTTGGAGAGGAACCCTGTTAAATCCTTTTCTCTCTTGAGGCTCGTCTGCTTCAGCTTGTAGCTAGTTCAGCTAGTGTCTGAAGCGTGTTCTTAATTTTCTCTTCATTGGTTTGTTCCCTTCTGGACGAAGGAAGACCTGGTGGTATCCAGGGTGGTTGTTTTCCCTTCAGTTGAAGGAAGACCAGTTGAGGCTGGGTGTAAGGATCTGTGAGGGGGATAGTACCCTTGTTAGTGAAATCCTGAGGCATTGCTCAGGGACTGGACGTAGGTCTCCTGTGGAGAGGAGTTCCGAACCAGGATAAAAATCCTTGTGTCGTGTGGTTTGTTCTTTGTGCGTTTGCTATCTTTTTCCTCTAACTCTAACTTCTGTTTAAAGCTTTGTGTAATCTTTTTAGTGAACAGGTTTTAATCAAAGATCAAATTTTAATAACCCATTCACCCCCCCCCCTCTGGGCTAGCTAGCTGGGCAACAAGTGGTATCAGAGCAAGTCTCTTCGACAAAGAAGAAGATCCAACGATCTGAAGAGCAAAGATCAATGGCAGCCCAAAGCAACTTCGAAGGTCAGTCAGTCAACAGGCCTCCCTTGTTCGATGGAGAAGATTACACCTATTGGAAGACAAGAATGGAGTACTTTCTACAAGGCCACGATTATACAATATGGTCCATTGTAGAAGAAGGTGATCTTCTAGTCACAAATGCTAAGGCTCAGTGGACAGATGACGACAGAAGAAGAATATCCCTAAACTGCAAAGCCAAGAGCATCCTTTGCTGTGCCCTCAGCAAGAAAGAATTCAACAGAGTTTCAGCCTGCAAATCCGCAATGGAAATGTGGAAAAGCTCAGGATTACTTATGAAGGGACAGACAAAGTAAAGGAGACAAGAATCGATATTCTTGTAGCCCAATATGAAAGGTTCCAGATGCAGCCAAGTGAATCCATAACTCAGATGTTTAGCAGATTCACAGATATCACAAATGGATTAGCTGGATTAGGTAAAGTCTATGGTGTACCAGACATGGTCAGGAAGATACTCAGATCTCTGCCATCCTCATGGACTCCAAAAGTAACAGCCATTGAGGAAGCCAATGATCTGAAATTAATGTCATTGGAAAAGCTAATAGGATCTCTCATGGCTCATGAGATAAATATGGAGAGATTAGGAGAATCCTCCAGCAGAAGGAAGCAATCAAATGCTCTCAAGGCGAATGATGAGATATCAGAAGAATCTTTGGATAACAGTGAAGGTAGCAAAGACAGTGATGATGAAGAAGCCATGCTGTCTCGAAGACTTCAGAGAATATTAGCAAAGAAGAAGAAGTATCAGTCCGGAAGAAGATTTTTCAAGAAGAACAAAGACTTCAGAAAACCAGAAGTAAAGGATCCGAAGAAGGAGAAGTAATATGCTATGAATGCAAGAAGCCTGGACACATCAAGGCAGATTGTCCAATGCTCAAAAAGAATGATCATAAGAAGAAGGACAACTTCAGAAGATTCAAGAAGTATAAAAGAAAGCAATGGCAGCTGCTTGGGAGAACAGCAGTGACTCAGATAGTGAGTCAAGCTCGAGCAGTGAAGGTGAAGAGGCAAACTTGGCCCTCATGGCCAATACCGAAGATAAGGTAACTTCTGACTCTTCTTTTGATTCATGCAATGATTCAGATTCTGATAACTTAGAAAGTGCTTTTAATGAACTCTATGAAAAATATAAAGAAGTATCTAAATTACTTAAAATTAGTAAGAAGAATTTAATCTGTTTAGAAAATACAAACTCAGATCTAAAAACCGAAATGAAGAACTTGAAAAACAAATAACTGAACATAAAAGAAGGAATGAATTATTATGTGAAGATTTAAAGAGAAAAATAGAAAAAATTCACTTAGAAAAACAAGAAGACTTAAGTGGACTTAAAACAGAAATAGAAAGATTAAATAAAGAAAATGAACATTTAACAAGCACCATAAACAAGTTCACAAATAATAAACCTCTTCTAATGATAAATGGAGCTAAAAGATCAACTAAGAAGAAACATGGTTTTGGTTATACTCCCTCGGAAAATGAAGAAACAAAAGTCTTTCCTAATACTTATCCAACTCCTGAATTTATATCCGAAAAGAATAAAGAACATAAAAATTTAAATACAATCCAGTTGAAAGAATAACTAGAACAACCTGCTGTACTCATTGTAACAAACTAGGACATAACAAAGCACCTGTCCTAACAAGAACAAAAGTGGATAATAAAAGGAAAAATCAATGATACTAACCCATCAGGACCCAAAAGAACTTGGGTACCTAAAACTTAGTGTTTAAATTTCAGGGAAATTCAAGAGCATCCAAATGGTACTTGGACAGTGGATGCTCAAGGCACATGTCAGGCAACAAGAAGTTTTTCGTTGATCTCCAAGCTGAAGAAGGTACAGTCACCTATGGAGATAATGAAAAGGCACTGTGATAGGAAGTGGGTCCGTGAACATCAAAGGAAAATCAGTTATTGAAGACGTAATGCTGGTCAAAGGATTAAAGCACAATCTTATTAGCATCAGCCAGTTGTGTGACAAAGGCCATCAGATTCAGTTCCAAGAATCAAAGTGCAGTATATTAAAGGATGGTGCAGTCATATTTGAAGCCTACAGAGAAAGAAACTTGTATGTTCTCTATCTCGAGGAACTCAAGAATCAAGATGTCTGTTTGGCAGCCAGCAAGATCAATCAACAGAGCTGTGGCACAGAAGATTGGGTCACTGCAGCTTGGACGGTTTGAATAAGCTCAGAAAGAGAAAGCTAGTGGAAGGACTGCCAAAGGTCAATTCTAGATTGGATAGCATTTGCAAACCTTGTGCAAGAGGAAAGCACACCAAGAGCTCTTTCAAATCAAAGACTGTAGTAACCACCTCAAAGCCCTTAGAACTACTTCATATGGATCTATTTGGGCCAATGAGGACTACCAGTCTAGGAGGAAAGAATTTTGGATTTGTAATAGTTGATGATTATTCAAGATTCACTTGGGTATCCTTTCTAGAGCACAAAGATGACACATTTGACAATTTTGTCAGCTTCAGTAAGAAAGTTCAGAAAGATCAGAAGTTCACAATTGTCTCTATCCGATCAGATCATGGTGGTGAGTTTCAGAATGAAAAGTTTACAAAGTTCTGTGATGATCAAGGAATTGAGCACAACTTCTCAGCCCCAAGGACACCTCAACAGAATGGAATTGCTGAGAGGAAAACAGAACTCTTTTGGATATGGCAAGAACCATGTTATCAGAATATGATTTGCCAAGATATTTCTGGGCCGAAGCCATCAACACTGCATGTTATATCATTAATAGAGTAATGATCAGGCCGATTCTGAAGAAGACTGCTTATGAACTCTACAAAGGAAAGAAGCCAAAGATCAGCCATTTCAGAATTTTTGGATGTCCTTGCTTCATCCACAACAATGGAAAAGGGACATTGGTAAGTTGGATGCCAAATCAGATGAAGGCATCTTTATGGGGTACACTTCTAAACCCAAAGGTTATAGAGTTTTCAATAAACGCTCATTATTAATAGAACAATCTGTACATGTTATTTTTGATGAATCTAACCCTTCCTTGAAAAAGGAAGAAATTAGTGACATTGATGATGCAGATGACTTGTCCGAAAAATTAAAGAATACCTCAATTAAGGACAAGGAAGATCCAACTCTGGAAGAACTGCAGCAAACTGAAATCCAACATGAAAATCTTCCAAAAGAATGGAGACATCAGAAAGATCACCCTCCTGAAAACATTATTGGTGATCCATCCGTAGGGGTAAGAACAAGAGGTAATGTAATTCCATGTGATTATTTAGCCTTTGTTTCTCAAATAGAGCCTAAGACAGTCAATGAAGCTTTATCTGATGAATCTTGGATATTAGCCATGCAAGATGAACTAAATCAGTTCAAGAGAAACCAAGTATGGTCACTTGTTCCTACCATCCAATCATTCAGTTATTGGCACCAAGTGGGTGTTCAGAAATAAACTGGATGAGTCTGGAATAATCTTAAGGAACAAGGCCAGACTGGTAGCTCAAGGCTACTCCCAAGAGGAAGGCATAGATTTCGATGAAACCTATGCACCTGTAGCTAGACTTGAGGCTATTAGGATTTTACTTGCTTATGCATCTGCATTTGATTTAAAACTATTTCAAATGGATGTCAAATCAGCCTTTTAAATGGTTTTATCAAGGAGGAAGTTTATGTTGAACAACCTCCAGGTTTTGATGATACCGAATTTCCAAATCATGTATTTAAACTACATAAGGCTTTATATGGTTTAAAGCAAGCACCTAGAGCCTGGTATGAAAGGCTCAGTACTTTCTTATTAGATCATGGTTTCACTAGAGGTAAAGTAGATAGTACATTATTTATAAAATCTAAGGTTAAACATATACTTCTCGTGCAAATATATGTAGATGATATTATTTTTGGATCTACTGATGAATCTCTTTGCAAGTACTTTGAAAAGCTTATGCAGGGAGAATTCGAAATGAGCTTGATGGGGGAGCTAAGCTACTTCCTTGGATTGCAAATCAAGCAAGGGAAGGATGGCACTCATATCTGTCAAGCCAAGTACACCAAAGAGCTGTTAAAGAAATTTGGATTTGAAGGTGCAAAGCCATTATCAACTCCAATGAGCACATCAACCAGAATGGACAGTGATCAAAAAGGTAAAAGGTAGATCAAAAGAATTATCGAGGTATGATAGGATCATTACTTTACTTAACTGCAAGTAGACCAGACATTTTGTTTAGTGTATGCATGTGTGCTAGATATCAGGCAGACCCTAGAGAGTCTCATTTAATTTCAGTAAAAAGAATATTTAGATATCTGGCTAGAACTCATGATTTAGGTCTCTGTATCCTAGATCTTGTGAAATAAAATTAGTAGGATATTCAGATGCTGATTATGCTGGATGCAAAGTAGATAGAAAAAGCACCAGTGGGTGTTGTCAGTTTCTTGCAGGATGTTTAATATCATGGTCATCCAAGAAACAAAATTCAGTAGCTTTATCAACAGCTGAGGCAGAATATGTTGCTGCTGGAAGTTGTTGTACACAACTTCTTTGGATAAAGCAACAACTTGAGGATTTCGGAATTCACATCAAATCAATTCCACTATTGTGTGATAATACAAGTGCCATCAACCTCACCAAAAATCCAGTACAGCACTCAAGGACTAAGCACATTGAGGTAATATCATTTTATTCGAGACCATGTAGCTAGTGGTAATTTAGAAATTTCTTTTATAGATACAAATGGTCAATTAGCAGATATCTTCACAAAAGCCCTACCTGAAGAGAGATTTACATCTCTTAGAAGGGAATTAGGGATGTGCAATTTGTGAAAAGATTTCTGTAACTTTATTGACATATAATTTTTTTTCAGATTAAATGAAATTTTCTCTCCTTTAAGAATAAGCAAAACTCAGTTATCTACATGCTTTGACCGCTATTGTGTTGAAAGTTGTTTGACCCGTCAAACGGTTTTGTCGCTTTCTGGCTTTACCGCCTTTGGCGCTCCACTTTTCGGTAAAGTAATATTATTTATTCAAATCGTTCTGAGAACGACTTGTCTTCTACCTTTACCCTTTTATCTTTTATCTGTTCACCCAAAGCCGATGCCCTAACGATTTCGGCATCGACTCTCTGCAACTTTCGAAGCTTTCTCCTCTTCCCGCGAAGAATCCCTTCGAGAGCTTCCATCCCTTCCATCATCTCCCTTCACCAGAATCTCTTTCTCCTCTGCACCCATGGCCGCTCCGATGATCACCGGAAGTGTTGGAGGTTACAGTGCTGAGTTTCTGTCCCCGAAGGAGCAAGAAAGGTTTACCTTCGTGAAGACGAAGATCTGCGGAAATAAAGCAGTGGATGTTCAGAACCTTGAGAAGAGTGGCATGACCAGTCTAGTCGAAGCTTTGAGAAGAATGCAGTGGATGGATGTTGCTACTTTCACCGAGGTAAGTTATCCAGACCTGGTGAAAGCGTTTTACATTTGCTTGAAACCAGAAGCGGATGGGTCCCTTGTCTCCTCTGTCAGGGGTATCCAAATCAAGATAAACCATGAGCTATTGCATGAGTTGTTTGGAGTAAAGACCTCTGGGTATAGTGGCATTCACTCTGTGAATGATGAAGTAAAGGGTCTCGGAATTATTGGTCCAGGGTTTAAGCTGAAAGATGGAAAGCTAGATATTAATCAGATGTCCGCATTTAATCGGTTGCTTCACTTTATTGTCTGCCAAATTATAGTACCTCGAAGTGCTACGTTTTTTCATGCACTAGGGCAGATTCGGACATAATGTTCTGGGCAATCCAGAACAAGGAGATAAACTTGGCCGCTGTAATGATTGAGCGAATGAAATTTGCTCATGCTCAGATATGGGAACCAAGAGCAAGTTGAATGTTTCCTTGCCCTATGCTCATCTACTCACCAAGATTTTCAAGCACTTTGGAGTAGATGTGTCTGGAGCAGTAGTAGAGAAGATGGGCCAGTCTATAAGGTCCAGAAATTTGAAGAAAAGTGGTTTTTCAGTGCAAGATGGAGTTTGGACAAAGACCTCTGTGGCAGAAGGAGAAGCGATTATTGGAGATATCCCAGAAGTTCAAGAAGAAGCAGCAGCAGAGCAAGCAGCAGCAGCAGGCAAGCAGCAGCAGCAGAGCAAGCAGCAGCAGAAGCAGCAGCAGCAGTACCAGTTGTGGCAAGCCAGGCAGAAGTTTCAGAATCACCTGTTGTGGAGATTGACTCTCATTCTCCAGAAGTTCAGATGGAAGAAGGTGCAGCTGGTGTGGCAGACTCTTTGCCCACCACCTTAGTCGCCTCTATTTTAAGAGAGGTATTGATTCCATTCCCTCCACCTCAGCTACTTCTAAAGTAGGTGGACGTGTTGAAGAAGAAGTTATGGCACCAGGCCATACAGAAATTCAGTCTGAACCAGTTGCTAATGTTGAGATACAAGCAGGTACTCAACAAGATGTGGTCATGGAAGAAGCTCCTAGCCAAGGGGAGCAAAGTGTCATTGACCTGAAGTGTCTGAATCCGTGGCAGAAGGCCACTTGGAAAAAGTTGTTTTGGAGGATGCTCCTGCCCAGGGGAGCAAGAAGTGTTGAACTCCCTGCTCCTATTCAGGGGGCAAGTGGGCACTGAGGAACCATTGATTGAGAATGTTCCTGAGTCAGCTGCCCCATCTCAGGAAATTCCACCTCCAGCCAGTGTTCCTGTTAGTGAAGGCCCAAGTGCAAGCAATATTAATCTTGAGGAGCCTGTCACTCAGCAAGGGAAGCAGAAGAGAATTGTTCTCAGAAGGCCAAGAAAGGGCCATAGAAAAGTAAATCTGAAGCCTTTTATGGCATTGTTGAAGGCTCAAGGAGAGATCTTGTCATCAGTTCAGACAAGTATTCAAAGCATTGTTGCTAGTCAAGCTTCAACCTCCTCAGACTTATCTTCAATCCGAAATGCAATGAGGTGGTTCAATAAAGAGATGTCTGATATGAAGTCTATGCTTGCTGTTCTGTCAAAGTCTAGTAGGGTTTCTCCGAGCAGACCAGCTGCTGCTCCTCGGCCACCAGGGCCACCAGGGCCATCTGCTCAAGGGTCTCGGCCAGCAGGGCCATCAGTTTTGGGATCAGCAGAACCAGTGTCAGCTTCAGGGTCTTCAGGACCCTCCTCAGCAGTCAAGAAGGTCAGGCTAAGGGAAAAGAGCCAATGACAGCTTCTAAGGCCCCTGACACTTCATCTCTTGCCACTCCAACCCTCTCCTCACCTCCATCTCCTTCTACAGCCCCTCCTGCACCACCAACCATCAAACACCCTGTGCCTCGCACCCAACCATCCTCATCCTTCATTTCATCTCAACCTTCCTTCTCTCCCACTCCTTCTCACATCTCAGCTCCATCCTCATTCAATCCCAAACCTTCACCTCCTCAAGCTCAAACACCTCCAGTTCAACCAACTTCATCCTTTAATCCCAAACATCTTTTCTATCCTCCTACTCCTCCTTCTTCTGTTATCTTTCCTCCGGAAAAACCTCTACCTCTTGGTGTCTTTGACACAAATCTTCCGGATGATTTTGAAAGAAACACCCTTATCACCATTCTCTCCTTATTCTCTCCACAGGATATCCTCCCACCCTGCCAAGAAAAGAGGACCTCCTCTCTAGCATCTCTGTATATCTTCTTTGTCCATTCCCTATCTACATTTATTTATTCCTTTTCAAGTTAACCTATGGTTTTCCTTTTTTAACCTATCCGAACACCTAAACATTGTTCTTCCTCTTACTCAGATATCCCAATTCCACAAATCCAAAATCCTTGAGGGCACTGAGTTCAAGACTGAAGATCAGTGGGCAGCTGTCAAGGAAATAAGGCTCAATATGAAAAGTATTTGACTGCCAGGGCAGAATCTCTTACCCACAGAGCTCACCCACTCACCTTTTCTGAGTGGTTCATTATTCAACATAAGAACTCTTGGGGACCTTACATTTTGAAAGAGATTCGTATTGCCAGGAACTTTCAGCTGTACAGTGACTTCTGCTACTTGAACAAGTGCCTGAGGTACAGTTCTACCAATTTCATTCAGCCTTAGTGATGCTGAGATCAGAACGTCCTATAAATGTTCCCCTCTCAGTGGACTTTGCTGATCTCCAAATTGACTCTCTAGTCCTTCTGCCAAAGCTACACTCCCTAGTGTTTGATTCAGATGCAGGATCTCATGCTTTAGACATGTTTGCAAGGCAAATGGGCCGGATGTCAGCCAAGCAGGGCAGACTACCTTCATTCTTGCGGTTCATCTTCAGAGAATACCACTCTGGCCGCATTTCTTCTCAGACCTTGGCTCCACTCATTTCTGAGTGTGAGAGACTTACTCCCTCAGAATGGGCATTTTTTATCAGGCCTCACATCTACAGTTGGAAGCTATCAACCGTGATCTAGCTAGTCAAAGGAAGCCCACTCTTTCAGCAGAAACATTCTTGGATCTCAACTCCATCACTCCTATTCAAGAGATCTATGTTGTGTGGGCAGCCAGATATTCTGCCTTCTATGCTCTGAAGCAGGATCTCCTAGATCACAAGATTTATTATCCAATCTCTTTGGACAAATTTCTCCTTCGGGCCAGTTTTGGCAAGAGTACATTTTACAGATTTATCTTGGATAAAACCAGTATGGAGTATTCTTAGAACAGCAAAGGCAACTCTACATTCAAAGGAACATTCCCTCCATGGGTCCTACCTTTTCAGTTGCTTTTGGAGTATTTCAGCAGATTTTTGAAGATCTTGAGATCAAGGCATGGGCTGTTATTTCACAGCATGCCTCCTTGTTATCTCCCTTACTATCTTTCTCCAACTTAATATAATGATTTCTCTCTTCTTTGTCTCATCGACCATCTTTTTGCTTATTGACAAAATGGGGAGAAAACTAAAGCCTTCTGAAAAACATTTTGTTTGTTGTGTAATGTTTAGTATATTTTTGTCATCATCAAAAAGGGGGAGATTGATGACCAAACTTTCCCCATATAAATTAATTCACTTATTTATATATTAATTTGATGATTAACAAAATAGTACTAATGAATTTTGTTGATTAACAAAATAGTACTAATGAATTTCTTGAGCTTTGAGAACAGGAAATAAAAGAAAAATGAAAGTTCAGGACAATCAGGTAAGTCTCATCTCATATTCTGTCCAAGTCTTTGTATCGACTTCTTCATACTTCACATCGACTTCTTTGATAAGCAGAACGATTTCCTTTCTGACCGAAAAGTTCAAAACAAATCGATATCACAACGATTTCTTTAGACCTCGTAACGATTTCTTTAGAACTCGCAACGACTCTCTAGCCGTAACGATTTCTTAAGAACTCGCAACGACTTCCTAAGGCATAATGATTTCTTTAGACCTCGTAACGATTTCTTTAGAACTCGCAACGACTTTCTAAGGCGTAACGATTTCTTTAGACCTCGTAACGATTTCTTTAGACCTCGTAACAATTTCTTCAGATCGCATAACGATTTGCTTTGTGCAACGATTTGTTAAGAGTTTCATAACGATTTCTGTACTGTCATAACGACTTGCTAAGCCATAACGATTTCTTTGGTTCTCGTAACGATTTCTTTGAAACTCATAACGACTTGCATTTCATATCGATTTCTTAAGTGTTTCACAACAATTTCTTTAGAAACACAACAACTTACATCTCATAACGATTTGTTAAGTGTTTCACATCGATTTCTTCAGAATCAGAACGACTTGCCATGATTCATAACGATTTCTTATATCCTCTGTTATAGAACGATTTGCTATGGGTTATAACGATTTCATAAGTCATTGAGCCATCGACTTGTATATCTCTCATTGACTTGTTTTTATCTGTGTTGACTAGTCAAAGTCCACGTATACATATCTCTGACACACCTGCATATGATGTGACCTAAACGTATCTCTGCATGCATGTAGAAGATATCGTCCAAAATCATGCCTATTCTGCAAACGTCTTTTAGTTTCAGCTAATTGGTCTTACTATTTCCATGCTATTCTTTCTAACGTTGACTGACATCAGAGACAGCTTAGCTGTTTGCTATCTGTTTGATAAGCGTGCAGATAACAGATCCATCTCCACTTTGCAACGTTAATTCAAATAGAAGACAAAAGATATCTAAAAGATCTCTTCTCTTTGCGTGTTCAAAGTGTTCAAAGACTGTTGACTGGAAGCTTCCAAGACTCCAACTTCTTTCAGTCTAACGTACACCTGGATGAGAGACAACGGTACCTTTAACGTTCAAATTTCAAGTAGAAGCTTAAATACAAGACTCAAGATGGAAAAGAAAAAAAAACGGAACGAGAGTGAATATCATTCTGAAAAGCAAGCAACTCAAGTTCTTCGAGTCCTCTGAGTTTCAAACAAGAGACAAGCGTCCATTCCAATTGTTTTTTGTAGCTCTTTTGCTCTTAGTGTTCATAGAAGAAATTCTTGTGTGAGAGCCAGTGTAGTCCTTGGAGAGGAACCCTGTTAAATCCTTTTCTCTCTTGAGGCTCGTCTGCTTCAGCTTGTAGCTAATTCAGCTAGTGTCTGAAGCGTGTTCTTAAATTTTCTCTTCATTGGCTTGTTCCCTTCTGGACGAAGGAAGACCTGGTGGTATCCAGGGTGGTTGTTTTCCCTTCAGGTTGAAGGAAGACCAGTTGAGGCTGGTGTAAGGATCTGTGAGGGGGATAGTACCCTTGTTAGTAAATCCTGAGGCATTGCTCAGGGACTGGACGTAGGTCTCCTGTGTGGAGAGGAGTTCCGAACCAGGATAAAAATCCTTGTGTCGTGTGGTTGTATCTTTGTGCGTGTGCTATATTTTTCCTCTAACTCTAACTTCTGTTTAAAGCTGTTGTGTAATCTTTTTAGTGAACAGGTTTTAATCAAAGATCAAATTTTAATAACCCTTCACCCCCCCCCCCCCCCTGGGCTAGCTAGATGGGCAACACAACATCTGGTGCTACTGATTCACTGAACCACTCAGGCTCCCCTTGAGTGCTAGAAATGGATTCCAGCACATCTCTAAGAATGGATGCACATAGTGGTGTGGTTTTTAGATCTTCAGAGGTTCCTACAACTGGCATAATATTTTCTGGAGGAATTTCTTCAATTTTTGCCAGTGACCACAGATTCTTCTACTCTGGCCTCTGCTGCTGCTGGTTGATCTGCTGCTGCTGGAGTTACTATTTCTTCTGCTAGTACTGCTGCTGTTACTTCTTGGATTTCTTGGGCTTCGCCTATGATGGCCTCACCCTCAGCCATTGATGTCTTGGTCCATACACCATTTACAACTGAAAATCCGCTCTTCCTTAAATTTCTGCTGTGGATTGACTGCCCCATTTTCTCTACAACTGCTCCAGACAGATTAATGCCAAAATGTTTAAGATCTTGTTGAGCATATGGGCATAAGGCAGGGACACATTTAATTTGCTCTTTTGTCCCAAATCTGAGCATGGGCAAACCTCATTCACTCCAAGATAACCTCGGCCATGTTTATCTCCCGGTTCTAGATGGCCCAGAACATCATGTCTGAATCTGCTTTGGTGCAGGTTGAGAAGGAAGCACTCCTCGGAACCAAGATTTGACAAACAATAAAGTGCAGTAAGCGGTTGAACGCATTCATCTGGTTAATATCCAGCTTCCCATCCTTCAGCTTGAACTCGAGACCAACAATACCTAGCCCCTTTGCCTGGGTGTCAATAGTGTGTACCCCATTGTGACCGGTGGTGCAAACTCCAAATAGGACTTCAAAAGATCATAAGTGATTCTTATTAGGTTCCTTTGACAGACGAAGTCAAGGATCCATCCTCCTCAGTCCTTAAACAAACGAAGAAAGCCTTCACCAAGTCTGGATAGCTTACCTCAGAGAAAGTTGTGATTTCTGTCCATTTCATCCTATCCATGGCTGCCACGATGCTGTGTATCCCATATTTCTCCAAATCTGCAATATCCACAGCTTTATTTCCACAGAGCTTCGTCTTTACGGAGGTAAATCTTTCCTGCTGCTCTGCTGACAGGAACTCAGTTCCTTAGCCCCCGACACTCCCGGAAACACCAGAAGAGGCCATGAAGTCGAACAGGAAAGGTTTCTGGAGGATTGGAACAGAAACCCTCAAGAAATTTCTGGCGAGAAGCAGTTGAAAGCTTGAAATCTTAGGGAGTCGATGTCGGAGTCGATAGGGTATCGCCTCAGGCAGGTAGAAGGAGATGAAGGCGGGATGTGAATCGTTGCCACACAGATTTCGGGATGTATTAAAAGAGTAAAGTAACTTTTTCAAAATGGAGGCGGTATGATGGCAGAAAAGACAAATGACAGTTCGATGGAAATAAATCTTAAAAATTACGAACCGTCAAGGATATTTAAACAAGCAAGCAGCATTTGGAATTTTACTTGAAAAATAATTGATATTCTGAATATTAATATCTCAGTTTTATACATATGATTCTTTCACAATTACACATGCCTAATTCCCTTCTAAGAGAAGTAAATCTCTCTTCAGGCAAGGCCTTTGTGAAGATATCTGCTAACTGATTATTAGTATCAATGAAAGAAATATCTATGTTACCATTAGCTACATGATCACGAATAAAATGATATCTAACCTCAATGTGCTTAGTCCTTGAATGCTGTACTGGATTCTTGGTTAGATTTATTGCAATGGTGTTGTCGCATAATAGGGGAATTGTCTTGATCTGGAGTCCATAATCCTCAAGCTGTTACTTAATCCATAGGAGTTGTGTACAGCAACTTCCAGCAGCTACATACTCAGCTTCTGCTGTGGATAATACCACTGAATTTTATTTCTTTGAGGACCACGAGATCAGACATCCTGCAAGAAATTGACAACAGCCACTGGTGCTTTTTCTATCTATTTTGCATCCAGCATAGTCAGCATCAGAGTATCCTACTAAATTTATTTCACATGACTTTGAATACCATAAACCTAAATCATGAGTTTTAGCTAAATATCTAAAGATTCTTTTGACACTAATTAAATGAGATTCTTTAGGGTCTGCCTGATACCTAGCACACATGCATACACTAAACAGTATGTCAGGTCTACTGGCAGTTAAGTAAAGTAGAGAACCTATCATACCTCTGTAGATCTTTTGGTCTACTTTCTTACCATCCTTATCACTGTCCATTCTTGTTGATGTGCTCATAGGCGTTGACAGTGGCTTGCTATTTTCGAATCTAAATTTCTTTAGCAACTCCTTGGTGTACTTGGCTTGACAGATGTGAGTTCCTTCCTTTCCTTGTTTGATTTGCAATCCAAGGAAGTAGTTGAGCTCCCCCATCATGCTCATCTCGAATTCTCCCTGCATGAGCTTTTCAAAATACTTGCAAAGGGATTCATCAGTAGAACCAAATATTATATCATCAACATATATTTGAACAAGCAGAATATGTTTGACTTTAGACTTAACAAATAATGTACTATCTACTTGACCTCTAATGAAAAATGGTTTAATAGAAATGCACTTAAATGTTCATACCATGCTCTTGGTGCTTGTTTTAATCCATATAATGCTTTGTGCAACTTAAATACATGATTCGGAAAATCAATGTCATCAAAACCTGAAGGTTGTTCTACATAAACTTCCTCCTTAATAAAACCATTTAGAAAAGTTGATTTAACATCCATTTGAAATAATTTCAAGTCTAATGTGGATGCATATGCAAGTAGAATCCTAATAGCCTCAAGTCTAGCTACAGGTGCATAGGTTTCATCAAAATCTATGTCTTCCTCTTGGGAATAGCCTTGAGCTACCAATCTGGCCTTGTTTCTTATGAACACACCAGATTCATCCAAATTATTTCTGAACCCCCATTTGGTGCCAATCACTGGATGATCTGATGGTTTACGAACAAGTGACCATACATGGTTTCTCTTGAACTGATTCAGTTCATCTTTCATGGCCAAAATCCAAGATTCATCAGTGATAGCTTCATTGACTGTTCTAGGCTCTATTTGTGAGACTAAAGCTAAATAATCACATGGAATTACATTACCTCTTGTCCTTACCCCTACAGATGGATCACCAATGATGTTTTCTGGTGGGTGATCTTTCTTATATCTCCATTCCTTTGGAAGATTACATGTAAAATGTCCTTTTGTTGCAGGTCTTCCAAAGGTGGATCTTCCTTGTCTTCAATAGATGTATTCTTTAATTTCTTGGACAATTCTTCTGCATCATCCATATCACTATCTTCTTCCCTCTCAAGGAAGGGGTAGTTTCATCAAAATGATGTGTACTGATTGTTCAATTAATAAAGTATACTTATTAAATACTCTATAGCCTTTAGGTTTAGAAGCATATCCCATGAATATACCTTCATCCGATTTTGCATCTAACTTACTGATGTCTCTTTTGCCGTTGTTGTGGATGAAACATGGACATCTGAATGTCCTGAAATGACTTATCTTTGGCTTCTTTCCCTTGATAGCCTGATCATCACTCTGTTGATAATGTAACATGTCGTGTTGACTGCTTCAGCCCAAAAATACTTGGCAAATCATATTCTGATAGCATTGTCCTTGCCATATCCAACAGGGTTCTATTCTTCCTCTCAGTAACTCCATTTTGTTGTGGTGTCCTTGGTGCTGAGAAATTATGTTCTATCCCTTGGTCATCACAAAACTTGGCAAATTTTTCATTTTGGAATTCTCCTCCATGATCTGACCGGATCCCAGCAATGCTAAACTTTCTGTCTTTCTGTACCTTCTTGCTAAAGCTTACAGAACTATCAAATGTATCATCTTTGTGCTCCAAGAAGGATACTTAAGTGAATTTGGAGTAATCATCTACTATACTTAAGTGAATTTGGAGTAATCATCTACTATAATAAATCCAAAATTCTTTCCTCCAAGACTGGTGGTCCTCATTGGCCCAAATAAATCCATATGCAAAAGTTCTAAGGGTTTAGACACAATTTTCGACTTGAAGGATGACTTGGTGTGCTTCCTTTTGCACATGGTCCACAGATACTATTCAATTTTGTACTTACTTTGGGTAGGCTTTCCACCAAGCTTCTCTTGATCAATTTTCTCATGCCATCAAGACTGCAGTGACCTAGTCTTCGGTGCCACAATTCTGTTGACTGCTCTTTATTTGCTGCCAAACAAATGTCCTGATCTTTTGGTTCCTCTAGATAGAGCACGTACAGGTTCTTTTCTCTGTTGGCTTCAAAGATGATTGCACCATCCTTCATAATGCTGCACTTTGACTCTTGAAATTTGATTTGATGTCCTTTGTCGCACAGCTGGCTGATACTGATGAGGTTGTGCTTCAGTCCCTTGACGTATAGAACTTCTTCAATGACTGTCTTGCCTTTACTGCCTACTGAACCACTACCTATTACAGTCCCTTTTCCATTATCTCCATAGGTGATTGTACCTTCTTCAGCTTCTAAATGGGAAAATAGCTTCCTGTTCCCTGACATGTGCCTTGAGCAACCGCTGCCTAAATACCATTTGGATGCTCGAAGGTTTTCCCGCATTAAAAATATTAAGCTTTAGGTACCCAAGTTCTTTTGGGTCCTGGTTGGTTAGTGTCATCATTTCACTTTTTGATTACCCATAATTTATGTTTAGTAGGACATGATACTTTAATATGACCTAGCTTATTGCAATGACTACATCAAGACATCTTAGTTACTTTTTCAGTTGGTATGTATTTAAGATTTGCCTTGTATGTTGTGTCTTGTTCAGGTACAAATTTAGGTGTAGGATATATTTTAAGATAAACTTTAGTTTCTTTGTTATCGGGGGGGGTATAACCTAATCCATGTTTCTTTTTACCTGACCGCCTAGCACCTTTCAATATTAATCTAGTTTTACTGTTTGTAAATTTTTCTAGAGTTCTTGATAATTTTTCATTTTCTGTGGTTAACGTGTTGACTTCTTATTTTAAATTATTTACTGTTTCGTGATTTTCCAAATTTTCTAATTGTTCATTTTTATTTTTCAAGTCGTCACACAGTAATTCATTTCTCTTTTTAGTTCATTAATTTGTTTTTCCATTTGCTCATTTTTAGATTTTAAATCTGAATTAGTATTTTCTAGGCATGCAGTTTTTCTTGCTTGCTTTTAGTAATTTAGATACTTCTCTATATTTACAAATAGTTCATTGAAGGCTTCTTCTAAGTATCTGAATCAGAATCATTACAAGAGAAAAAGATGAGTCTGAAGTTACTTTGTCTTCTGTGTTGGCCATGAAAGCCAAGTTGGCTTCTTCTTTCTTCATTGCTTGAGCTCGACTCACTGTCTGAGTCACTATTGTTGTCCCAAGCCACTGCCATAGCTTTCTTCTTGAATCTTCTTGGTTTTCTTGAACTTTCCTTCTTTCTGTATTCAGATTTCTTGAGCTTTGGACACTCTGCCTTGATATGTCCGGGCTTCTTACATTCATAGCAAATTGGCTTACCTTTCTTGATGTCCTTTGCTTCAGTTTTCTTTAAATCTTTGCCCTTTTTAAAGTAACGTCTTCTAGATTGATACTTTTTTTCTTGGCTAAGATGCGTTGTAGTCTTCTTGATAACAATGCTTCTTCATCTTCACTGTTTTCACTATTGTCTTCATTCTCAGATTCTTCCTCAGAGTTATCTTCGGCTGCTTTGAGGCATTAATGTGCTTCTTTCTACTTGATGATTCTCCCAATCTTTCCATGTTTATCTCATGGGCCATGAGGGACCCAATGAGTTTCTCCAATGACATTCTTTTCAAGTCATTGGCTTCTTCTATAGTTGTTACCTTGGGAGTCCAAGAAGATGGTAAAGATCTCAGAATCTTCCTTACCATGTCTCCCATTTCATAGATCTTTCCAAGACTAGCTAACCCATTCGTGATGTCTGTAAATCTGCTAAACATTTGAGTTATTGACTCTCCTAGCTGCATCTGAAACCTTTCATACTGAGTCACTAGAATGTCTATTCTGGGTCTTTTACTTTATCTGTGCCTTCGTAGGTAATCCTCAGCTTTTCCCACATTTCCATGGCGGATTTACAAGCGGAAATTCTGTTGAATTCCTTCTTACTAAGGCACAACATAGAATGCTCTTGGCTTTGCAGTTTAGAGAGATCCTTTTCTTGTCATCTTCAGTCCACTTATCTCTTTCATTTGTAACTAAGAGATCTCCTTCTTCAACTATCAACCAGATCTGATAGTCAAGACCTTGTAAGAAATACTCCATTCTTGTTTTCCAATAGGTGTAATCTTCTCCATCGAACAACAGTGGCCTGTTGACTGACTGACCTTCGGAGTGACCTTGGGTTGCCATTTGATCGTTTCTCTTCAGATCGTTGGATCTTCTTCTTTGTCGGAGAGACTTGCTTTGATACCATTGTTGCCCAGCTAGCAAGCCCAGAAGGGGAGGGTGAATGGGATTCTTAAAATTATTGAGAACCTAAAATCTGTTCACAAAATAGTCACAAAAACACACTTTGATAGTTGTTAGTGTTAGTAAAGGTAAATAGCAAACACACAAAGGCAATCACACTACACAAGGATTTATCCTGGTTCGGATCCCCTCTCCTTAGGAGTCCTACGTCCAGTCCCTAAGCAATACCTCAGGTTTTCACACCTACAAGGGTACAGTCTCCCTTATGGACCCTTACACCCAGCCGCAGCTGGTCTTCTCTTCACAACCCGAAGAGGAATTACAACACCCTAGATACCACCAGGTCTTCCTTCTACACAAAGGGAATACACACCCTGGAACCCCAGGTCTTCCTTCAACACGAAGGGAAGTAAGCACAAGAATGTGGAAATGAAAACAAGCCCCTAGATCAAGCTTATACAATGCTAGATCTGAAGCTAAGATTGAGAAAGAAAGGATCTGCAGAATTGATCTCTCTCAGTACTAGAAGCTCTCTCAAGGATCTACACTAATCTCAGAGAGCAAGAGCTAGAACAGATGTGAGTGAAAAACTTGGCTCTTCAGTTTTCTCACAGAAGACTTGAAAAATTGTTGAAGGCGTTGTCTCTCTATCAAGGTGTCTTCTTTTGGAGCTTCAGTCTTCTTTATATATCTTCTATTTGAAATTTGAACGTTGAAGTCCCCGTTGTCTCTAAGCTTTTGTTTACGTTAGACTGCATGTCACTGTAGAGCTTCTTATTCGACAGTCTTTAGCTTTCCATGCACGCAACAAGAGAGAGGATCTTCTTTGATGTTCGTTATCTTCCATATTGTCCAATATGTATTGAGATGCGCTGTCAGAGACCTACAACACATTAATTCTAAAACAATAGACAGCTAGGCTATCTCTTGTTTTTAGTCAACGTTAAATTGATTTTATATCAAAAAGGAAGTTCCATTCTGTTTTTCTAAAAAGATGTTTACAGTGTAAGCATGGAAATAGAAGATATTGTTTGCATGCACTGCAGTGATACGTTCAGTCATAATAAATGCATAGTTGTCAGAAATATATACGTAAAGACTTTGACTTTTCACCAAACTCAGAAATGAGTTCAAGTATCAAATCGTTATATTCCATGAAATCGTTACATGCATGACTTATGAAATCTTTATGCAAATGAGTTGATATCCATGTAATCGTTGTGCACTTATGAGCAAACTGATGCACATACAAATCATTATATTGACAAATCGTTATGATTTTATAAGCAAATCGTTATGAGCAAGTTGTCAGAGAAAAACGATGTGAGCAAATCGTTGTTGCTGTATAGAATCGCTACGACGACTAAGTCATTGTGTAACTAAACGAATCATTACAGTGACCGAGTCATTGTGTAACTTATCGAATCGTTACAAGGATCAAGTCGTTATGAGACTTAGCGAGTCGTGTTGTGAAATCGAAATCGTTGTGAGTGCAAATCGTTGTACTCACTTATCAAATCGATGCGAAGACCAAATCGTTGTGAGTGCAAATCGTTGTACTCACTTATCAAATCGATGCGAAGACCAAATCGTTGTGAGAGCAAATTGTTGTTCTCTCTTGAGAAATCGATGTGAGAGCAAGTCGTTGTTCTCACTAAGAAATCGATGTGAGAGCAAATCGTTGTTCTCACTTAAGAAATCGATGAGAGAGCAAATCGTTATGAACCAAGTCGTTATGCTGTCTTAGCGAATCGTTGTAAGGTCGATGCGATCACTTAGTGAATGGTTATGGAAGCAAATCGTTATGATTTCTTAGCGAATCGTTGTGTGAGGTCGATGCGATCACTTAGCGAATCGTTATGGAAGCAAATCGTTATGCTTTCTCGAAATCGACCAGACACTATGAAATTGTTATGATACCCAAACGATAGAACATATAGCGAATCCTTATGTGTATGAAATCGTTATGATAGTAAGGAAATCGTTATGAATCTATTGAAGTCAATATGATAGAGAAGGAAGTCATTACAGCATGCAGAAATCGATGTGTACTTAGAGAAATTCATGCTTTGAACTTACATTGCTATAGAGTAAATAATACTTACCCATTTAGCTTGATATTTCTTGATCATTTCCTGTACTCAAATCTCATAGAAAATATGTTAGATTAAACTTTATTATAGTTTTGTTAATCACCAAAAAAAATATGTAATTAATTAAATTATATGGGGATAAATTGATCATCATTTGGTCCAAGAGGTTTTTCTTGACCCAAATTCCTTGGGGTTGTTGGTTTATATGTTTAGAGTCTAGCCATGATTTTTATTTAATTCTCTGAATAATCTTTGTACATGTGATAATGAGTTTTCGACTTATTTTCAATTTATGGAAAATGAGTTGCAATTTATGTTAAACTTGGTCCAAAAAACATTTCTTGCCTAAAATATCCGATGGGTCATTAGGAAAAAAATTTTAAGTCTAATTATGATTTTTATTAATTCTTATAATACTTTTAGTATATGTAAGATAGGGTATATGTATTTAGCTAGTTTATTATTATTAAATTGCTAGATTTTGATTTATCTCTTATTTTTAATTACTAATATTTTTGGGGTGCTATACAAGCCTACAACTAGAGAGAGAGAGAGAGAGAGAGAGAGAGAGAGACTTGAGAGAGAAAAATAAATAAAGAGAGAATAGAGAGAGAAATGTGGCTATTGAGAGGAGGGGTTTATGTTGGACCAAAATGGAGCTAAGATGTCCTAGAGGATGGTGAATAGTACTTCCCTATTTTTGAAGTTTCTGCTAACAATAGTTAGATCTAAAACTCACTCAGCAAAAATATGTAGAGGTTAGGTGTAGTGAGTGAAATAAATGTAGATAAGTGGAAACAAACACAGACAAAAGAACAAGCAATTTATCCTAATTCAGATCTCCTCTCAATAGAAGTCCTACGTCCAGTCCCCAAGCAACTCTTTGAATTTTCTACTAACCATCAAGCAAACCTTGGTCTTCCCTTCGATAAGGGGTATACAACACTTGCTTTTTAAACAAGTCTTTCCCTTCAGCAAGAGGAAACACACTTCTTACCCAAGTAGGCCCTCCTTCTACAAAAGGGGAAACACACAAAAAACAAACTCTCTGTTGGTTACAAGAACTGAAGATGCTTAAACATATGCTGCTCATATGAGAGTAAAACACAAACAAAAAGAGATGTAATAATATAAGCAAGAAAGCTCTTCTCTTCCTGACTCTAAGTGGACTAGCTAGATGATCTTGTGATAGTTATCCACTCAATAAATAAGACTTCAGAACTTGAAGGCTTGAGCACTCATATGAAGAAAGTGTTGGCATTTTTCTCATCTCTTCTTCTTTTATGTGCATATATATATATATATATATATATATATATATTATATATATATATATATATATATATTCTCAAGAGCTTCTCTTCTTTATATAGAGCTTTCAGAGTCTTCTTCCACTATCCGTTTGAATTTGACCGTTTGAATGTGAACGTTTGGACTGGGACAAGTGTGTTGTAGTGTAACACATTTCAAGTCTTCAGTCTAACGATCGCTGGATTATTGTCAAGAATGGCGTGCACGTTCCTAAAGCATGTCGCATTAAATACCTGCATGTCCGAAAATATGCAAAGACACTTTCGTTCTTCCCTAAAACATGCAAGAGTTGTTGCACATTTGAATGGACGATCATTCGGTGCGCAATAGCTGGCTACATAATACTTGCTTAAGACATCAAAAGCTTGTCAGGTTGAAAGGCATTTGTAGATTTCTTTGGGTTTAAGTGACTAGAATTCTGAAATGATAAGATTATTTGGATGCAGTAAATCAAAATGTCTTCTTCAGACTCTTAAATAATGAGAGATTTATAGTTTATAATAGTGTCAATCGAAGGACAACATGTCCAAATAGATTTGATTAAAAATAATGCATTAAGTACTTAATGATAAGTTAAGATTGAAGACATATTAGTGCAAGTCAAAAATATAAGAAATAGTTGAGTTTGACTCTTTAGATGCTGATAGCAGTCGGAGTAGACTTCGACTACGTATTAGTCCTTCTATCAGTTAGAGTTGGATTTCGACTGCTGAGACCTTATACATCAATTGATGTTACACTTCGACTAACCATGAGTCAAAGTAGGACTTCGACTTATGTATAAGTCTTCTGTCAGTCAGAGTTGGACTTCAACTGTTGAGAGCTTACACTGTAGTCAATGTTAAACATAGACTGGTCATGAGTCAATTTTATACTTGGTCAATTATTCTCACTTCATGAGACTTTTATAAAGAAGATATGATGTATTTAATATAGAGAATAAACATCGATTGCATGTTATTCTTATAGCACATAATCAAATAGATTTTTTAATCAAATAAGATTTTATTACTATCAAACAATATGTAATGCTTACTTATTGTTTTATGATTACATATGTGCTCAACAGGTTAGAGATAGAGAGAGCGGCTGAGAGATATAGTAGATATAGAGAGAGAATGACCACATGCGATGAGAGATACAATGACCACAAGGGGAGAGAGAGAGGTAGCCTATTAGGGGAGACCATCTGAGAGAGAGAGAGAAAGAGAGAGAGAGAGAGATGCAAGTGCTTGCACATCTAAAAGAAAAGAGTAAAGTGAGAGATAACAGAGAGAGAGAGTAGTGACACAGAGTGCCGACATCTCCAGAACGGGCGATGGAGAGGAAAGAGAAAGAGAGAAGGAGAGAGACGGAGAGGGAGACATACCTCCATGATGAGGCAAGCACAACTCTTTATGAAGCTTCGACTGAGGACGAGCATCCATGGTGGGGGTGCCGGGGGGGGTGCGGGGATGACGACACATGAGAGATAGTTTCAATGTTTCTGTGAGAAGAAACGTCAAGATGTTGAATTGATCCCAAATTAACTCATTATGGAAATAGAAACTTCACCACATTTGGTAGAGTGTTTATATACAAACCATTTGAAAAACATGGGGTGAAATTTCCAAGAGGTATGCCACTTATCTAGTTCTAAAAATGGCTAGAAAATAGGAACTCTATTTTAATATTATATAGAGATATGAGTTTTATCTATAAAATGACGATCAAAGTTAACAAGTTATTCCTTTTGACCCAACACCTACTGGAGATGAAGTCTAGTCTACGCACTCACATAGAGAGATAGAGAGAGAGATGAGGGTGGTGAGAAAGTGCAGTGCTGTTAGAAAGAACATTGACTTCTTACATTTAAATATGAATATAATATTCGATAGAAATTTAATTTCGACCCAAATAAAAGGGGGGGGAGGGGTAAAGTTCTGTTGAGGGTGGGGACAGAGAAATAATGTGTTTTTTTACTATTTAAAATAAATTAAGTCTCTTTCAATTTTTTAGAAATATAAAGGGAGAATTAGTTGTTGGTCCCTGTCAGGGACCTGACATTATTTTCAGGTCCCTGTCAGGTTTTCCCACCCCTTCCGGTCCCTGCTTTATGCAGGACTTATTTTAAGTCCCTACTTTTAACCCCCATTATCCTTCCCCATTATCTTAAAAGTGTGTAACTGTTATCCCAAAAGTGTGTAACCGTTATCCCAAAAGTGTGTAACTGCGTAAGTATGAATCTACACAGTTACATGTGTAACTGCGTAGTATGTAAATCTTGTAACTGTGTAAGTATGTAATTCTATACTTATGCAGTTACATATATACTTTTAAATACTTAATAATTTACAGAAATAAATATTTATTTATTGGGAGCATTACCATGAATCCCTAATTTTGAGGGATATATTTTTAGGTCTTTGAGTTACATAATTATAGAAGAAGGGACGTACATAGTTTCAGAAGGGCTTACCTAGTTACTGTAGACACCCGTTCTGGCCTATGAGTTGAACCACATTTCTTGTCATCTTAGTGAGCCCCTAGTTGGTTACTCACCTTGAGCCCACTATTAGCCTTGCTTTGAGCCCACTAAGAAGCCCAATTTTATTTAATCTCATCCATTATCCTTTTAAAAGAGTCCTTGTGCCCTAATTGCCTATCATTCTCCCATTTGATTGGCCATTTATTGAGAATAATCGATTTTCGTTAACGCGGCATATCGTGGCGACGCTTTCATCTTGTCGCGCCCCCTTTGGCCGTCACGATAGCCCATGAATATCCATGCATGTGGCTTCCCAGTCGGGACGCCTTCGGCCGTCGTGTTCCTCCAGGTCGCGCCCCTGCGATATGTCGCGTCAACAGCCGCGCATGCTGGCCTCCGCAACCACCTCCTATTTATCCTCTCAAGGCCCTATCTCTATCCCATGCAACCTCCCAACCCACCTAAGCACATCCCAGGGGTTGGAGGACTCTTTAGAAATTCCTTTGGACTCTCCCATGCGAATTTTGATGGCTTTTATCCTTCATTTGAGTATTTATCACTTAAAATGGGATATTCTCTCTCCAAGTCTATATAAGCAAGGCCCTCTCCTTCAGAGAAGGGGAGCCTTCATTTTTCACCCCGAAGGGCTGCCGAATTTTTCCCTGAGCTGGACTTAGCCTCGCAGCCCTCCCATTCCCTCTCTTTTCCTCACATTTTCCACCTAAAAGCTTGTTCATTTCTTCATCTACTGAGCGTGGAACGTGAGGAGGGCGATTCCCACTTCATCTTGGAGCATTTAAAGCACCTAAGCACGCCAATACACGCCAGGGAGTGCGCCCATTGGGGCTCTTTCTTCCTCTCTCCCCTCCTTTCTCCTCATGCATTTTATATCATTTCTTTAGATAGGTTGCATTTCCATCCTTTCCTACGTTTTCCGTCACCCTAGGGTTTAAAAACCCCTCAGGTTTGTTTCCACCATGTTCCTTCTTTCTCTTTTATTGTTGAATAGATACCACACTTAATTTGTTCTAATAGGGTTCTTTCTTTGTGTTTTTTTTTGTTTGGCAGACATTCAAGCGAGTTCTCACGAGGAGCTCTTGTCCTCTGGCCGGCTAGAGGGCAGGAAGAAGATCCTTCCACACTTCTCCCGCACTGCAGAGAACGCGACTGGGAAGGGCGACGCGACAGAATAGACGTGCCCTATATGGGCGACGCGACTACAGCCCCGTCACGACGGACTTGACCGTCGCGATCTCAGTAAGTCCTTAGTTCTCTTTCCCTTTCCTAGTGTAGTTAGCCCATACTATTTTCATCATTAGGCAACTATCTAGGTGGCGATCACATCCTCTTTTCCATGCCCTTATAATACATGTTTGATGTTTTGGGGGGGCACACAATCCCCATGATTACACCTTTTGGCGATCACGGTGGGACCTTCAGTGCTACCCTTGTGAGTCTAGTTTGCCTGCCTGCCATGTTTCATTGTTTGAATACCTTCCTAGAGCCCTGTTAGGTGTTTGTTGTTTTGCTTGTTGGCGTTTCTGTTCTCTGTTGAAGACGCGGCATATCGCGTCGTCGCGATATTTTTGTGTCCTGGGTAGCCGACGCGACATAAGGTCAGTGCTTCTCCCCTTCTGTCTCCATTATTTCTCTTCTGTGGGTTCGCTTATGGCTATTCTATGCCTTTCTACACTGTATTCTCGCGTTTTCGTGTGTTAGAATTCTGCTAGGGTTCGGGTTTTCCTTTTTCTTTTACTGCTGGCTTTTGGTTCCTATCGCGTCGGCTCGTAGGTCACGACAAGGTCCTGCCGTGGGGAAACATCGCGTTTACAGGTACACACTTGTTTGTTAATGTTTTGATCCATGTGCCAGTTTCTATGTGATCTATGAGCTCTGCCGTGTTAATTTGGTTGCTTCATGCTTGTATTGCATATTAGGATAGTCTGTATGTCCTGTGTTTGTGAGCGACTACAATTCTCAGGACTCTGTTAATATCGTGACGGACTAGCCGGTCGTGATAGGGTCGCGGCGTATCTGGCCGCTGCGACTTTACCCGAGATCTGTTAGTCACCTTGTTTTGTCTTTGCTTAGACATTGCATACATTTTAGGCACCTAGGCCCATGCATACACTACTCATCCCATTGTTTAGGTCTTCCCCCTTGGTTGAGTGAGTCCTCTCACCTGCGAGCACTCGTGGGTTGACTAGGGCCGCCTTTCGAGGACCTCCGTAAGTCCCCGTGACTGTACGCACGTTGTGGATCGCCGAGCAGGTTATACCCGTTGTACCCTTAGTTTGAGCCATCCCCACGTGTGAGTTGTGTGCCATCTTTAGTCGCACTGAAGGACTTAAGTTCATACATGTTAGGGTCCCGTTTGACCGAGTGATACTCCATTAATCAATCCAATTAAAGGTCAAGTGTGCTTTAAAATTTGGGCGTTAATCATGATAACTCAAGTGCTTTTGATGCATCCCCTCTCATCTCGTAGTCCCTTCTTGTTGTGATAGAGTCTAAGCCTTGTCTGGTGTTTGTATCATCTCCCATAATTGTCTAGGGGGCGGTGTATGCGTCGTTGTCTAGGTATATATCGAGTCAGCCTCCTCTGTTTGTCATGTTATATCATAATCCTCTATTCGGTATGGATCAATTCTGGGTCCTTGCCGATAATGCCTTGCCCATTGGGCTCCTTGAGGATGTGGGCAACCCTCTACGGTCGTCCTCTCCTCGAGCACAATCAACCCCCTCTTGTCATCGGAGTCAATCCCGCCCTCCTTCTCCTCCAGGGGCAGATGACCCCCATTCTCAATTTAGTCAGCTCCTCCCTCATCTCACCCTGGACCAAGTCCGTGAGTTCCTGGCCGCTGCCAAAGGCAAGCGTCCTTTATCTCCTCCCACCCACGGTTCTACCCAATAAGCAGCTTCCTCCGCTCCGGGTATTTCAGTGCCATACGTACCCTCCGTGGTGGCAATCCTACACCCCTCCGTCCGCGGGCTATTCACTTTTCTGAGCCCAGTAATTTCCCGCTGCAGGATGTTCGGCCCCATCCCCTTCGCTCTCCTCATTCTATAGAGCCCGATCTGTTCCCATCCCCGCGAAAAGTCTTACTCCTTAGAACACCCCCGCTCCCTCATCCTACTCATCATGTCTCGTCCCCCTCCGACTTCCTTGCGGAGTGGACACCATGAAGAAGGAGCTCCATGACTTAAGGAGACAATTGGACCCGCGAAAAGCCGCAGACATTCCCCTTCCATCTTTCCAATACCTCCGCGTCCCACCTCAGTCAGAACTCCCTATTTTTGGCGTTACTCTGGGGTAGGAGACCCCTATGTTCATTTAAAAGATTTTGTGTATGAGGCTGCCCCGCACAAGTACGACCGCCACCTTATGGCGTACTTGTTTTGAAAATCATTGGATGGTCCGGCCCTCGAGTGGTTCTATTCTTTACCACCCGAGGAAGCCGAGGATTTTCAGATAGTCCAAGAAAGGTTCTTACAGCAGTTTTAGGATCGGGTCGGACCCGAGTACTCTTTTGTTGATCTAGTGGCTGAAAAAATGAAGCCTGATGAAGAATTTTCTGTCTATGCCGACAGATGGCGTGCCTTGGCTGCTAACCCATGACGGAAGAGGAAAAGGTCAAGTTTCTGATTTCCAATGCCACTCCCACCTACTGTGCCATCCTAGCCATGAACGACATTACTACCATGCACCAATTGCATAGCCGAGCTCGTTTTATCCAGACCCAACTCAAGGATTCGCCCATCCACTCTATGTTTGAGGCCCCTAAATCCCGCTTATCCCAAGAAGTCCCAGGACCTGTTACTAAGGGAATCCAACCAATGAGCAGGTAAGTGCAGTGAATAACCCTCAAGGCCCGGTGGGTAGGGCACCCTTTAATCAGCAACCCCCAGCCCTGGAACAATAGACAACCGCCTCCTCAAAACCAGAACCCTCAGCAGGATCAGCGCCAGTATAACCAAGTCCCTCCACCACAAAATGGCTATGCTCCTAGAAGCCCAATGGCCCAAGAGATCTCAATACCCTCCTCTTCTAGAAACCCTAGACGACATCTTTGTACCCTCATGTCTCTTAATGCCCTTAGACTCCCTCTCGAGAAAGCCAAACTGGAACATGGCAGCGGACCAAACAAAGTACTGTGTGTACCACTGCCATCGGGCCATAATGTGTCAGATTGCTTCCATTTCGGGACATTATATATGACCTCCATGAGCCAGAACCAATCGATTGGGCTGAGATGAAGAGGTTGATGCAGACACTGAGGGACCAACAGGGTCAAAGACACAGGCAGCAGCAGCAGCAGGCGACAGCAGCCACAGCAACAGCAGCAACAATTCCAGCAACAACAACAGTAGTTTCAGCAACCCTTCCAGCAGCAACAGCCACAACACCCCAGCAGCCAGCCAATGACCTCGGCATAATCCGCAATCCTATATGCCGCAACATCAGCCCGCTCCAAATCCTCAGCCTGCTCCCACCACCTCCTCCACCCGCTCAAGTTAATCCTGTCATCCACCATCCACCCAGCAGCCCGCATGGGCCTACGACGATGAAGTAGGCCAACTTTTGACCATCTCTCACACCACACCTACCACACCCACTGTTGCTACCCTTACCCTCACCTCTCCGTAACACTCCTCTCATGCCACCCATCACTCCATCACCTCATAACACTCCTTTCTCACCTGCACCAGCGCCCATACTAGCCACCCCTCCATCATTGACACCACCCACCCCCACTTCACCACAACCTCGCCCTAAGGAGTGGGCGTATGTTCTACCAGATGTACCCTAATACATCTGTGTTAATGCCGGGTCAGCCAACCCAACATCCAACAACAATCAACACAACAGCAAGATAGCGAGGAGATAGATCCAGTTCCCGGGTACCTAATAGACATATTAAGCATCTGGATCAGACTCCTGCAAAAATATCAATCCTTGAATTGATCAAGAGGTCTCAGACCCACCAAGATGCATTGAGGGCTTTTTTACAAAGGGTTATGGTAAGTGAGGATATGAACCCTGATAATTTCCATATGTACTCTCTATCATCAACAAAGGGCCAACAATCACTTTCATAGACGGTGAGCTAGCTCCTTCTGAAGCCAGAAGGATGCCCTTATGTTTGACTCTGACGATAAATAAAGTGGCTGTCGATGCCACTTTAATTGATACTGGGGCTTCTATAAATGTGTGCCCTTTGAGCACTTTGACGGTGTGCAATATCTCTGAGTGCCGCTTGCAACCCACTCCCACCACCATAGCGGCATATGACAATTCTCGGTGGGCTTGCCACGGTGTTATCTATCTACAAGTGGAGCTAGGCCCACTTGTCATGACAGTGGACTTTTAGGTGTTAGACATTGATCCGACCTACAAGGCAATTCTGGTCGCCCATGGATTGAGGCGTTAGGGGCAGTCCCCTCTACAGCCCTCAGTGCTTTAAATTTCCATTCTAAGGGCGTATAGTAAAAGTCAAAAGTGCAACAACTACACATACAGTGGAGGCCATTGAGAAAATCATGCCAGCAGTCTGGCCGTCTAATAAGCCCATCATTTTTGTGCTTGATGTGAATCACCCTTGGGTTTACACTTTCTCTTCCAGTCATCAGATTGTATCCCTATCATTAGCAACTATTAGAAAGCGCATACCGGCAGGTGCCAAGGGCTGGGATATCATGGTCAAATCGGTTACCAGCCGGGGAAAGGTCTTGGAGCTCATCTCCAAGGAAGGACGAAAGCCATCACATGCTCAAAGCAAATGACAAGACGTGGCTTAGGATACCAACAAGGACTCAAGTCATGGACAACACATTCATTCACAACAAAGTCAGATCAAGAGCCCCTCACCTGAACGTTTATACGACCATTTTATTAGGGGACCCATCCAACCAGGATACAACATTGTCACAATAGAGGCTGCGACATCAGCATATCAAGCTTTCGAGGCCCAGAGGCCCAGCAAAAAGAGAAGGCCTGAAGAAACAGGGGCAGAAGAACAAGATTTGGAAGACCTAATCTCAGCCATTAGTTTCCTGTTCAAGGAGGACAACACTCTACAGTCCCGATAGCAGAGGCAGAAGAACAACAGCTCGAAGACCTTGTCTCGGCAGTCAGACAGTTATTCAGTGAGAACAGCTTTCATACTCTCCAACAGTGGAACGGTTAGTATCAGCAATCACCACCAAGCGACAGTTGTTTGGACCTGGTGAAGATTTTGAAGTCATAAACCCTATCAATCCAACAAAGGAGTTCTAGCCAGGTATCTCCGGCCTCCTAGTCATTTTGTATCTTCCATCCTTGTTTATAATTCGCTTTCATCCCTTCTTCTCCCCCTCTTATCCTCCAATTCTCCCCTGACGCTCTCAAAGCGTTAACTATTTCTTCGTCCTTTTCACTATTTTCTTTAATGGCTCAGTGTTGACCTTTCCCACGCCTTCACATGTAGGATTGTTTATTTCTTTCCTCAGTTTAATAATTATAAAAAATCAAAAATAAAAAATAAAAAATGGGTGTGCTTCCTCCCTTCAATCCCCTCATCAATCGGACGGCGATCCCCGTCTTCTCTCCCTTTTATTGGACGGCGATCCCCGTGTTTCCCTCCTTCCCCTTTCATCAGACGTGATCCCTGTCCTTCTTCTCCTTCCCAACACTAGTTCCCCGCTCTTGACGGCGATCCCCATCCTTTTCTGCTACCATTACCTTTGCTTGACGGTGATCCCCATCATCTGCGTTTCTCAGCTTCGGACGACAATCTCTGTCCTGGTTCTCCCTTGCTTTCGACGGCAATCCCTGTCACCCGTGCACTCTTTCGTTTCCTCGACAGCAATCCCGTCACTCTCTCCTCCTCCTTGGTGGCGATCCCCGTCTTTCCCTTCCTTTTGCTCGAGCCGCAACCTACGCCCACTAACCACCATGGTCATTTTGGGCGATCTGAGTGAGGGGCCTTCTGTCCCCTGCACCCCAACTTTGCTGCGGGCGGGCACCTAAGCTCGGGTGGCCCGCCTCCACCTCCAGATCCATCGGAGGACTGGGGCGGCCTTGCCGCACATGTCTCTTTCCCTTCCAATAATCCTCTGGACATTTCTCCAGAGCTTCCTGTAAATATCAGCCCTAGTTTAGACTCAAAGGTAGAATCTAGCGAGCCCCCGTCCCCGACTAAGAAGAGCAAGGGTAGTGGCATACCCCGTAGGTATTTGTTAGATCTGGCGCAAAGGTGTGGCGCTTTTTAGCTATTGAAGAGTTTGCCCAAGAAGCAATGGTTTTGAATATAGAAGCTCAGCATGAAGAGGACGGGACTAGACGATGGGTTGGAGTATATGAAATCTTGACTAAGGAAGACCCAGTGGATGAAGAAGAGGGTGAGATAGAGGACGCTGTCGACATGTATGCAAGGGGCATGAGAAGATTTGACGAGCCTACATCGGCAGTGGACGAGCCCACCAAAGAGGTAAATGTTGGAACAGAAGAGACCCTAGGCACTTGACTATAGCTCCAGTCTCCCTCCTGAGGAAGAAGAGGTGCTCATAGAAATGCTAGGGAGTTCAAAGATTCTTTTGCCTGGTCGTATGACAACATGCCTTGCATTGACCCCGAATTGGTGCAACATAGGTTAATTTTGAAGCCAGGGGCAGTTGTCGTTAAGCAAAAATTGAGGCGTTTCCTCCCCCACATTGCTTTAAAGATGAAAGAGGAGATGATAAGCTACACAAAGCCAAGTTCATCCGTGTAGTCCTCTATCCCTTGTGGGTGGCAAACATAGTCCCAATAATGAAGAAGGGTGGAAGAGTGCGAATTTGCATTGATTTTCGGGACTTGAATAAGGCATGTCCAAAAGACGATTTCCCTTTCCCACTTATCAAAGGGCAATGTTAGCTATCTTCCACAATATGATTCATATAGATGTTGAAGTGTACGTGGACGATATTTGGTGAAGTCTCGGACTCGAAGAGACACTCCTCCGTGTTTGCCAAAGTTTCCGCTGCGCACGAGAATATCAATTGAAGATGAATCCAAAGAAGTGTGTGTTTGGGTTTCTTCAAGCAAATTGCTAGGGTTCATAGTCAGCATGCGGGGGATTCAAATAGACCGCACAAGGCCAAGGCAATTAATGAGATGCCTCCTCCTAAGAGTATATCTGAGCTTCGAGGTTTGATTGGTCGACTTCAGTTCATAAAGAGATTCATATCTCAGCACTCCCAAAGATGTCGGCCTTTCTATGAACTGTTGAAAGAAGGGTTAATTTGAATGGAACGCCAAATGTCAAGAAGCCTTCGATGAACTCAAGAGTTATCTCATGAATCCGCCCGTGTTGCAGGCGCCTGTCCCTAGGAAACCCTTAATCCTATATCTGTCTACAATTGAGGACTCCCTAGGAGCTGTCCTTGCGCAACATGGACTCTGGCAAAGAAAGGACAGTTTATTACCTATCTAGGCTCTTCAATCCTTCCGAGCTCAAACTCACCACAATGGAGAAAACATGTGCAGCGCTAGTATGGGTAGTGCAGAAATTGAGCACTACTTCCTAGCCCATAGGGTGAGTTTGATTTCTAGAATGGATCCTATTAGGTATCTCCTAGAGAAGCCAGTCCTCGTCGACAGATTGGCGCGCTGGCAGAGCTCCTATCTCAATTCTATATCACCTTTGTAGTCCATAATCTAATAGGGTATGTGCCATTGCCGAGCACCTTGCTCACCTTCCTCTCCTCACAGTGACACGGTTCAAGAGGATTTCCCTGATGAAAACCTGTCACTCATCTCTCGTGATCCCTTCTGGTCGCTCCATTTTGATGGAGCTCTCAATTTAGGAGGGACGGGCATAGGTGCTGTCTTGCTCACCCAGAAGGGATCACCATTCCACTTGCATATCAACTCCAGTTCCCTGCCACCAACAATGTCCCCGAGTATGAAGCTCTCCTAGCTGGTCTTAAGCTTGCCTATCTTTTAGGCGCACACCATCTCAAGATCATAGGAGACTCTCAGCTCGTTCTTCGGCAGGTCCTTTCTACCTACCGTACTCGTGACCCCAAGCTCAAGCCCTATCAAGATCTGGTCACACTCCTAGCCAAGCAATTTGCAAACTCATTTACATTCAACCCCTCGCTCTCAGAATATCTGGCCGATGCCCTTGCATCCTGGCCCATCTCTCTCTTTCCCTCTCACCGCAGTGCTGAGACAATCATTGTTCAAAGATTAGAAGCTCTCCACCCAGGACCCTTGGTTCATAACCTTAGGAGCTCTTAATCTTAAAGGTAGAGAGAAGAGAAGCGAAGGAAATAAGGCTTGTAGAACTAGGAGAAAATGGCAGAAGAAAGGTCATAGTACCATGAGATTGGTTGTATTGTAGAGACGTACTTCCCAAAAGAAGCAGAAGCAAAGATAGGAGGGCCATTCGTAGAGCAGCGTTAAGATATACCATTGTTAGAGAAATGTTGTACAGATGCGCCTCTAAATGGAATGCTCCTCAGATGTTTGTCGAACGAAGAAGCCTGGATGGTAGTGGAAGGAGCCCACTCCACTCTAGTGAGTGTGGAGGGCATGTGAATAGTCAAATGTTGGCTAAGAATTCTTAGGCGGGCTATTACTGGCCAACCTTAGAAGAAGACTGTGCCATCTATGTCCGTAGATGTGTCAAGTGCCATGTTCATGCCAACAAAATCCATGCTCCGTCTTCCTCTTTGCATTCACTATCTTCCCCTTGGCCTTTCTCCATGTAGGCTTTTGATATCATCGGGCCTCTTGGTGATCCTAACACTCAAGTGAAACAAAAATCCTTCATTCTTACTACCACTGAGTACTTCACCAAGTGGGCTGAAGCTGAGACGTTCACAGAAATCAAAGGCGGTCGGCCTCCCGCATCTCATCTGCTATGCAGGGCCTGGGTGAGTGCAGGATCCGCCTCATCCTGTCCACAACTAGCACCTCACCAAAACCCATCCCCTCCAACCTCTCTCTCTGAAAGCCGAGAAGGCTAAGTAGACAGCTAGCACCATGAGCCAGGAGACTCGAGCCACTCATTTCTCCCTCCAAGCACAAGTCAGTCAAAATCAGTTAAAAACCCCTCAGCTGAATTCTCGGTTGCTATGCGGTGGTCTACTGGGCCGCGACCATGTCGCGACGCCTCGAGCGACGCGACCTGGTCGCGCTGCTCTACTGAGCTGTGACCATGTCGCGGAATCTTTCGCTGATGCGACATGGTCGCACCCCATCGACCCGTCGCGACACCTGGTGTCGCGATGGGCCGATCTATCGCATTCTCAGGCGCAGACTGGCCGGAGCTTCCCTTGTCTAGAAGTTATTTCTTTGGGCATCTCGCCCTACATCCGCCCTCTAGGGGCCTCCTCACCCTTTCCCATGCATCAATCAAGGGTTTCAGGATCGTTTTGACTTACCACTTCATGGCGTCATGGTCGCACCCCTCGACCCGTCGCGACCCTGGTTGTCGCGATGGGCCGATCTATCGCATTCTCAGGCGCAGACTGGCCGGAGCTTCCCTTGTCTAGAAGTTATTTCTTTGGGCATCTCGCCCTACATCCGCCCTCTAGGGGCCTCCTCACCCT
>CM024756.1:88684615-88751668 GCA_014218235.1 Colocasia esculenta | reverse complement strand
GTTATTTTGACATAAACCATGTGCCATACTTCTCTTGTTGTTTAAAAGAATAGCATGAATGTGATGTGTGTAGGATGCACCAATGAGTGCTTGCTGGGTCTTTGTGAAGACTCATACTTGCTTAACATACAAGTGAGACAGGTGTCTCCGTGCTTGAGGAGGACATTGTAAGGAGCGACTCTGAGCTAGAGGAGTAGTTGTGCTTGTGGAGACTATTTGCTAGATTGTACTTTCTTCATTAGTATGTGGACAATGACGTTATGTTATGGACTTGTATAATTATGGACATTGGGTATTTACATTGCTACTATATAGACTGTGAAATGTGTGAATGATGATGGAATAAGATTATCTTTTAATTCCATTGTACTTCTTTTGTTATTTATGTACATCTCTACCTACTGTGTTGTGTTGGGTACATGTCCCACTGTGATGGCGCACTTTATAACGATGTGGATTGGTATAGAGTAAGTATAAAGAGGGTTGTTACAGGAACTCACACCAGTGATTCCTACATCCTCCCCTTACACAGTGAGGCTTCACTACTCAACCCGAGTACAACACACACTAGAGCACGACGACTCAAACACCCTTGAGCTCGACGGCTCAACACATACTGTTAGTACGGACTCACAAACTGAGCACGATGGCTCAAACACCACAGTGAATGCAATGACTCACAAACTATAGCACAATGGCTCGCACCACACAGTGAGTACGATGACTCACACACTAAGCACGACGGCTCAAACACAACCGGAGCACGACGACTCCAACTGAGCCGACAACTAACATAAGCTAGATCAAAGCATAAGAGATCAGATCCTCTAGCAATGATCTGATTCCAGACTCAATCGTACACAGAAATCTGCACACAAACTTCATGTACAGATCTCACATACGAAAGTGAGATGAACACTCCAAGAAATAAGTGAAATAGATGTGGGTTGGATGTTCCTCGGTCAAGAAGTCTTGCAGAAGCTAGAATTGAAGAGCCTTGAAGGAATTTGATGGAGATCCTCTTTGATCCACGATGCTCTGTTTTTAGATCTATTGCTCTGCACAATTCCTTCTTCTTCCTCTGCTGCTTTTCTTCTTGGGCTGCTCCTCTTTCAGCACTTCAGAAGTTCTTTCATTGCTTGACCTTGATCCCCACGTCCTCTTGGATGGAATCGATGGGTTCCGAGGGATGGATGCTCCAAATGACATAAAAGACCCTTTATAAGGCTCTGTGCAGTCCCAAATATGTGAAAGAGATGTGCACAAAAACCTAGACTGCACCCTGGGCTGCCACGTGTCCAAAAGATCTTTACCACACCACCTAGATGAAAGTGCAATTGGTAATTATAGCATCTTCCATAAAGATCTCAGAAAGAGATCATAGCCGTTGGATATCATCCTCTACATAATTCTGGGTTTGCACAAGAAAGAGAGTCGACCTCATTTTTCAAGAGAGTCGACCTACTGGCAAAACATCAATTCAGAGCTTACTCAGAACACTAGTGTCGACCTGACAGACACTTAGTTTCGACCTGATAATAGGTAGAGTCGACCTGATCAACAGACAGAGTCGACCCTCCTGTGTATATCTCCAAAAAGGGTTCACTAGATAGAAACTAGTATCGACCTCACTCTCAGCCAGAGTCGACCTGACTGGCAGCTTGTTCTTCAGGAACTTGCTGGGGCAGACTTTGAGAGTCGACTTGTCTATTAGATAGAGTTGACCTGTCTGACTTTTTTTCAGGAGCTTTCTGGGCAGTCTGGTAGAATCGACATGTCTGTCAACTCGGGTCAACATACTTGGTATAAACTTTGTAAACCGTACAAATGAAGAGTAGACCATCAAAAATGTCATTAACAGTAAGGTATGAAATATAAATATCAAGAACATGTTGTTTGAGCATTATTGTGATATATTCAATATGTACAATATGTAATCAAAATTAAAATATGAGTGATGTTCATTGGTCATCATTAAAAATCATCATAAGAGATTCCAATACACACTCAACACACAATCTCCCCCTTTTTGATGATGACAAAAACAAATACTCAACTTGGTCTCTTCATGCTCCCCTTGACTGCAGTTTCTCCTACAACCTGCACTTCTCCAATTTCTCAAACAATTACCAAATTCTCCATATTCTCCCCAAAGCATAATGATGGCATCAAACCAATTCTCCCCCTTTTTGACAGCATCAAAAAGATAGTCATGAAAACTAAGAGGTAGGAGTTCAGAAAGGAAGTGGTAAGAAAACGATGTTCAGAAATGATCAAAATAAATGGACAAAGTGAGATTGACAAATGAGAGAGATTATTATGTTTTGATTGTGCATGAAAGTTTAATCACAATGACACACTCAACATAACGTATAGCAAATATAACGATTTGAATGTAGTTAAAAATAATGATGTAAATGTGAATGAAAGTGACCTATGTGAGTGAACAAAAGTATTCAACAAGTTAGAAGCTTTAAATGTAACACAATGTAGAATAGTAAGGCTAAACTCAGTATACATGAACTTTAGTAAGGTCTTAAACTTTTCTATCCTATTTTGTTGAATTCTTTTCAATTTTGAGCTGGGAAAGAATACAAGAATAAATTAGTTAAATCTCACTTTTCAGTGCATGAGATCACATTTACCAGATGCAAGACCTCCTGATTACTCAGTGGTTTAACTTTCAGTATCTTATAGAGAGTTGAATATTTTGTTTCTCACTTTTTGACGTGAAATAAATCACTTTTTAGGTGAAATGACCCAGTTACTCAATGGTTCAAGAATTTGTATTGCTTTGTTTGTATCTTTCCAGATTGTTGTTCATTTTCTTTTAATGTTTCTGCTGGATTTGTTTGCTTTGACCAGACAAGTCATGGTTATGAATGTAGAGAAACTATTATGAACATGTGGTAAAAGTAAAGCTTAAACTTGCATATGTTAGATATTAATGCAACTCATGTGTCTATAAGTGTTTTGCAAATCATTTTAAAGACATTCAGTATTAAGATAGCACAACTTTCATATGAAAATGAATCTTTGGGAGTAACTAAATGCACAATTAGTTCGTTTAAATGTATTAAGTCTCTCATACGAAATAGCACTAAGACTCAAAACTTTGATAAATTGGAGCTCAAGATTGACAACTAGTGTCAAGAATTCTGATACCAGATAAGAGAGGAATTGACAAAGAGTACAATTTCTGATATCAAATGACTCCCCTTATCATGAATCTCCCCTTGACATGGTGACCATGAAAATTATTGAAAAATGAGGAATTCAATGAATTGAAAGTAAATAACTGATACCAAAATGAGAGTAGAAGTAATAGGAGTTTTTTATTGAAAAGCAAAGCTCCCCCTCAACAGTTCCATATAAAGGCTCTTGATACTTGGCAGAGACATATACTCATGCATAGTGAAAGTGCCCAGACAAGCTTAACATGCCTTTCTTCAAATCACTATTTGATATACTAAGAATGTCAATGCACTGTGAGAAGTGAGAATTTATTTGCAAGAACAAGAAGGCTTTTATTTGATAAACTCAAAGATTTTATTTTCAAACAAAAGATGGAAGAGATCAATGATGTGGAAGTTTGCACAAACCAAGCTCTTCTCCTTGAAGATGAAAATCTATTTTCTGGAGAAGCTTAGTGAAAATATAAGCAATCCATTTTTTAGTTTCAATGAAGTGAAGCTTAAAGATTTCTTAGCAACCTCATCCTTAGAAAATAGTGCCTTATTTTAATGTGTTTTGTTCGTGAATACTGAATTGGGTTTTTAGACAAATTAATAACACTGTGTTATCACACAAAATAGGAATACAACCCAATTTGTGATTATAGTCTAGGAGCTAATGTTTTACCCAAGAACTTGAGTGCCACAACAACCAGCCGACATATTCAGCCTCTGTAGTGGATAGAGCTACTGAATGTTGCTTCTTAGAAGCCCAAGAAATTAGGCATCCACCTAGATATAAACACAATTCACTAGTACTTTTTCTATCAAGCTTACAACCAGCATAATCACCATCACAATAAGCAATTAGTCTACTTTGCAGCCAGCAGGAAACCATATTCAAGTTCACATGTTCCAACAAGATTTTAAAAATCTTTTGACAGCTAACATATGACTTTCTTTAGGATTGGCTTGAAATCTAGAACACATGCACACACTAAATTGAATATCAGGTTAGAGTTGTGCGAAAAGTAGAGAGCTAATTATACCTCTGTAGGTCTTTGGATCTACTGACTTACCAAAAAATCTTCCTCTAATCCTACTTTATCGCCATTAGTGTGCTTGAGTGCTTGAGGTGCTGAAAGTCCTTTCACATATTTTGTTTGACTTATAAAAATCCCTTCACTGGTTTGATGTACCTGCAATCCCAAAAATAATGTAAGTCACCCATCAAACTCATTTCAAATTCACTTTTCATATGATCAGCAAATTCAGTGCACAGGGCTTTGTTAGACCTAAAAATTATGTCATCAACATAGATTTTGGACAACAATAATTTGATTATTGACAATTCTTGTAAACAAAGTTTGGTCTACACTCCCTCTTGTGTATCCTTATTCAATAAAAATGAGCTCAGGCGGTCATACCAAGCTCTTGGAGCTTGCTTAAGACCATAAAGAGCCTTATTATTAACTTTGAAAACATGATTAGCTATTTTTCATTTTCAAATCTGGAAGGTTGTTCTACAAAAATATTTTCTTTGATGTAGCCATCAAGAAATCACTTTTTACATCCATTTGATTAACTTTAAATTTCAAGGATGATGGCAAAAGCAAGAAATATTCTCACAGCTTCTGGTATAGATACAGGGCATATGATTCTTCAAAGTCATACCAAACTCTTGATGTACCCTGGCAACTAGTCTAGCTTATTCCTAACAACCTGATCATTTTCATTCAATTTATTTCTGAATAACCATCTAGTGCCAATCACATATTGATCACTAGGTCTGGGTACTAATTCCCACACTTGATTTTTGTCAAATTGATGAAGTTCATCATGCATTGCATTAATCCAATCCTCACTAGTTAGAGCTTCATCAATGGACTTAGGTTCAATTTGGGAAATTAGTGCCAGTGGGTCTTCATTTAATGCATTCAGAAAAGATGATCTAGTTCTAACTCTATATCCCATCACAACTACATTCTCAATTGGATGATCTCTTAAAAATCTATTTTTATGGATTACCTCTGGGGTCCATTTAGTTCTAGAAATATTACCTGATCCACTTGTGGTAGGTGATTGATTGTCCAGATTTTCTAATGAATCTCCATTCGCTTCAATAATTGGTGAAGATTTGACAATGAAGTCATCTTCTTCATTATTTTGAGGACCCTGCAAGATGTAGAGTCATCAGTCTGATATGAATTTTCATCAAAAACTACATGTGGAGATTCTTCCACAGTTTATTCTTGAGAATGTAAACTCTATAGCTATAGTAATTTCTGAATAACCTAGGAAAAGGGATTCAAGGCTTTTGGCATCAAATTATCAAGATTTTCATTATTGTTATTATGTACAAAGCACTTGCAACCAAAACTTTAAAGTAAGACAAAGTTGGCTTTTTATTTTTTAAAAGTTCATAGGGGGTTTTTCTAATTTTTGGTCTGACAAGTGCTCTGTCCAAAATATGATTTGTTGTATTCACAGCTTCAGCCCAGAAGGATTTGGGCAATTTACTTTCCAAGAGCATGGATCAAGCCATTTCCACCAGAGTTCTATTCTTCCTTTCCACTACTCCATTTTGTTCTGGAGTTCTTGGAGAAGAGAATCTATGGAAAATGTTCAGTTCAGCACACAAATCTGAAAAAACTATGTTCTCAAATTCTCCCCCATGATCAGTCAAAATGGATTTGATTTTATGTGAAAAACCCATTAAGGCAGTGCTATAGAATGTCCTGAATTCTAGACAAGCATCACTTTTGTAAGATATAAAGATAACCCAAGTGTATCTAGTAAGATCATCAATGATGACAAATCCATATCTTTTGCCACTAAGACTGAGAATTCTTGTTGGCCTAAAAAGGTCCATATGAAGTAATTCTAGTGGCTTAGAAGTAAGTACATCATTGAAAATTTAAAAAGATTTGTTGGTTTGTTTTCCTTGAGCACATATCCCACAAAGTTGATTTTCAACATTTGGAAAAGATTCAGAAAGTCCTTTAACCAGATTTAGCCTTAAGAGTTTATTTATGTGTTGAACTTGCATGACCAAGTCTTTTGTGCCATGTCCATGCAATTTCACTTTTATTAGCAACCAACAAATGTTTTCAGCAAAGTTTTTATCAAGATTGATCATGTAGACATTGTTTTCTCTTTTTCTAAAGATTTATTTTTTCAGATGAAGAGAAGAATCAGGTATTTTGCAAAAGTCTGATTCAAAAAACAACTTTGTGACCCTTGTCACCAATTGGCTAATGCTCAAAAGATTTATTCAGACCATCAACTAACAGAACATTTTCAATTGAGTTTGAGGAAGATTTACCAACCTTTCTAGATCCAATTATTTTTCCTTGTTTTTTACCTCCAAAAGTAACAGATCCTCCTTCCTTTTAATCAGCAATGAGAAACTTTGTTCTGTCTCCATCATGTGTCGTGAACACCCACTGTCAAGAAACCACACATTGGAGTGGGCGCACGACCTTCCTGCACAAATCAGAACAGAGAAGAAAAGTTTTGGGTACCAAACATTGTTGGGACCATCAATTTGTTTGAGCAAAAATAAAAGTCTTTTCTAATCCATACTTGAGTGTTTTTGTTTTTTTATTTTTTCAGAAATGATTTCCCTTTTGGTATTTAACATTCTGATTTGGAATGAAAAACCAGTGTTTTTCCTTTCATAAGGAGGGAAATTATGCATTTGAAATGATTGTCATGTATGGAAATCCATACTAGAATTTGTTGATATCTTGGAAACTTTGGATAGAAAGATTTTGAATGGTACCAATGAGGATTCGATACCTGATTTTAAGAATGATCTAATTGGATTGATATGATGTCTTGGATCTCAAATAATCCGATGAAAGTGTGGTTTTATGTTTTTTATAAATTTATAGATTTTTAATTGAATTTTTATGAAAACATTCTTTTTGTTGAAAGAAACGGATAGGTGGACCTATGATGAGATGTGTCGACTCAGTGGCCACAGATTTCAATTATCGTTAACTGTGTCAACTGAAAGGTTGCGGAATTATCAAATATGGTAATCTAGAAGGGGGGTTGAATAGATTACTATCAATTAAAAATTTACTATGACCTTCTTTTAATGAAAACATAGACTTTTGAAACTGTAACAAAATTTAAGCTAAACTTAGATGTGTGTTAGTTGTAGGTAGATGGAGTAGCAACTCATTCAGCGTGTGTAAAACAACGTGCCTACCAAACATCTATCGTAAATACGTGCAAACCACAGGACACGATGTTTTAAGGTGGTTCGGAGTACACAACTTGTGTATCCTACGTCCACGTCCACACACACACGCAGAAACAACTGCTTATGAGCTGGTTCACGACTACAACTCACACACACGAGTTGTCTGATGTGAAACCATGATCAGAACAACACAAACCACGTGAATCAAGCACAAGAACGCTTGGAACACCACCACACACACAGAAGTATGAGAAAATAGAGACAGAGAAGAGTTCGGAGTTGAAAGAACAAATCCTGATTCACAGACGAACTGGCTTCACCTCTGCTTGGATGAAGGATCTTCCTTTCCCTGGGCGGTAGGTTGAAGTAGAGTAGAAGGTGGAGGCTTTTTGTCTTGGGATTTGCTTAGGGTTTGATGGTATGTCCTCTTACTGCAAAATAACCCCATATGTCCTATATATGGGTGTCCAAATATGGAGAGACGTGTGACAGAATCACCCAAAACATGGATCATATCTTGGACATCGGAGCTTTCCAAAACTACGTCTGTCGACAGGCGACATGTTGCTGTCGACAACTACTGCCCAGTTCTGGCTTTCATGTTTCTGGAACACTAGATCTGTCGACAGATATTGTCTTGTTGTCGACAGGCACACTTCATCTGTCGACAGGAGCATATTGGCTGTCACAGGTACTGCTTTCTGTGTGCTTCCAGAACCTTGTTTTGTTCTGTCATGTCTATCTGTTGACAGGGGATTTCTTGGCTGTCGACAGATGATCACTTGAAGTTACTTTCTTGTTCTTTTTCACCTGAATCTTGTTGCTTGGCTTATATGCATTCATACCTACATTAAAAGACATTTTAAGTGAGATGTAATGAATACATAGGTGATCATCTTGACACTTGATCATGTCATTCATGTCCTTAACAATAGGTCAATGTACCATCATCAATTGCAATGTTCATTAAAAAACACATCATCAAAAATATTAAGGCACAAGTAAACCCAACATTCTCCCCCTTTTTGATGATGACAAAATTTCAATTTATGCATATTGATGATTTCTCCCCCTTTTGACAACATTCAAAAAGACACATTATGCACACATGGATAAGATGTAAGCAAAGGAACTGAGGTTTTTCATTCATTAACATGCCAGACACTCAGGTACAAAAGACGACCATTGCATGACATAAAGTGAAAGCATTAGAAGGAAAGATACATGACTGATGCAAATCTTAGTGACCCAGTACCCAATCTAGAACGATGACCTAGATAACCCAATGACTCTCTAGACATCGTCATTCCCTGGTACATCGGGATGACGAAAGCTATGAAAATCAGTAGAGAGCCTGGCAAGCTGGTCTTGTAACTGCACTGTGTGTTGGCCAGTGTATCCATTCTCATATCCACATGATCGAGACGGGTGTTGAGATGCTCAAAACCCATGGTGAATTGGAGTTGCAATTGGCCATCTGACCAGCAATGAAATCCCGAAGAGAGGGAGGTTGTTCCGTTGTGCAGCATCAGCAGGATCATCTCCCTGAGCATCCATGGGCTCTGCCTGGGAGTCTTCATCATCACCTTCATCAGCAGTAGATTCTTCCTCAACATTTGGAGCTTGACCCTTGAGAGTCTTGGTCACTACCCCATCCACAAATTTGTAGCCCATCCGATGCACCGCAGTAAGATCAAAAGAACTTCTGGACTTGAGTTTGATGCACTCGGAGTCAGAGATGGGAATGCCAATAAAAGATAGGAGGGATGTAATAGGACATGCATATGGCATTGACCTCTTGGTGTTAGTGAAACATTGCTTAATGAGGTCTACCATGATGTTAGGAAGATTGATTTGTTCACTTCAGAAAGTAGTGGAAGAGGGACTTGTGGACTGTAGTAACGAGTTCCTACTTCCATCTTTAGGAACAACAATAGTAGTGAAGATGTGGTGAATGAGACGATTAGTGGAGGAAAAGAATTGGCATTAAGCTTAAGATTATCAACACCAGATGATAAACATGATGGGTGATGGGAGTAGTAGTCAGAAGCAGATGAAGGTTGACAAGAATGTCCACCCGGAGTTAGGAATTTGTAGGGCACGAGAAAAAAGAGAGGGAGTGATATGAAAAGAAGTGCCCTTAACAGTGCTATACAACTCCGAGCTTACCACTGACAACTGAGGTTATTATAGAACTCCGTCACAGCTACAGTAGAATATCTGGTGTGGGAGTACACAAATTCGGTCCAGCCCTGAGTGTCGAACAGGGGTTGAAGACCAGGAAACATGTCCTCAATGGATTCAAAGTTCACGAACCGAGGTTGCACGAACTTGGTGAATGAGCCCCGGACCCTGGACGCCTGAAGGTTGCGAGGAACGAGGAGCTCCGGCAGATGATCTTCCCGATGCTTTGTCCGGCGCTCGGCTGGTGCCCTTGAACCCTCGCTGGCTTGTGGAGACTGAGGACGGCGACGAGAGGCAAGCTTCTTGGCCGGAGGAGCCATCAGAAGGGGTGATGTCAATGTGGAGAAGGCTCTGAAGGTGGAAGGGGACAGAAGGAGGAAGAAACAAGAGAGAAACAATCTCTCTTCTGTCGCCAGAGAAAGAGGGATTTGGGGAGGAGGAAGGGAGGAGAGACTTTTGGAGGTGGGAAAGGGAGGAAGGGTGCGTGGGTGCCTTTTAAAGAGGGTTGGAGAGAATTTGAAAGGGCAGGGTCCCACGAAATCCACCCTAAAAGGTCACAGTTGGACTTCCAAAAGTCACCCTGCCGCCGGCTGTCGACAGCAGCATAGGGCTGTCGACAGCTGCAGAGCAGCTGAGCCAGAAATGGTAAATTTTGAGAAATTTCACCCCATTTGAGCATGCACTTTCGTATTAAGTGGAGAACAGGTTTTAAACATATTACTAAGTGTCATGGCCACTAGTATGAGGACACAAAAGTCATTCTACAATGGTTAAGAGATAATACTTCGGGAGTCTAAGTTATGGCATTTAGAGAACCATGTTCAAGTCCCAATAAAATAAAGACAAACCCGTTGAATAAAACCATTGTAGAAAACATATGACTTAGTGGCGATGTTCATTTGGTGATTGAAGACAACATTGACATGACCCATTGACAATAGACAACCTTGTCCCTTGAGTTAAAATTTTGGAGGCTTCACTCTATTTCTTTGAATTTGATATTCTTGAACTTGACAAAAGGGATATGGAAAAAGTGATAATTAGGTTCATGTATACCTTTTGACGTGAAGGTAGACATTTGTGATGTCGATGCCCCCAGTTACTCAGTATAAAGGACCATCATATCGTTGTACAGAGATAATGGAATAATTTTGACACGAAGACAGACATTTGTGATGCCAAAGTCCCCGGTTACTCAGAAATAAACATCATTGCTCTGCCTTATCCCATATTATTTCTTTCTTGTTTGTTTGTGAAATAGGTAGCTTTTCTCCTTTTTTTTTATTAACAACCAAGGTGACTAGATATATATGGCCAAAGGGCAATGTGAAACATTAAATTCAAGCACCATTTTACTTATCAATCCATTTTAGAGATATGATGAGCCACAAGGGAAATATTCAACTGAATGAAGCGGAATTGAATTGAGTTGTTCAAGGTTTTCTAGATGACACAACCTAGATTCAGGCTCAAAATATTATGTCAAAATCATTGAGAATTAATTTGTATCTTTGACACTAGATTGGGATGACATATAGTAATGAATTCAAAGTGCTATTCTCCCCTTATGCAATGATTGTGCACATACTCATTGAAGGAAGGTGAAACATGAGCAAGATGAGACAACAATGGGGTGTCTGTCGACAGCAAGATTGTCCCTGTCGACAGCTAATGAACTTCAGGGAAAAGGTGTTCTGGGAGAGGGACAGCTGTCGACAGATGAAAGGGGCCTGTCGACAGATAATGTACTCAGTCGAAACCAGTGTTCTGGAAAGGCTTGCCTGTCGACAGCTGCAATGTGGCTGTCGACAGGTAAGTGAAAAATCAGTGTAAAGACTTGGATTTGAAATGGAATTGAAACCATCAAGTGAGGGATCAAAATACTCAAAGTATGAGATGTGTATTCTTGAGAAAATCACTCACCTAGCCTTTTCTTTACTCCCCCATAGTGTGTGCATGTGGACACAACATTTCAAGCATTTGAAACAATTGCAAACATGATATTGACAAGGAAGGCAAACACTTACTCACATGCAACATCCAAAACCATCCATGAATATTAACTTAAGTAGTAAGAGGAAATGTGTATGACAAGGATTAAAGATAATCAAGTACCCTATTTTAAGTGAATAACCTTTATGAGAATAGTGTCTATGGATACGTGGCGGAGAAAATGTCCTCACGCATAATGATAGTTTCTGAACAAGCTTAACTTGTTCTTTCACATATCACCATTTGATATACCTCATAGTCACTATTCACAAGGGTTGTTTGCCTCTGAATGTGGTATTGATTTCATTAAAACTTGCATAAGCCCAATTCTCTTCTAAGAGATGTGAATCTCTCCTCGGACAATGGTTTGGTGAAAATGTCAGCCAATTATTTTTCAGTGGGTATGAAGCTAATTTCCAAGGATTTGTTGGCTACCTCATCTCTCAAAAAGTGATGTCTTATCTCTATGTGTTTGGTCCTTGAATGTTGGATTGGGTTCTTTGAAAGGTTGATTGCACTAGTGTTGTCACATAGGATTGGTGTGCATAATATCAATGTTATAGTCACACAGTTGACTTTTTATCCATAACACTTGAGTTGCACAACTCCCTGCAGCAACATATTCTGCCTCTGCAGTTGAGAGTGCAACCGAGTGTTGCTTTTTGGATGCCCAAAACTATGCAACCACCAAGAAGTTGGCAGTACCCACTAGTGCTTTTTCTATCAATTTTACACCCAGCATAGTCAGCATCTGAGTATGAGATCAAATTAAAGCTACTTCATGCTGGATACCAAAGACCCAAATCATACGTACCTGAGAGATATCTGAAAATTCTCTTAACTGCAACCAAATGGCTTTCCTTTGGACTAGATTGGTATCTAGCACAAAGGCAAACACTGAATTGTATATCCGGTCTACTTGCAGTAAGATAAAGGAGTGAGCCAATCATACCTCGGAAGTGCTTTGCATCTACCGGTTTACCTTTCATCATTTTCAAGTTTTATGCTTGTGCTCATTGGTGTTGAGGCAGGTTTGGCTTGTTCAAACTGGAAACGCTTCAAGAGCTCCTTACATACTTTTCTTGATTAATGAAAAAGCCATCTTCAGATTGTTTAACTGCAATCCAAGGAAGAATTGTAGCTCCCCCATTAAACTCATCTCAAATTCACTGTGCATATGTTTTGAAAACTCTTCACACAGTGATGGGTTAGTGGATCCAAAATGATGTCGTCCACATAAACTTGAACAAAATGATGTGATTGTGAACTTTCTTAGTAAAGAGAGTTTGGTCCACTTTACCTCTTGAGTAGTTTTTGCTTACCAGAAATGTGCTTAGTCTGTCGTACCAAGCGCGGGGTGCCTGTTTCAATCCATAGAGAGCTTTGTGCAGTTTATATACATGGTTAGGTTTATCATGATCCTCAAATCCAGGTGGTTGAGAGACATAGACTTCCTCTTTGATGTAACCATTCAAGAAAGCATTTTAACATCCATTTGAAAAGTTTGAATTTGTTGAGCATGCATATGCTAACAAGATCCTAACTGCTTCTAGCCTAGCTACAGGAGCAAAGGATTCTTCAAAGTCCACACCAAATTCTTGATTATACCCTTTTGCTACCAGTCTAGCCTTATTTCTCACCACTTTACCCTCTTCATTCAACTTATTCCTAAAAACCCATCTTGTTCCTATGACAGAAATTTCAGGGGTTCTAGGAACGAGACTCCAGACATTATTCTTTGAAATTGTCCAAGCTCCTCATGCATAGCATCAATCCATGAATTTTCTTTTAAGGCTTCTTCAACATTTTTAGGTTCCACTTGAGAGACAAAGGCTAAATGATCTTGTTCAACTATTTGTCTAATTTAGATCTAGTTTGAACTTATCATTTACATTTCCAATCACATTATCAAGTGGATGATGTCTGGAATACCTCACATTTGTGATTGTTGAAGGACCGGGTTGATCTTGTGGAGGTGTTCTTGAGGAGGATGTGCTTGAGGAGTTCTTCTTGAGGCTCTTCCTCCTAGGATCTTTTTCAGATTCATCTTCAGTCCTATGAGAATTGAAATTGTTAGCTTTTGCAGATTTTCATCAAAAACAACATGTGGAGTCTCTTCACAGTTTTATTCTTAATATTAAACACCCTATATGCTCTAGAGTGTTCTGAGTATCCAAGAAAAATACCTTGATCACTTTTGGCCTCAAATTTGTCTAGATCAACTTTATCATTGTTATGTATAAACACTTTTGAGCCAAAAACTCTGAAATACCCAATACTGGGTTTCTTACCTTTTAGGAGTTCATAGGGAGTTTTCTTTATGACAGGTCTTACCATGGCTGTTGAGGATGTAACACGATGTGTTGACCGCTTCTGCCCAAAAAGTCCTTGCAAGTTGACTTTCGACCAGAAGGGTGCGAGCCATTTCCACCAATGTTCTGTTCTTTCTCTCCACTACTCCATTTTGTTCCGGAGTCCTTGGAGAGGAAAACAAATGTTCAATCCCGGGGTGCCTGCAGAAATCAGAAAAGGAGTTATTATCAAACTCTCCCCCGTGATCAGTGCGTATTGAGCATATCTTGTGAACGTTTCCATGCTCAATCTTATTAAAGAAATCCTCAAACAGTCTCAATGCTTCGTTTTTGTTGCAAGGAACTTTACCCAAGTGAACCTAGAGAAGTCATCTACAATGACAAAACCAAAACGTTTGCCATTGAGACTTAGTGTTCTAGTAGGTCCAAAGAGGTCCATGTGCAAAAGTTCATAAGGTTTAGAAGTGCTTACCGGTGCTTTTATTTGAAGGATTTTGGGTTTGTTTTCCCTGTGCACATGCATCACAAAAACTTTCATTTTTATTGAAGGAGATTTCAGGAAGTCCACTTACCAATTTCAGCTTCATGATCTTGTGCAATACATTGTAACTTGCATGGCCAAGCCTACGATGCCACAAGGTAAGCTCATCCTGTTTGTTTGCTACAAGACACAAGTTTTCATTTCTGGATCATCTAAGTCAATCAAATAAATGTTGTTCACCCTTTTTCCAGAAAATTTTAGACTTCCTGATTCCTTATCAATGATTTGGCATGTGTTTGATTCAAAGACAACTCTATGACCTTTATCACACAGTTGGCTTATACTAAGCAAGTTGTGATGAAGGCCATCGACTAACAGGACATTGTCTATTGAGTTAGAAGCATACTTACCAATCTTACCTGAGCCGATGATCTGACCTTTATTGTTGCCTCCGAAAATAACTTGACCTCCGTCTTTTCCACTAGCAAGCAGAATTTTTCTTTGTCGCCCGTCATGTGCCTCGAGCAGCCAGTCCAAGTACCACTTGTTTTGATTTTGGCTGCTAGGCATTCCTGCACATGTGGATCAGACAAGAGTTTTGGTACCCAAATTACTTTGGGTCCCAATGTATCATTCATGCCAAACAGTAAATGCTTCGAAATCCAAACTTGTTTGAGTTTCTGTTTATTTGGACTATTCCGGCATTGTTGTTCATTATGCCCAACTTTCTTACAGAAATTGCATGATGAGGGTTTCTCACAACAATGGGCTTTTTATTCTGAGGAACATGCATGAGCATTTTACCTTTTGTTGCCTGGTTAGCTTTCGTTTGGAAGCTTGTTTCCAGACCTGTCGACAACCCTGTTGGGGCTGTTGACAGATTTCTCAGTGTTGTTAGCAACAGCTTTGATGTTCTTGGGTTCCTGTTCTTACCCTTGGCTTGACTTTTATTGTTCTTTGAAGGGATTTGCTTGCTTGTGCTTGGGCTAGAATCAACAAGGGATGTTAACAAATTTTACCAATTACCTTTGGTTTTACAGGTTGATATCCAATCCCATGCTTTGCAACAAATACATTAGATCCCAGAATTGCATCAAGATTTTGTTTCCCTTTTACAAACCTTGTTAGATCTTCAGATTTTCCCTTAAGGTTCTCTTCAGCCTTTCTAATTTTTTCTTCACTTCATCAAGTTCATTTTGAAGAGTTTCAAGAGAGTTGGTTAGACTTTCTTTTTCTTTTTGGGTTTCTTGCAATTTCAATTTCATGCAGTCCATTTCCTCACTGTGAGCTTGCTCATCAATTTCATCATTTCAATTTCTTTATTCAAAGATGCAATTTGTTCACTATGATTGGTGCTATGAACAAGGGAATTGATTTTCTTTTTGAGTGCTTTGTTTTCAGACTTAATTCACAGAACTTTTCAAATAAAGCAGTATAAGCTTCTTCCATTCATCAATAGAATAACTTTCAAAGGAAGAGTTTACCTCGTTGGAGTCGTCACTTCTTGCCATTAGACATTGAACTTCTTCATCCCAGAGGTTGCTTCAGCATTATCATCTTCATCCTCATCACTCCAAGTAGCCATCATTGCTTTGGCTTTCTTGAAGGTGAACTTTTCTTTCTTCAGCTTCTTCTTGAGCTCAGGGCACTCTCCTCTCATGTGTCCTGTTCTTGCACTCATAGCACACAATATCAGATTTCTTGTTAGACTCAAATTTGTTTGAAGAATCTTCTTTTGAAAGGGTTTAGAGTTACCTGACCCTCTCCTTTTGAATTTCAGGAATTTCTTGAATTGTCTAGTGAGCATGGCCATTTCATCATTCTCACTATCACTAGATGTTTCAAGATCATCACTTTCCTGAAGAGCATCCTTTTGGACCTGAAGATTTTTCTTGGAAGCCTTTAAAGCAATCACTTCCTAGGATTTTCTTCAGTTTCCTTTCTTTTCACATTTATTTCATAAGTCATTAGGGAGCCAATTAGTTCATCTAATTTCATCTTTGAGAGATCTTTTGAATCCTCAATGACAGTGGCCTTAGTGTTCCATGAGGATGGAGAGACCGAAGTATCTTCCTCACTAAGTCACTTTCTGAGTATTCCTTTTTAAGACCCTTTAATCCATTTATGATTAGCATGAACCTTGCAAACATGTCAGATATGGTTTCTTCATTGCTCATCTTAAACATTTCATACTCAGAAATTAACATGCTTGCTTTGGATTCCCTTACCTCGGACGTACCTTCGTATATCAATTCAAGCTTGTCCCACATCTCTTTTTTGAGGTGCACGTGGAGACTCTGAATATTCCTTGGGGTGCACTGCGCATTGCATCATGTTGAGGGCGCTCCAATTGAGAGTTCCCTTCGCAATCTGGTCCTTCGTCCGTATCTTCATCTCAGGAAGGGTGTACGCTCCTTTACTGACGATCTTCCACAGCTCGTAGTTTTGTGCTCTCAGAAATACCTGCATGCGGTTTTTCCAATAGGGATAATCAGTACCGTCAAAGAAGGGTGGCCTGGTCACTGAGTGTCCTTCGGCATGTACCCCTTATTAGATTCCATGAGATCAAGACTCTCCTGATCGTAAGATCAAAAACCACAACAGTAAATCGGAGAGACCTCGCTCTGATACCAATTGAAAGGTTGCGGAATTATCAAATATGGTAATCTAGAGGGGGGTTGAATAGATTACTATCAATTAAAAATTTACTACGACCTTCTTTTAATGAAAACACAGACTTTGAAACTGTAACAAAATTTAAGCTAAACTTAGATGTGTGTTAGTTGTAGGTAGATGGAGTAGCAACTCAGTAGAAACGTGTGTAAACCAAGATGTGCTACAAACACACTCTATCGTAAGACGTTGCAAACCATAGGCACGATGTTTTAAGGTGGTTCAGAGTACACAACTTGTGTATTACTACGTCCACAGTCCACACACACACGCACATGAAACACGACTGCTTATGAGCTGGTTTGAGTTACGTTGACTACACCACCACACGAGTTGTCTGATGTGAAACCACGATCAGAACAACACAACCACGTGAATCAAGCACAAGCGGAACACACCACCACAAACGGAGAGACACGAGACAGAGGAGTCTGAGTTGAAAGAACAAATCCTGATGTGGAACTCTTCAAGGTGCTCATCTAGATGAACTTCAAACATCGTCTTGGAAAGTATAGATCGATGGAGAAGCTTGAATCACAGACGAACTGGCTTCACCTCTGCTTGGATGACGGATCTTCCTTTCCCTGGGCGGTAGGTTGAAGAAGAGCAGAGCAGCAGGTGGAGGCTTTTTGTCTTGGGATTGCTTAGGGTTTGATGGTATGGCCTCTTACTGCAAAATAACCCATATGTCCTATATATATGGGTGTCCAAATATGGAGAGACGTGCTTGACAGAATCACCCAAAACATGGATCATATCTTGGACATCGGAGCTTTCCAAAACTACGGCTGTCGACAGGCGACATGTTGATGTCGACAGCTACTGCCCAGTTCTGGCTTTCATGTTTCGGGAACACTAGATCTGTCGACAGATATTGTCTTGCTGTCGACAGGCACACTTCATCTGTCGACAGGAGCATATTGGTTGTCGACAGGTACTGCTTTCTGAGTGCTTCCAGAACCTTGTTTTGTTCTGTCATGTCTATCTGTTGACAGGGGATTTCTTGGTTGTCGACAGATGATCACTTGAAGTTACTTTCTTGTTCTTTTTCACCTGAATCTTGTTGCTTGGCTTATATGCATTCATACCTACATTAAAAGACATTTTAAGTGAGATGTAATGAATACATAGGTGATCATCTTGACACTTGATCATGTCATTCATGTCCTTAACAAATAGGTCATTGTACCATCATCAATTGCAATGTTCATTAAAAAACACATCATCAAAAACATTAAGGCACAAGTAAACCAAACATCAACCTCTCAACAGCATGTGTCGATCTGCTTTTTTCCTTCTGATTAGACACTTACATTTATTTTGGTTTTTGATTGTTTCAGATGTTTTCTTTGACTCTTGTTTATTTTTGTTTTCTCGACTAGTGCTTTTGAAAATTTTATTAAAGGAAATTTTGAAGGTTTTTCTTTCTTTTCACCAGATTTATTCTTCATGATTTTTCTGTGGTGAATTATAGTCCATGTTTTTCAGCATTCATTCTTAGTCCTAACAATGCATCATGGTTTTCTTTTCCATTTGTGAAATTTTTTATTACTTGTTCCTTTTCAGCCAGCAACTTCTTAAGTTTCTGAATTTCATCAATAGCTTGTTGCTTTTCATTTTGTTGTAGTTCCTTCTTTCAGAAAGCTTTTCAAAATCAGTGTTGGCCTTTTGAGATGCAATTTTAAATTCATCCATTGCATTCAGAGGTTCTTCCTCTTATTCATTAAGTTTAGATATTTCATTTTCAAGTTCAGATATTCTTCTTTTTAAGGAAGTGTCATGCATAACATTTTCAATTTTCTTTTTCAGATGTTTATTTTCTTTTCTTATTTCAGAATACTTTTCAACTAAAGCAACATATGCATCTTCCCAATCTTCAATAGTATACTGTTCAAATGAAGAGCTTACCTTTCCATCACTGTTGTTAGTCATAAAGTATAACTCCTCATTTTCTAAGCTTGAGGAGTTCTCTTCTTCATTCTCACTTTGGTCTTCATCCGACCAAGTTGCAATCATTACTTTTGGCTTTTTCATTTTGTTGTTTATCTTATATTTGTTCTTCTTGACTTCAAGACCTCAGCCTTCATGTGTCCTGTCTTGTTGCACCTGTAACAAGTAACGCCCTCATCAGCTTTTTTATTTCTGATGGCATTAAAGTTTGAAGAAGAAGAATTCTTTTTACCAGAAGAATGTCTTTTCTTTCCATTGAATTTTCCTCTTCTTGATTTTAAAAATTTTCTGAATTGTCTAGTCATGAGGGCAAGTCATTCTCATCAGACTCAGACTATTCAGAATTAGATTTTTCTTGAATTTTCCCTTGTTGCTTGATGAAGCCTTAAGTGCTACTGGTTTAGCTTTAAGCATATATTCTTCAGTTCTTTTCAGATTTTTTTCATAAGTCATTAAGATCCTATGAGTTCATCCAAAGAAATTTTGGATACATCCTTAGAATCTTCAATCATTATAGCCTTTGTGTGCCTGATAGATGATAGAGAGTGCAAGATTTTTCTTACTAGATCAACATCCGTGTACTCTTTACCTAGTGCCTTCAGTCCATTGACGATTGTCATAAACTTGACAAACATTTTAGAAATTGACTGATCAGATTTCATCATAAATAGTTCATATTCAGAAACAAGTATGTTTGCTTTGGTTTCCCTAACTTGAGATGTTCCTTCATACATTAATAGACCACCATTTTTTAATGGAATGGCCCTCAGCTACAAATTCTCGAGAATCCATCAATCTAAATAAGAGACAGTGAAAGAGTAAGCAATCAATTCAAGCAAATAGAACACAGAGATCAACAGAAGCAATCAAATCAGATCAGAAACAGATATTACCCGCTCTGATACCAATTCTAGGATCAAATTCAGAGTATGAACAAATCTAGAAGGGGGGTTGAATAGATCTAACACTAATTAATGCGGAAGCTTAAGTAATTCAAAGATTACTTTGATTTATAGATCATTTGACAGAAACTATTACTGATCTGATGTGTGCATATGTGAATTGTGTGAATAAAATGTGTGAGGCAGTTGTACAAATAGTGAGAGCCCAATGCTATGCAAGCATCTAGCGCAAAAAGACAGATCAAACCATTGCACGAAGGATTTTTAGGTGGTTCGAAAATCACACCAGTGATTCCTACATCCACCCCTTACATAGTGAGGCTTCACTACTCAACCTGAGTACAACACACACTGGAGCACAATGGCTCCAAACACCATTGAGCTCGACGGCTCAATAGACAACTGTGAGTACGACGACTCACAAACTGAGCACGACGGCTCAAACACAAAGTGAGTGCAACGACTCACAAACCAGAGCATAATGGCTCACAACACACAGTGAGTACGACGACTACGACTCACACACTAAACACGAAGGCTCAAATACAACCGGAGCACGACGACTCCAAACTGAGCACGATGGCTCAACACAAGCTAGATCAAAAGCATAAGAGATCAGATCCTCTAGCAATGATCTGATTCACAGACTCAATCGTACACAGAAATCTGCACAGAACTTCATGTACAGATCTCACATATGAAAGTCAGATGAACACTCCAAGAAATAAGTGAAATAGATGTGGGTTGGATGTTACTCGGTGAAGAAGTCTTGCAGAAGCTTGAATTGAAGAGCCTTGAAAGAATTTGATGGAGATCCTCTTTAATTCACGATGCTCTATTTTTAGATCTACTGCTCTACACAATTCCTCCTTCTTCTCCTCTGCTACTTTTCTTCTTGGACTGCTCCTCTTTTAGCACTCCAGAGCTTTCTTCACTGCTTGGCCTTGATCCTCACGTCCTCTTGGATGGAATCGATGGGTCTAAGGGATGGATGATCCATATGAGATGAAAGACCCTTTATAGCCTCTGTGCAGTCCCAAACATGTGAAAGAGATGTGAACAAAAACCTAGACTGCACCTTGGGCTGCCACTTGGATGAAAGGGCAATTTGGTAATTATAGCATCTTCCATAAAGATCTCAGAAAGAGATTACAGCCGTTGGATATCATCCTCTGCACAATTCTGGGTTTGCACAGAAAGAGAGTTGACCTACTGGCCAATCAATTCAGAGCTTACTATCAGAACACTAGTGTCGACCTGACAGACACTTAGTGTCGACCTGATCAACAGGTAGAGTCGACCTGATCAACAGACGAGTCGACCTCCTGTGTATATCTCCAAACTGGTTCACTAGATGGAAACTAGTATCGACCTCACTCTCAGCTAGAGTCGACCTGACTGGCAACTTGTTCTTCAGGAACTTGCTGGGCAGACTTTGAGAGTCGACCTATCTATCAGATAGAGTCGACCTGTCTGTGACTTTTTCTTCATGAGCTTTCTGGGCAGTCTGGTAGAGTCGACCTGTCTATCAACTAGAGTCGACCTACTTTTGTATAAACTCTGTAAACCTGTACAAGTGAAGAGTAGACCATCAAAACATGTCATTAACAGTAAGATATGAAATATTAAATATCAAGAATATGTTGTTTGAGCATTATTGTGATATATTCAATATGTACAATATGTCATCATCAAAATTAAAATATGAGTGATGTTCATTGGTCATCATTAAAAATCATCATTAAGAGATTTCAATACACACTCAACACAACACAATATACATATAATATAACTTGAGAACATGGTAACTTATTTCATATAAACACACACTTGATATGATATATATCACTCATATTCATCAATAACCAAGTATTAACATGTCATAAACATTTAACATATACTGTCAATTAACACAATAAACAATAGCACTTACTCTTTCAAACACTATCACATACTTACACTTTCACTTACACATTCTTATTCACATTGCTTACACATGGTGTTCACATGGCTTTCACTTTCACATAGAACTTTGGCTAGCACATTCACGATCACGTTCCAATTCACATTGCACATACCACGTGCCACGATCACATATCACGTTTCACGTTGTTCACATATTCACATAAATCTTATCATGAGCCGAGACACATTGCCCAAAACATCACTAGAGGACTTACATCACAATCACACACATACTTAATTGTCAAGCAAAGCGACCAAGTCTTGGTCCTGTAGAATCGGGGGAAGCCCTCCCACCATTACCAGTGGAACTTCTCCACCTTCAGGATTTCACATGACCCACTACCTCGGGTATCATATAACACATTGAGCCTTCCCATAGGGGAATTTCTATAGTACGGCTCCACAGCCTCTATGGCGGCAGTGTCTCATTAGCATATCATTTATAAACACTTTATCTTGTTTATACATACACATGCACGTATGCAAAAGCAATATAAATAGTCATTAAATAAAAGGGTTTCAGGAACCTAATATGCAGTTAATTTCAAAAATTACATTACAGGTGTCAAGCCGAAAAAATTAGCCCATTTAAATTTTTCGACCCGGCCCAGCTCAACCCAAAAAAGAATAGGGCTTGGGCTTTGTAAGGCCCGGCTCGTCTCGGCCCAAAATTTATAAATATAAATATAGTTTTTTATTAAATGTACAATTTATATTTAGAAAGTGAGTTATATTTATTATTTCTATAATAAATTTACTCAAAAACATTATCTTTATAAATTGAATGTTAATATAGATATAAGTAAAATATATATTACTTTTTTATAGATATATTATAGTAGATATATAAAATTACATATAATATAGATAAAATAATATTTCTTATATTTTCGGGCCGTACTGGGCTTAACTGGGATTTTCTTGGGCCTAGGCTGGGCCACCCATATCGAGCCTATCCCCGGGCCTAGGCCTGGCCCATTGACATCCCTAAATTGCATAGATTTAAACTTAATTTAAAGGTATATCATACAAATAGTTTTAAACAGACAAAAAATATCCATAATACTCATAAAAAATGGAAAATTGATAAAATCTCATGTAGTTGATCAACAATTAAATTTTCATAATTTTTTGATGACGCTACAATTTACTATAATTTACATACTCTTATCATGCATATAAAAAATTATTTTAATAAATACTTATTAAGTATACAAAATATCACGATTTAACTCAACGGGTATGAAACACACAAGAATTATCTTTATTTATATAATAAATTTCTAACATATTCTCCATAAAGAATAATAATAAATCATGGCCACAATAATCCAAAATTTTACAATTATTACATGAGGGTCCAGTAAATAAATCTAATTCACATGCAAGAACAATCCACATGCTCATCCTTTCTTACCATAATTGATGTATCAATCTTGCCTTCCATTGATGTGAAGAGAAACATCATGTTGTATGCTCAAATACTTTTTTAAAAATATTTACTATTAGAATCATCGCTATACATCAGATTGCAGAGAGCTTGGGGAGTCCTTTCAACAAAAGTAATTGTAATTTTCCTTGCAAACAACACAAAGTTGGATTCCTCTGTGTCTTTTTCTTATGCAGTCTCTCTTCATACCATATTGTAGACATGCCAAATTTGACACCATACTGAGTAAATATCATGTTACACCATAATGCCCCAAATGGCCCTCCAATTCATACTTAGTGAGTGTTTTCCCCCATCTTTCTGGGTCTATCCATTTTCCCCTATTTCTTCGGCATTAGGGAATTAATACTTAGTGAGTGTTTTCCCCCATCTTTTTGGGTCTATCCATTTTCCCCTCTTTCTTCCAGCTTTCCCCTAATGTTCTTGGCGTGTTGGAGCATTTCTCATGTCACGTCTCAAGCGTAGCACATTCGAAAGATAGAAAGAGTCGAGACGTAAACATGGCGAGTAAGTCTCTAGCTAGCGAGCAATATAAACAAAACAACACATATATGGGCCCACCGCCAACAGAATAAACAAAAAAGCCTTTATTGCAATTTCCTCAATAAGCGTCTAGTACAACTTGATCTGATTATCTGATAAAATGACCTTAAAGAATGGAAATTACATAAGTGCTCTCTCGCAACCAACTACATGTTCTAATGCTTAAATTACTCAAACTAAGACACTATGACACCAAGATATTATGACTCTTGACTCCAACACTAAGGCTTGTAGTGCACTCTTCACTCTTGATCATCCCCAGTGTAGTCTCAGTTCTCTTCATCATCTATTTCCTGATCTCCTGAAGTTTGGGAAAGTAGGTAACGAGAGCACTCGTCCAGTAGGATTTACATCTTCCAAGCATGATATAAATATTTAACATTTTAAAAGCTAGATAAAATGTGCATGATATGAACTATGTAGTTAAACATCAATAATAAAACATGACTAGTGTGTCATGCAAGATAACAAGACATAATCAAGAGATTGTAATAATCAGTCTAGCAAGAAAGTTGAGTTCAAGAAGATGCCAAGATAGTATGAATAATGATCTAGCAAGATTGTCAATTCGTTGGTAACAAGAACTAGCAAGTAAGTAACAAGCTTGTCAATTCCACGAGCAAGAACGAGATAGCATGTAACAGGATTGGTCATGTCAACAAGCAAGCAAGTAACGAGTATGTACTTTCACGAGCAAGACAGTCAGTGTACGAATCATTAATATGTATTAAGGATCTATGCCACCTGGAATGCGTATCATGAACACATATAATGTTGTACCTAGCATTTACACAAGCAAGTACTCCCCATGATGCAACCCAGTAAGCATTATCCCATGGTTAGCAGTACATTTTTGGCTCTCTACTAAGCGGGCTAGACTGGAGCCCTTGGACACTCACCATGCCCGATCCTACATCTTGATTTTAAATGTAGATAGCCAAAGTCAAGTATGGCAATTACCAAGAATTCACGAGTGCAATAATATCAAGGTAGTTTAGAGTAGCAAGGCCAATGGTTCAAGAATTCAATCCGGAAGCATAACAACGTATTTTTCATTTAGTTCAATATCTCATTAAGGACTTGGTCTCATGTTCAATAGATGTGTACTCTAGAAATCAAGATGAGATGAGAAGATCTCGCCAAGAAAGTCAAGAGAAGAGAGACATGCACAATAACTTCTGGGTACTTCATGGTACAACCTGCTTGTCAGCCATGTGGGAATCCATGGTCAGAGGAGACTTATGGAGACCTTGGTCAAGGAATCCCTAGTCCGACAGAAGGAATATCCGACGAAGAGCTCATCCAAGCCAAGAAGGGTTCCTATCATGCAAGAGTGTATACGCGTGTCGCGCCGTGTGAATCACTCATGTGCATGTGTGAGTGTCCTTTAAATCCAATTATGGAAACGATCATGGAAACCTCATATGGGAAAGTAACATGACTACTAAATTAGGGATAAAATCATGCATGAACAATAAGTATAGTTTGAACCATCAAAATAAGGGGGTCTATACATAGAGTGCCATTCTGGCATATATCCCCTTAGATCCATTTCACAAGTACTCTATGGGATATTAAACCACAAGGTAGAGAGCCAAGGCTCTGATACCAATTGTTGGATTGAAAATGTATATGTGAACAGATCTAGAAGGGGGGGGGTTGAATAGATCAATACAAAATTCAGCGGAAGCTTAAGCAAATTAAAAATGACTTCACATTAAAAGATCTAATCAGATTCACAATCTTACTAAACTGATGAGAATGTGTGAATCGATGTGGGTAGAAGTTAGATAAGCAATGTGAAAAAGAAACCTATGCAAGCATCTAGAAGAAAATAGATCAAACCATTGCACAAGAGATTTTTTAGGTGGTTTGGCTCCCAGACGGAGACCTACGTCCACCCCTCACTTAAACCAAGTGAGGCTTCACTAACTGCTGATTCACAGCTTCAAACACCTGCTGATTCACAGCTTCAAACACCTGCTGACTCACAGCTTGAACGCTGACTCACAGCTGCACACCGCTGATGACACAGCTTATCTGCTGATTCACAGCTTCAAGATCACATAGATCTCCTCAATCCACACTCACTCAGTATGGATCAACACTCCTAACATCAGTAGGAGCACTCAACAGTTCAGAGAAAATTTTAAACAGAAAAATAATCAAATACAGAAGATCAGAGTTAAGGGAGACAAATCCTCAAACACAGTCCTTCGTTTTGCCCAATTCCTTTGGACTGTGTAAGCTGAACTCTGAATCTTCAGATCTTGAGAGTTGAAGATGTGCTTCAGTCATCTTGCGCATATGCATCATCTGGTTGTGCTTCTCAACCAATTTGATCTGAAATTCTTCAAACTAACTTCAATTCGCAGTACTCTGTTTTCAGATCTGATTTTAGAGAATTTCATATCTGAACTCTTGCTCTTGAGCTCCTCCACGGATGCAGAACTTTGTGCTTCTGCTCTTTCTCTGGCTTCCTCTTGCACCTGCCTTCAGTTCTTCTTCTTCTTATCAGCTCTGATGCTTCTTCTATGCAAAATCCATGAAGCTCTGTTTTCAGATCTGTTACTTGCACATTCCTTCTTCTTCCTCTGTTGCTTTCTTCTTGATCTGCTCCTCTTTCTGCACTCCATAGCTTTCTCTCACTGCTTGACCTTGATCCCCAAGTCCTCTTTGATGGAATCGATGAATTGCCCAAAGGGATGCTGCTTCATCAGATGAGATGAGGCTAATATAGCCAATGCGCAGACCCAAACACGTGACAAAGGTGTGCACTCAAGCCTAGGGTGCACACAAGCTGCACATGTCCAAAAGGCCTTTACCTCATTGCCACTTGGATGAAAGGGCAATTTGAAATATAACATCTCTCAAAAAGATCTCAGAAAGAGATCACAGCCATGGATTCTATGCTCTGTTCAATTCTGAGTTTACATAAAAAGAGTGTCGACCTACATTCCCATAGTGTCGACACTACTGATCAGTATTCCAATTTCTCTTAAATGGCAGAACATTAGAATCGACCTGGCAGACACTAGTGTCGACCTGATCAACAGACAGTGGCAACCTCCTAAGAGTATCTCCAAAACTGGTTCATTGGATGGCAACTATTGTCGACCTTACTGGCAGCTTTTCAGGAACTTGCTGAGCAGACTGGTAGTGTCAACCTATCTATCATGTAGTGTTGACAATATTTTGACAAAACTTTGCAAACTCTGACTTTTTCTTCAGAAACTTACTGGGAGTCTGGTAGTGTCGACCTATCTGACAAGTAGTGTCGACCTTACTCTGACTTTTTCTTCAGAAACTTGCTGGGCAGTCTGGTAGTGTCGACCTATCTGACAAGTAGTCTCGACCTTACTCTGACTTTTTCTTCAGAAACTTGCTGGGCAGTCTGGTAGTGTCGACCTATCTATCAAGTAGTGTTGACACTATTTTGACAAAACTTTGCAAACATGTAAATATGAAGAATAGACCATCAAAACATGTCATTATTAGTAAAATATGAAACACTAAGCATAAAGAACATGTTGTTTTGGTATCATTGTGACATATGTCATCATCAAAACTAAGTGTGAGTATTTGGACAACATTCACAACCAAATGTTTTAGTCATCATTAAAATCAAAGTATGAGAGTGTAATCATCATCAATATGTCATCATCAAAACACACAACTCAACAATCTCCCCCTTTTTGATGATGACAAAACATGACAACATTCAACATTCTTAAAACAACATTCTTTCTCAGAATAACATTCTCTTCCCCTTTATTCTGGAACTTTGAATTTGTCAACAATCTCTCCCCCTTTTTGACAACATCAAAAAGGTTGAAAGCCACATGCAATGCAAGTTGAATCACTCCCATTTTTATGTTTTCTCCCATTAAAACAAATAGCCCCCAATATCAAGAATATGACTAGAGGTCTCATAAATCTCACAAAGATGCAGAATTCCCCCCTAAGTGAAACAACTCTCCCCCTTTGATAGAATTGGAGTTGACCACTTTCAACTAAATAGGAATCAATAGAAATGATGTGAAACTGATAGAAGTGATGAAACCAATTTATTGGGGCATAAAATCATAGTTCAACAAAAAGGGTGCTCCCCCTGAACAAGAGATTGTATTGCAAGGAGCACAAACAACTTGATTTTGAAGGGATCATGAAGGTATCAAGGTACACAATGATTTTAGTATATGAAAATAAATAATTGTACCTTTCATATTATGCAGCAATGGTTAAAAATAAAGATGATTTTTGAATGAGTTCTTCTGTCAGTTCTTTATCATAAAAAAAAATCACTTCAGAAATTTTATTGACAAATGACATGATTTTGTGATCTAATTGAGTTGTCAAGAGTGTATATCATTCGAAAATCAAGGTTTTGATCCTAACACAATGTAGAATAACATTTTAACATCTTGAACAACATGAATTCTATTTTAGGTTAGCTGCACTTTGTACGCCTTTTTCTTTTTCTGTTTATTTCTTTCATTTTAGATATTTCAGGAAATTTAGCAAAGAAAATTAAATTCATACTTTTTGTGCAAGCACACACACTTACCCCGTGCAAGAGTGCCTAACTACTAGGCATGTTAATCATTTGTTTGTTTCTTTTTGAATAGATATAACTTAGCACCACTTTTTTACTCAAGTTCAACCACGTCTCAGGTGGAATAACCTGGTTACTCAGTGTACTAATCATTGCTATGTAATTTCACCTTTTTTTTGTTTTTTTTTGAAAATTTTCTTTCAGAACATTCATTACTTTTCATTAGGTGACAAGTAGCTTTTCCCTTAATAGGTCATGGTCTAGAGTTGTTAAGATATCACTCTTATCATTTGTTAAAAACAAAACTTCAGAATTTCTTGTGATATAAAACTCAAGACTTCTCTAGTCCTACTTAAAGTGTTTTGCAATAAAAATCTAAAGTAAGCTTTGAGGATAAAGATAGACACATTACTCAAGATCTTATTTTTCATCTTCATGTTTTATCCAAGACCCAATATTTCAGATATTTAAAATTTCATTTCTATAAAAATATCAAAGGAACCTTGAATTTGATTTGAATGAAACATGAAGAGATAAAGAATAAGCCAAGATTGTTTCTGTAATTGAATCCTTCACACAGAGCAGTGATGTGTGAGTTCATTCTAAATGAGACAAAAGTATGAGATTTTGATCAAGTATCATTCAAAATGTTGAGATTCAAGAGGGTGAACATGACTGGTTTTTTTCAGCAACATGAACACATCACAACCCGCGTCAGGCCAAAGACGACTCCTGCAAATCCAGCGGTCAACACATGCGGAAGCACCCGCAACCAGGGTCGGAACAGAGTAACACAATGCGAAAGCAAACCCTCGGCACACACCCACCGAGACAAAGAAGCTCACAGAACACCGGAGCGACCACGTGAGACCAGAGTTTCACGACACAAGCACCCAACATCCCAGACCTCCACGAGGTCGGGAAGGAATGACCAGGTGTCACCACGAGAGACACCGAGCAACCATGTGAGAAGCAACGTCTCACCACATGCATGGCCACCTCAGACCCCCACCAGGTCGAGGGCCCACAAGCAGAACCACCCTGCACCTCGGACACTCCATGAGGTCAGGGAACTCACACTTCGGTGCCACCACAGACGGCACTAAGGAACGTGTTATAGAAACAGCAGTCGGGTGTCAGCACTTGACACCCCAAGAGAACCCGCAAACAAAAACCACTAAACACGGCCCACGAGGCCAAACTAACCAGCCCACAGAACTAGACACAGCTAGGCTACAACCACTGTGTAAACCAGGGCAACGAGAACACAATCTCAGAAACAACATGTGAAACAACGTCACAGCAAGAACAACCAAGCCACCGCCATAGGAAGCTAAGAGGAGGACACACCGTCCACACCTCAAGCATGCCGGCCGCTGACTCCTACCTACAACCTCCCTGGTACAGTGAGGCTAGCGAGTCACATCCAAGAACACAACTACAACACCGCAGTCCGACCGAACTGCAGCCCCACGCCTGACCTCCCTACATGGCTCCGGAACCAACGTAGAGCGAGGCAATCAGACTGACTAGCTGGTCTGCACCGAACGAGTAGCACAACAACCTCGGCGTCCCAGACCTAGCTAAGAGAGCTCTACAAACGGCTCACGCCGCTGCCCCACCATTTTCCCATTCTACTCCAAGTCCGAGACTTGAGCACGCCCGCCGCCCGGAGCAACACCGTCTGACACAGATGTGTGGGGCTAGGGGTCCCAGGAAATGGTAACAACCTGTCTCGCGGACAAGCCCTCAAGTGCCGAGCACCTGGCGAAAGAGAACTGGCATGGCAACCACCACAGAAATAGCACAGTTGGCTTGTAACTAAGACAAGCCCAGCTGGCACAGGCACGCACGGAACCCCTTCAGGGAACAACCAGAAGAGCCGTTGGCCAACGCCGGCACACACGGCACGGCCCGAGAACCTGGAACACCACCAAGCAGAACAGAAACCAAGCAACCGAAATGCGACCACAGGTGCGTCGCCTTCTGAGTAAGAAGGCGACGTCCACCTGTCGCCAACAGGTCGCGGCGCACTGGGTGCCACCTTCTGACCTGAACGCGATGTGTCGAACTGTTGCATTCAGCATCAGAAGGCCGGACCCCAAGCGGGGCCACTGGCCCCCAGCCAAATAGCACAGAAGTAAGAAGGTGACAAGGAGAGCGTCGCAACCCAAAAGCGGAACGCGACGAGGATCCTACCGCAACCAGAAAGCGACATACAGGGTGTCACCTTCAGATTTAGAATGCGACGTATCGACCCGTCGCGTTCCTCATCTGAAGGCAAGGCCTTTGGGGCAGAACCACCCCAAATCCACACCCTAAAGGGCCACAAGACCATGGCCCACACAGGAGTGTTGGCCTCATGCCAAGTTGGAGAGACCTCCCTCTAACCAACTTGGATACGAGCCAACCTCCGCCATGATCGGAACTCGGAGATTGAAAAGTAGACAGGAACGCGACGGACAACCTGATGCCACCAGAACGCGACAGGTTGCACGTCACCTTCTGTCTGGTGTAGCGACATCTAACCTGTCGCGACCCCAGATAGAAGCCCAAACTGAGCATTGGGGCCAAACCATGGTCCCAAAAGCTACATTACTACCTCCAAACGAAACGGGGAGGGGAGCATACTATGAAAGCAAGTAAAAGAGGGCTCGAGGGGAAACACACCACCTCTCCTTGCCCACACACAACAAGCACGAAGCTTAAACACGTAGACGGACCACCACCGGCAAGCGTCCATCCGTGCGAAACCACAAGGGAGCTCACGAGCATGGAATGGACCGCCCAAAACTAAGCTCCATCTACACTAAGAGGTATGGGAGCAAGAGATCCCTACAGATTTGAAGAACCAAACCCACAAGGGGCCTTCACGACAACACGGCTGCCTCCTCCTCCCTCCACGACGCTCCGTCGCTCCGCTATGAGCTCACCGACGACTCGACCATGTCCAAGGCACCAGAGAGAGCAGGGGGAAGCTTCCCCTCCTTGGAGAGGAGAAGGGAAGAAGAAAGGAAAAGAAGGAAGAAAGGAGGGTCGCCTGGCTTAAGCCCCCATAACTGAGGTCGTGAAAAGCTAGGCGTCGCATTCCTAATAAGAACACACAGGCAAGTTGTCACCTTCCCATAAGTTCTGATAGACTTACTGACAGGCAGACAGCCTCCAAGCCATGTGTCATGCATGCAGGCGACTCAGATGAACACGACAGCTGGCACGTCGCCTTCACACCTACACTGCGGACACGTGGCACACAAACAAACAGGCAACGGGAATGCGACACAAGAGTCGTCGCCTTCTCAACTAGAAGGCGACAGGGAACACGTCGCATTCAGAACTCGACACCTCGATCCGTCGCGATCCCAAGGACAACACCAAGGAAGCCAAACCCAGAATGTTACAATACATCCAACAAAAAAAATAATTTCGTCCTCGAAAATAAGGTCGAACCTAATCGGAGAAAAGCAACAGGTGCCAAGGGACCACTAAGTCGTACTATGACTTTCCGGTGGTCAACACCACGACCTCGCCACAAAGGGATTACCTAACCAGACATCCGACAGCTTACAGAACGCACAACAACGGCGCTGAGGATACAAGCAGATGTCGACAACTCCACAGGCACGACGTTCACCAAGCACTAGAAACACGGAAACTGCCAGTCAAAAACCACGACTGAGCCCTCAACAGCCCACACTGTTGAGACCAACCGGTCAGTAACTCCCTTTGTCCCAACGACTAGACAGAGGTCCCAGCTACTGACAGAAACTGAGGAAAACGCCAAGAAGTCATCCACAAGACTTTGCTAAATGGCTCCGCACAACTAGCAACAGCTAGTACCTACGGCAAGGCCAAACGAGAGCTTCTTAATGGTGACCAAAACCAGCAGAAAACACGCACGTGAAGACCCACAGCGAGCAAGACAGTGTCCACCGGCACCACTAGATCTCACCCAGATCGTCCTTGTGGTCCGACAAGGACACACAACGACTATGGGCAGGCACAGAAAGCTAAAACACCTGCTCCACAGGCACACGACCAAAGCCTGGCGCACCACCGATAGGGCTACCTAGACAAGGCAAGCAGCCATCCCATAGCGGTAATGGTACGACCACATGGCATTGGCTAGCACACAGTGTCCCAGAGGCGGAAAACTCAACGCCTCGAACACCAAGCAACCTGTGAAACAACGCACGAAGCTTACGATCAGGAATACAGTACAACACACAGTGTCACACAAGCCCAGGAGCCACCCAAAGTGCAACACAATGCACCAGGGCTCCAAACGGCACAAAAACAAACCACTCGAGCACGAGCACAGGTGCCACCACAAGCACAAAAACTCAGCAAGATGCAACACAGTTGCACCAACGTCGAAACACATGGCTAACAAGAAGGACTCTCTACAAGAGACCTGCCAAAAGCCGCCCACAAGAACCGCACGCCACAAAGGGTAGAACAAGCCACACTGGCCATGAATCCTCAAGGCACAAAGACACAAAACATCGAAAATGAAGCACACTCCAGGTGCAGCACACAACCGCACCAACGGCCTGAAATAACTCAAAGCCAATAGAAAGGGACTCTCCACCAGAGACCCACACAGGCAAAACACACAGAGAACTAGCAGCTTCAAGAGCGCAACAACACATCGGCTCTTAGAAGCACACAAATACGAGGCACCACTCCTACCACCACAAGTGGAGAGAGCCACACATCAAACGGCAACAAGTGCCTCCAAGCACAGCTATGGCACAAGCAGAAACACATACCGGGACGATGCTTGCAAAAGCAAGCCCAACCCCCAAAAACCAGTGTTGCCTCACACGGAACACAAGGCATGTTGCCCCACATCGTTCTGTCAAGCAACAAGAAACCAACACAGCAAGAGACGGGACAATAGGTCACCACAACCTATCGCACCACAAGGAAAACCACGCGCACGAGGGGAGCAACCAGCTCAACCTCAAGACAGCACAAGGGGAGGGACCTTCACCATAATGGTCACCACGGTGGGCGACACGGCACCAACTGCCCTGCTAGCACTACCACCTCGAGCAACCAATGGAAAGCAGGGGAAGGAAACCCTCACAACGAATCTCTTCCACACGCAAGGGAAAACCACTAAACGAGACTGGCACATCCACAGAAGCACAACCAGCCAGACACCCATGGCACTCACCAGACCACCATCTGGCAGAGCCCACAGGGTGTGAGAAGCGAAGCCAACCTCCCGACCCTGGGGACACATGAAGTCCCACCAGCACAGCCGGAAACCCGAAAAGCGAATAAGAAGACAACCTGACCAGCACCACGACCAGACACACGGTCAAAGGCACAACACCTTGACCGACAACGCCCAGGCAGACTATAACACCGACAGTCCCACTGGCAACGACGACAGCTCATCTCCACCGAGAGAGAGCAGCGACAACCAAAACAACACGAAGCAGCTTTGGGGAGAACCTCCACCAAAAGGGCCAAGAGTCGATCTGGAAAACATCACCAGAAAGGGCCCAAACAAACGGCCAACAGAGAGAACATAGCAGACAGCGGAAGCAACACAAGTGGTTCTGGGAGAATCTCCACCAGAACCACCAAGGCGATGTTCTGGGAAAAACCCACCAAAACGCAACGGCCAACACAACAGCAGCATACCTCAACCCTGAGGTAGCACAACAACTGGAAAAACAAGCCTGGAACAGTCCTGAGAGTGAACCTCACCAGGACAACAACCAACAGTTTTGAAAAACCGCACTAGAACACAGGGCAACCAGCGATGCACCTCAACCTCGAGGCAATGCAACGGCGACCAACCAAACAACAAAGACCTCAACCAAGGAGGCAACATAGCGGAAGACTTTAACAAGCATAGAAGCAGTCCCAGAGAGAGGAACTCTCACTAGGACAACAACAAACAGTTCTGGGAAACACCACCAGAACACAGCAGCCAAGCGAAGCACCTCAACCAGAGAGCAGCGCTGCAACAACCAGAAACGAGCACAACACAGTTCTAAGGAAACCTCACATCCACCAAAGCAGCAGAGAAAAACTCCGGAACACCTCGCTAGAGTTCACAACTAGCCAGCACAAAGCCAGCAACAACCACAGACAGGTGTCGCAGCGTTCAACCAGCGGTGCAACACGGCACACAAGCATCTGCTTAGCTCGAGCAAAGATGCCGACTGGGTAGAGCACAGCGCACAGTGCCGCACAGGCACACAAGGCCCAAACACACAGCCAACAACACACAACCCAACAACAATGGGACATCCAACAAGGACACACCCCAACAAGAAGGGGACATCCAACAAGGACACACCCCAACAAGAAGGGGACAGCCAACAAGGCTAGGACACCTTCTACCGGTTCCGCAGACCACAACCCTGCACCAGTGAAAGCCGCACCATACGTAGGCTCTCTCAGCCTTCGCGACACACCCACATGGACACGCAAGCCGAGGACGAACCCAACTGCAACATGAGCGAAACAGCAACCACGCTCGCAGCACGCGCCCCTAGCAGCAATAGCAACACACTCGGCCCCTGCTGGAAAGCTAGCCACATGCGACAAAGAACCATTGCTTACACCTAACAGCAACTCTACACGGACGGGCCAGCAGTGCACGAGTACCTTTCTTTGGGCAACCATAGTTATCAACTCATTACAAATCTCGTTGGACCCCTAAGCTCTGATACCACTGTAACGACCGACCTTCGGGGGTCCCTGGCGGGGGTCCAGGAGGTCGGTCGTTACAGACACACTAGGAAACTTACTCTATGTTGTACGCATGAATGGACTCAATTTGAAGTCCAATAAACATGTGTTGGGTGAGAATTATCTCTTTAATCTCATTTAGTTATATTTTTGAATTTTGGGGTTATTTTCCTATCATCAATTTATTCATGGCCCAAGAGATATCTCTTGGCTCGTTTCTCTGATTAGGACGTTAATACCCATTATTTAAAGTCTACCCATAATTTTTATTTTAATTTAGGATCTATTTTTGTACATATGATAATGGGTTTTTGACTTATTTCCCAATTACGACAATAAGTCACAATAATCTATAAACATAGCCCAAAGATTTTTCATGGCCCAAATTTCTTTAAGGGTCATTAGAGAATATATTTAAAGTCTAACTATGATTTTTGTGAAATTTTTAGATGCATTATAGCACATGTGATAATAGTGTGTGTGTATTTAACTAGCTTTATCATAATTATCGGGTTCATCTAATTAGTCTAAAATACCTTTGGACTTGGTTCGAGTTTCATTATCGAATGTTAGGAGATGTTGTCTATAGTCCAAACATGATGTTTGATTTGATACTTCATTACACCTTTCACACGTGATAATAATGTTTTTTGTATTTACCTTTTTTAGTATTTGATAATAGCTATTATTTTATTATGTTGGGAAGTTAAAAACCAATAAATAGTCGACTTGCTTGACAGGTAGTACAAATATGGTCTTTGCAACGAAGGGTGTACCACAGTCTTGAAGGAACCTTCTGGCTCCAATTGTGGAGATGAAGTTGAAGCGTAGCGGGGACGCTATAGCTCAGCACATGTCAGTTATGGCAGAATAAAAACATGATGAATGGAAAAAAAAAAAATGCCTACTTTTAGTACTTCTAAATTTTATCGGTGCAACATTTTGGCCCCTCTTGAAATTGAGAAATGCTAGCTACCCGAGCGGCCGGTAGCTAGCCACGTGGAAGCACCGCGTAGCCGTCCTGATTGGTCAGTCACGTGGGCGTGGAGATGAAGTTGAAGCGTAGCAGAGACGCAGTAGCTCAGGCCAGGTCAGTTATGGCAGAATAAAGACATAATGAAATGGAAAAGAAAAAAAATGCCTATTTTTAGTACTTCTGAATTTTTGGGGTGCAACATTTTGGCCCCTCTTGAAATCAAGAAATGCTAACTACTCAGGTGGCCAGGTAGCTAGCCGACGTGGAAGCACCACGCGGCTGGCCTAATTAGTTGGCCGCAAAGTGGGGCCCACATGACCAACCAATCAGGTCGGCCGCGCGGTGCTTCCACGTCATCCGAGCTACCCGGCCGCCTAGGTAGCTAGCATTTCTCCTTGAAATTATGTCATGTCTAGTGGATGCAATTGTACTTTCAATAACATGTTAGGCCTATTGGACGCCTTTCTCTAAGTAACACATCAGCCCTCCCAAACGTGATTATTTCCATATTTGGAAAATTAATCATTTTAAAGCACATCATGTTAGTCGGACATGACTTTCATTTCCATATATTTTTGGTAATTTTTTATATTTTTTGGAAATATTTTTGCCTTATTCCGGTCCACCCGACGCGATTTTACTTGCTAAATCTCTTTTGGGAAGCTTTCCATGAATCATTTTTTGAATTACTAAACGTGTCAGCCATCCTTGACACGATTCAACTTACTATTTCTATTAGAGTGTAATTTAATTTGGAAATTCATGAAGGCGTCTGGTTGGTCTGACACGTTTCAATTAAAATGCATCCACTGAGTCTAACACGATTTAGGGTCATGTTCCACCTCATACTTTGGTCCCCATATCTCTATAAATACACCCATAGTCTGTCATTTCCATAGGATGACCGACTGCAAATCCCTATGTCTAGTTCCTATGGCCCCTCTTCTTTGTGAGTTATGAGGGTCGAAGCTAAGGGGAGATGCCATTGGATCTCCACCTCAACTCTCGAAATCTTCGTCCATTGCAAGATATGGAGCAGCTACACCGCCGCCAACTCCATCCTCCCCTCCCTTTGAAGCTTCGTTCTCAACTCCATGCATGCCATGCATCCATCATAAGGGGATGCCATCCTCTCTCCCTCTCTTGTTCAACTTGTTTATTGTTTTAACATTTTTTCATTTCCAGATTTCAAGTATATGTTTTCCTCTTCAAACATGCTGAGTTTTTTTTGAAAACCCATATCATGAAGCATGCATTCCATTTCTTCTTCATACAATGCAATTTTACTTTGCATAGCCTCACTTTCATCATGAAGGTTTCCACATTTCAGTTTGAGTTCATGACATGACATGCAGAGAATTTCATTATAAGAAAACCTTCAATTCTCATTTTCAGTCCTTTATTTTCCTTCTTTACTTTCTTGTATTTTCCATACAAGACAAAATACATTAATTCTATCTCCTCAATAGTAAAAGATTCATGATCAGAATTTACCTCGGGAGACTCATATTCAATAGCCATAAGACTGCACTCCTCCTTCTTGGGTTCTTCAACCTTGGAGGATGACTGGTCAGAATCGCTCCACGTGGAGACCACGGCTTTGAGCTACTTTGCCTTGATTTTGTTCTATTTTTTCAAAAAGACCGGACATTCGGATCTCATGTGCCCAATACCTTGGCATTCATAATATATCATTTCTATTTTCTTATTGGGTTCTCCTTGCTTGGATTTTCCATTGACGTCCTTGGAAGAAGTTGCATATTGTGGCCTTTTCTTTCTAAAAACATTCCTGAAGCTTCGTGTAATCTTGGCCACTTCTTCCTCATCTTCACTTGAGGAGTTTTCTCTAAGCTAAGGGCCTTGGACTTCTTTGCTTTCAGAGCCACATCCTTTTACTTGAGAATAGGTTACTCTGCTTCCTCCCTTTTGAGGTTTATCTCATAAGTCATGAGACTCCCAATCAACTCCTCCACAGTAAGGCTTGATAGGTTCGTAGAGTCCTCTATGACTGTGGCCTTGGTGTGCCATGCTGGTGGGAGGGTTATCATAATTTTACGAACAATTCCGTGTCCGTGTAGTTCTTCCTAAGTGCTTTCAGTCCATTTGTAATCTTGGAGAGCCTAGCAACATATCAAAGATATTTTCACGGGGCTCATCTTGAACATCTCGTACTCATGGACCAAGATGTTGGCTTTGGTCTCCTTAACCTCTGATGTGCCTTCATAGACCAATTTAAACTTGTCCCACATTTCTTTTGCTGAGCTGCACATAGAGACATGAGAATATTCATCAGGGTGAATAGCACACTGCATGATATTCATAGCACTGAAACTAATCTTGGATTTCTTAATGTTCTCCTCCATCCACTTCCCTTCATCCTCTGACAACTCATAGGGACCAATATTCATGACTTTCCCGATCTCATAATCTTGAGCCCTGAGAATGACATGCAAACTATTTTTCTAATAATAACATTATTGCCATCAAAATAGGGTGGTCGGTTGATAGAATGTTCCTCAGGCACATATCCTTTGATGGCCATCGCACACAAGATCACTCTTATAATCATGAGCCCTGCTCTGATACCAATTGAAGTACAAGTGTACATGCGATGATCAACCAAGAGGGATGGGTGAATTGGTTATCGCAACATAATAGATCAGATTCAATTAAGCAAACCCATTGTGTGAGATGCATACTATAACAATTAAAACAGTGAAACCAACTATCCTAACATGTGTAGAATGGAGATAGAGAAAAGGATCAAACCACAGAAGCACACAAGATTTAGAGTTGTTCGACAAACACACCCTTGTGTTCGCTACATCCACTACCTCACACCCTGTGAGGATTTCCACTACTTGTTTTCATGTACAAGCGTAAACCCCCATACACGGTTGTTTCCGGGGACAACACAAACCCCATCTCATTTTTGGGGACGAGACAACCCATTATGTATGCGCGTACGCACTATACACCCACAATGTGCTCAAAAACTGAACACACACACACGATGATGCTCATAGTTCAAAGGAGAACAAAAGAAAGCATGGACAAGAGAGACAACGATCTAAACAAGTAAGGTGTGGAGTTCTCCTGTCCCAGAAGTTCAGCCTTTATAGTCATCTTTGCCTGACGATGTAACAGTGTAGAACAAGCCGGTGTAGAACGCTTCAGAACAGAGTCTTACAGGATACAGACCAAGTCCACGCCTTTATGATGAAGAACACCTCTCAAGTACATTGGAAGGCTTCTGGATGATGAGACTTGTTCTTCAGACTTCTACAGGTTAGAGCATATGTTGGCTCTTCCTAGGGCAGCACGATCCTCTCTTAACTCTAGGGCTCGAGTTGGATTCTTTGGGCATGTAGTTGTCTTCCAAAACATGGGAACATATTGTATTTACCCCAAAGGATTCCTCAAAGGTTGGAAAGAGTTGGATCTTCATAGGACTATGTTTAGGAATGTCTGTATGCAGAAACACAAGAATCAGTCGACCATAATCTTCGGATCGGTTGTCCAATTTGTACGTTAACTTCAACAGGCACTTCGGCTGGCAAATCAACTGGCCAATCAATCGTCCGATTATGGAGAATCAGTCGTCTGATTTCTTGAATGTCCCAGTGCCAATATGTACTGGCTAGGTTGGTCGTCTGATTTTGGTAAATCGATCGTCCGATCTTTTCTTCACTAATCAGAACCTTGGTCATCAATCGATTGACCTTTTCACCATCAACCGATTTGACTGAAGAACATCAGTCGATTGGTCCATAATCGATCGACAGCTTCTTGAAAATCGGTCATCCGATTTCCTGATCTGTCGACACCTTCAGAGCATGTGTCGACACCTCTTGATAATTGGTCGACCGATTTACTAAAGTCGGTCGTCCGATTGTGTTAGTTCTACAATTCTTCTACCAGTCTTGTATTTCTTTTTGTCCAAGTCTTGGCTTTGTAATGTCCACTTCAAGTGCGACTTGTGGACACTTTTACTACACACTTAACACACAAATTAGACCCTCAAATCACATATAATAATTCAACACTTGGGTCAAGAACATGAATTATACTTATTGTTTTTGTGATTTTCTCAACATGATTAAACATAGTGTTTTTGTCATCATCAAAATCTATAGATACAACAATCTCCCCCTTTTTGATGATGACAAAACACTTGTAGATTTTTCCACCAAAACAACATTCAATTTAATGTCAAATTCATATGCCAATTTGATTGAATTTTTTACATGCATGCAAGCATTCAGTCATGCAATATGACTCCCCCTCTCAATAATACTTTAAACTCTCCTCTTTTCTTTTGAACAAACTCTCCCCCAAACCAAATATAAAATCTACATGATTCTCTCCCCCTTTTTACAACATCAAAAAGTGGGTGGCATTAGGGATAAGAAGCAATTGGCATAGATACAGAGTATGTGAAGAGTTCACCAAGTGGATGATGATGGGAGTGCATGCTAGAAAGATATCCATTTTATAGTCCATTATTTAATCAAGTTCTCAACACATATTTAGAAATTAAATTCCATTAGATGTGATGTAAGACATGAGTAAAAGGCATCACACATGGTGAAAGTAGAATTTCTAATTAACACTAGCAGATACTCTCAATCTTACCCTTGCATGATAGATCCTCGATTTTTGGTAGCTATCACTCTGCCCCTTTTTTTGTTTTGAAATAAATGATATCATTCAGTTTGTTTTTGTTTCTTCTTCCTTTTCTTTCACTTTTGAGGAAAGTATTGTCGTTTGACGTGGGGCTTCTCACTTGTTCAGTGGAAAGACCCGGTACTAGCTAAGTTCCTCTTTTCACTTTCAATCTGGGATAAGTAGATTTTTCCTGACGAGTTACTACAAATTAGGTGGATTTTAAGCATCACAAGATTATTAAGAAAAAATTACCAATCATTAAGGTGATATCTATTAATCATGGTCATGTGCATTAGTGTGTTGGTCTCAATTTCAGATGTATTTTGAGAAGCAAGTTAAATACAGAGCTATTTGGCTCTCCCTTAATGTATGCACACACCAAATGCAAAAAATCTCCCCCTTAGCAGCTGAATTAATGCACACTAAGACTTAAGCCAATGCAATAAATATCAAGAGAGTATTAGGTCATAGAAAGAGTCAAGGAAATGTCTTAACATACACTTTACACTCAAGCACACAAGGGATAAACAAGCAATAGACACTAAACTCTAAGATTCTTTTTATGTTTTTTACTTTTTTATTTTTCTGATAGAAAGAAAACAAAAACACAACCTATAATCAAAATCTAAAAGAGTAAACAATACAACATACAAGAGTATTCATGTGTTACCTTGAAAGTCCAAAATAGAAGTACATGATACTCATAGTTCATGGTGCCTTGAAGTTCATCACATTTAAATCTCCAAAGCACCTGCAACCACAGATCTCAAGTGGATTTCTTTGGTACCCAAATGGTTTTGGGTCCAACAGTGTTAGTTCTAGAAGGCAACAAATCCTTCCTAATCCACACAAGCTTCAGTTTCTGCATATTTTTCTTTAGAGAACAAGTGTGGTTCATATGACCATGCCCACCACAGAAGTAGCACGTGACATTAGAAATGTGTTGTGTGGGTTGTGGCTTATGAAGAACATTCGGTACAACATGCTTGAGTTTATTTGAATGTACATGCTTCTTAGCCTTCATAAGTGTTTACCATTTACTAGTTTTTTTACTTGCTCAGTTTTCTTAGCATGAACTGGTTTTTTTTAACATGAGCAATTTTCTTAGAATGTGATTGTAAAGTGCTAGGAGAACTAGAGGCATGAACAAATGATTTTTCATTTTAGACTCAACAATTTGATCCTTTTAGGGGAATAGCCTAACCATGTCTGTTAGTGTTAACTTTAACACTGAGCACCTCATCAAGTTTTTGCTTCCCCTTCATGGTCTAGAAACAGTTGATTTTAGACCATCTATTGTTTTATTCATTTTCTTGACAGAATTTTCAAAATTTTTAACATTCTCCTCAAGCACATGCACTTAGTTTTCCAGTTTTCCATTTTCAGATTTAAAGGATATGTTTTCCTTTTCAAACATGCTGAGTTTTTCTAAAAAACCCTTATCATGAAGCATGCATTCCATTTCTTCTTCATACAATGCATTTTTACTTTGCACAGCCTCACTTTCATCATGAAGGTTTCCACATTTCAGTTTGACTTCATGACATGACTGAGGGAATTTCATTATGAAGAAAACCTTCAATTTTCATTTTCAGTCCTTTATTTTCCTTCTTTTACTTTCTTGCATTTTTCATACAAGGAAGAATACATTGATTCTATCTCCTCAATAGTAAAAGATTCGTGATCAGATTTACCTCGGGAGACTCATCTTCAATAGCCATAAGACCGCACTCCTCCTTCTTGGGTTCTTCAACCTCGGAGGATGACTGGTCAAAATCACTCCACGTGCAGACCATGACTTTGGGCTCCTTTGCCTTGATTTTGTTCTGCTTTTTTAGAAAGACCGGACATTCGATCTCATGTGCCCAATGCCTTGGCATCATAGCATATCATTTCTGTTTTCTTGTTGGGTTCTCCTTGCTTGGATTTTTCCTTGAAGTCCTTGGAAGAAGTTGCATATTGTGGCTTTTTCTTTCTCAAAAATTTCCTGAAGCTTCATACAATCTTGGTCACTTCTTCCTCATCTTCACTTGAGGAGTTTTCTTCTAAGCTAAGGGACTTAGACTTCTTTGCTTTCAGAGCCACATTTTTTGCTTGAGAATGGGTTGCTCTGCTTCCTCCCTTTTCAGGTTTATCTCATAAGTCATGAGACTCCCAATCAACTCCTCCATAGTGAGGCTTGATAGGTTCTTGGAATCCTCTATGACTATGGCCTTGGTGTGCCATGCTAGTGGGAGGGATCTCATAACTTTATGGACGATCTCCGTGTCAGTGTAGTTCTTCCTGAGTGCTTTCAGTCCTTTGTAATCCTAGAGAGCCTAGCAAACATATCAGAGATTGTTTCCACGGGCTCATCTTGAACATATCGTACTTATGAACCATGATGTTGGCTTTGGTCTCCTTGACCTCTGACGTGCCTTCAGATCAATTTAACTTGTCGCACATTTCTTTTGCTGAGCTGCACATAGAGACACAAGAATATTCATCAAGGTGAATAGCATACTGCATGATATTCATAGCACTGAAATTAATCTTGGATTTCTTAATGTTATCCTCTGTCCACTTCCCTTTATCCTCTGGCAACTCATAGGGACCAATATTCACGACTTTCCAAAACCCATAATATTGAGCCCTAAGAAAGACGTGCATACGATTTTTCCAATAAGAAAAATTATTGCCATCAAAATAGCGTGGTCGGTTAATACAATGTTCCTCAGGCCCATGAGCAACCAAGAGGGGACGGATGAATTGGTTATTGCCTAACTAAAAATCTTTTACACAGAATAGATTAGACTCAATTAAGCAAACCTATTGTGTGAGATGCACAGCGGAATAACAATTAAAATAGAGAAACCAACTATCCTAATGTGTGTAGAATGGAGATAGGAGAAAAGGATCAAACCACAGAAGCACACAGGATTTAGAGTGGTTTGGAAAACACACCCATGTGTGAGCCTACGTCCACTACCTCACACCCCGTGAGGATTTCAACTACTTGTTTCCAAGTGCAAGCATAACCCCACACACGGTTTTTTCCGGGGATAACACAAACCCCACCTCATTTCTGAGACGAGACAACCCAGTATGTATGCGCGCATGCACTACACACTCACAACGTACTCACAAACCGAGCACACACACAGATGTATTCAGAGTTCAAAGAAGAACAAATGAAAGCATGGACACAGAGAGACAATGATCTAAAAAGTAACGTGTAGAGTTCTCCTGTCCCAGAAGTTCGGCCTTTGTAGTCGTCTTTGCCCGACGATGTACAGTGTAGTACAAGCTGATGTAGAACGATTCAGAATAGAGTCTTGCAATATATAGACCAAGTCCACGCCTTTCTAATAAAGAACACCTCTTAGGTACATTTGGAAGCTTTTGGATGATGAAGACTCATTCTTCAGACTTCTACTAGTTCAGAGCATCTGTTGGCTTCTAGGGCAACACGATCCTCTCTTGAAATATAGGGCTCGAGTTGGATTCTTGGAGGTGTGTAGTCTTCCAAAACACATGAACATGTTGTATTTATAAACACTAAAGGATTCCTCAACAAGTTTTGAAAGAGTTGGATCTTAGTAAGACTTTGTTTAGGAAAGTTTATATGCATAAATATTGGAATGGTTGATAAAATCTTCGAATTGGTCGTCGATTGTGCCTTAACTCTAACTGGAGCTTACGGTGGCAAATCAACTGGCCATCGGTCGTCTCTGATTCTGGAGATCGATCGTCGATTTCTGACGTCCTAGTGCAACTTCTATATGGATAGGTCAGTCGTCCGATTTTGGTATGATGACCAAACTGTCCCCATAATAAATATTTCCATTTATTATATATTAATTTTATGATTAACAAAAAAACTAATGGATTTCTTGAGCTTGAGAACAGAAGCAAAGAAAAATGAAAGATCAAGACAATCTGGTAAGTCCCATCATTCTATCCAAGTCCTATAACGACTTCTTGATAAGCAGAACGACTTCCTCTGACCGGAACACCGAATCGTGACGTAAAACGATTCTTAGACTCGTAACGATTTCTTTAGAACTCGCAAGACTCTCTAGCGTAACGACTTCTTAGAGTTCGTAACGACTTCTTAGAACTCGCAACGACTCTCTAGCCGTAACGACTTCTTAGAGTTGTAACGACTTCTTTGGAACTCGAACGACTCTTAGCCGTAACGACTTCTTTAGAGTTCGTAACGATCTTCTTAGAATCGCAACGACTCTCTAGCCGTAACGACTTCTTTAGGTTCGAACGACTTCTTTAGAATCGCAACGACTCTTAGCCGTAACGACTTCTAGAACTCACAACGACTCTCTAGCCGTAACGACTTCTTTAGAGTTCGTAACGATTCTTTAGAACTCGCAACGACTCTCTAGCCGTAACGACTTCTTTAGATCTCGTAACGATTTAGTGTAACGAATTTCTTTACAACTTTAGTCACAACGATTTCTTTAGAACGATAGTCATAACGATTCGCGTAACGATTTCTTTATAGTCATAACGATTTCGGTAACGATTCTTTACAACTTGATAGTCACAACGATTTCTTTACAACTCGATAGTCATAACGATTTCGCGTAACGATTTCTTTATTAGTCATAACGATTTCGTGTAACGATTCTTACACTTGATAGTCATAACGATTTCTTTACAACTCGATAGTCATAACGATTTCGCGTAACGATTTTTTATTAGTCATAACGATTTCGCGTAACGATTTCTTACAACTTGATAGTCACACGATTTCTTTACAACTCGATAGTCATAACGATTTCGCGTAACGATTTTTTATTAGTCATAACGATTTCGTGTAACGATTTCTTTACAACTTGATAGTCAACGATTTCTTTACAACTCGTAGTCATAACGATTTCGCGTAACGATTTCTTTATTAGTCATAACGATTTCGTGTAACGATTTCTTTACTTGATGTCACAACGACTTGCCTGTTGTAACGACTTCATAAGTTATCACAACGATTTCTTTACAGTTCATAACGACTTGCTATAATTCATAACGATTTCATAAGTTATGAAGTCAGCAAGATTCTTTTTATCGAATTTCTTGATGCATCAGTATAATGCTTTTAATAGCGTTGAAAAGTCAAAGTCATATCTTGTCCGTTGACTGCTATGCATTAAATGCTCTCCGATCGTATCTCCCATGCATGCAGACAATATCTTCCATTTCTATGCTACTCTGTCTACGTACTTTTTCTTGGACAGAAAGGAGCTTTGCTATATACTGCAATATCTGTTCCATCTCAACTAACAATAGACAGCAGTCCTAGCTGTCTTCTATTTATGATGATATGCTTACAGATATCTGACAAGACTCATCTGGACAACGTTGGACACAAGATACAAAGTTCTATGACATCTCTTTGGCGTGTACACCAGGATAAAAGACTGACGATCAGAAGCTTCCTCAGTAACCAGTCTAACGTACACAAGGATAAGAGACAACGGACTCATCAACGTTCGAATTTGAATCAGCAGTTTAAATAGAAGACTCAAGACGAAAAGAACTTTACGAAGTGAACATCGCTTGATTTTAGAAGAAGAAAGAAATCCATCTCTTAGAATCTTTAGAACTTTGAAGAAGAGCGAAGCCTCCACTCCAAACCTGTTCTAAGCTCTTAGCTCTCTGTGCTCAAAGGAATCTTCTCATTTGTAAGAGCCTGTGTGGTCCTTGGAGAGAAAAACCTTGTTAAATCTCTTTCTCTCTCGGGGCTTAGGAGCTTCAGGTTGTAGCTGGTCAAGCTAGAATCTGAAGCCTGTTTCACAACTTTTTCTGATTAGTTTGTGTTCCCTTCTGGACGAAGGAAGACCTGGTGGTATCCAGGGTGGTTGTTGTTCCCTTCTGGACGAAGGAAGACCTGGTGGTATCCAGGGTGGTTGTTGTTCCCTTCAGGCTGAAGGAAGACCAGTTGAGGCTGGGTGTAAGGATCCTTAAGGGGGATTGTACCCTTGATAGTAAAATCCTGAGGTATTGCTCAGGGACTGGACGTAGGTCTCCTGTGGAGAGGAGTTCCGAACCAGGATAAAATCCTTGTGTCTTGTGGATGTGTTTTGTGTGATTGTTATCTTGTTTGTTCTAACTCTAACCTTGTTATTAAGTTGTGCAATCTTTTCAGTAAACAGGTTTTAATCAAAGATCGAAGTTTTTAACCCATTCACCCCCCCCCTGGGCTAGCTAGCTGGGCAACAAGTGGTATCAGAGCCCGTCTCTTCGACAAAGAAGAAGATCCAACGATCTGAAGAGCAAAGATCAATGGCAGCCCAAAGTCACTTCGAAGGTCAGTCTGTCAACAGACCTCCTTTGTTCGATGGTGAAGATTATACGTATTGGAAGACCAGGATGGAATACTTTCTACAAGGCCACGATTATCAAATCTGGTCAATAGTGGAAGAAGGTGATCTGGTCGTCACAAAGAGAAAGCACAATGGACAGATGAAGATAGAAAGAAAATCTCCTTGAACTGTAAAGCTAAGAGCATTCTATGTTGTGCTCTAAGCAAGAAAGAGTTCAACAGAGTTTCAGCATGCAAATCCTCCATGGAAATGTGGGAAAAGTTAAAGATCACATATGAAGGTACAGACAAAGTAAAGGAGACAAGAATTGACATTCTTGTCACTCAGTATGAAAGATTTCAAATGCAAACAGGTGAGTCTATTACCCAAATGTTTAGTAGATTTACTGACATTACTAATGGCCTAGCAAGTCTAGGAAAGTCATATGAAAATGCAGATATGGTAAGGAAGATTCTCAGATCCCTGCCATCTTCATGGACGGCAAAGGTCACAGCTATCGAAGAAGCTAATGATCTTAAGAGAATGTCAGTAGAAAAACTCATTGGGTCTCTCATGGCCCATGAAATAAACATGGAAAGACTAGGAGAATCCTCCAGTAGAAAGAAGCAGTCAAATGCGCTTAAAGCTAATGGGGACTCATCAGAAGAATCCTTAGATAACAGTGAAGATAGCAAAGATAGTGATGATGAAGAAGCCATGCTCTCAAGAAGATTGCAGAGAATCTTGGCAAAGAAGAAGAAGTTCCAGTCTGGTAGGAGGTACTTCAAGAAAAACAAAGATCTCAAGAGACCAGATGGAAAAGATCAGAAGAGGAATGAGCCACTTTGCTATGAATGCAAGAAACCTGGACATATCAAGGCAGACTGTCCAATGTTAAAGAAAAATGATCACAAGAAGAAGGACAGCTCCAAGAAGTTCAGAAGATTCAAAAAGAAAGCCATGGCAGCTGCATGGGACAACAGCAGCGACTCAGATAGTGAGTCAAGCTCGAGCAGTGAAGGTGAAGAAGCCAACTTGGCTCTCATGGCGAATACCGAGGATAAGGTAACATCTGATTCTTCTTTCGATTCCTGTAATGACTCAGATTCGGATAATTTGGAAAGTGCATTTAATGAACTCTACGATAAGTATAAAGAAGTGTGTAAACTACTTAAGCTAAGCAAGAAAAATATCACATGTCTCGAAAATACCAACTCAGATTTAAAATCTGAAAACGAAGAACTAGAAAAACAAATAGTTGAGCTTAAGAGAAGAAATGAACTATTATGTGAAAACTAAAAGACAAGAACAGAAAAATCACTGACCTAGAAAAACAGGAAAACTCAGATGATTTAAGAAAACTGTAAATGAATTAAATGAAGAAAACAATACACTAGCAAGCACCCTAGAAAAATTTACCAATGGTAAAAACTCTTTAATATTAAAAGGTGCTAGGAGATCGGGTAAAAAGAAAATGGATTAGGATATACACCCCCAGATAATGAAGAAACCATAATATACCCTAAAACATATCAACACCAAAATTTGTACCGAACAAGATGTAGCATACAAAGCTGATTTCAAATACATAGAAAAAGTAACTAAGTTATCCTGCTGCAGTCACTGCAACAAGTTAGGACATATTAAAATGACATGCCCAACAAGACATAAAAAATGGATATTAAAAGGTAAAGTTGATGATACTAACCAATCAGGACCCAAAGAGAATTGGGTACCTAAAGCTTGATGTTCTCATTTCAGGTTAACCCTCGAGCATCCAAATGGTATTTGGATAGTGGGTGCTCAAGGCATATGTCAGGCAACAAGAAGATATTTGTTGATCTCCAAGCTGAAGAAGGTACAGTCACCTATGGAGATAATGGAAAAGGGACTGTGATAGGAAGCGGGTCTGTGAACATCAAAGGAAAATCAGTCATAAAGGATGTAATGCTGGTCAAAGGGTTAAAGCACAATCTCATCAGCATCAGCCAGTTGTGTGACAAAGGCCATCAAATTCAGTTTCAAGAATCAAAATGCAGTATCTTAAAAGATGGTGAAGTCATATTTGAAGCCTACAGAGAAAGAAATTTGTATGTTCTATATCTCGATGAACTCAAGGATCAAGATGTGTGTTTGGCAGCTAGCAAAGATAAATCAACTGAGTTGTGGCACAGAAGATTGGGCCACTGCAGCTTGGATGGGCTGAACAAGCTCAGAAAAAGAAAACTAGTTGAAGGACTGCCAAAGGTAAATTTCAGATTGGATAGCATTTGCAGACCTTGTGCAAGAGGAAAGCACACCAAGAGCTCCTTCAAATCAAAGACTGTAGTAACCACCTCAAAGCCCTTAGAACTACTTCACATGGATTTATTTGGGCCAATGAGGACTACCAGTTTGGGAGGAAAGAATTTTGGATTTGTAATAGTTGATGATTATTCAAGATTCACTTGGGTATCCTTTTTAGAGCACAAAGAGATGACATTTGAGAATTTTGTCAGCTTCAGTAAGAAAGTTCAGAAAGATCAGAAATTCTCAATTGTCTCTATTCGATCAGATCATGGTGGTGAGTTTCAGAATGAAAAGTTTCGAAGTTCTGTGATGATCAAGGAATTGAGCACAACTTCTCAGCTCCAAGGACACCTCAACAGAATGGAATTGCTGAGAGGAAAAACAGAACTCTTTTGGATATGGCAAGATCAATGTTATCAGAATATGATCTGCCAAGATATTTCTGGGCCGAAGCTATCAACACTGCATGTTATATCATAAATAGAGTGATGATCAGGCCAATTCTGAAAAAGACTGCTTATGAACTCTACAAAGAAAAGAAGCCAAAGATTAGCCATTTCAGAATATTTGGATGTCCTTGCTTCATCCATAACAATGGAAAAAGGGACATTGGTAAGTTGGATGCCAAATCAGATGAAGGCATTTTCATGGGGTATTCCTCTAAACCTAAAGGTTATAGAGTTTTCAATAAACGTTCCTTATTAATTGAACAATCAGTACATGTTATTTTTGATGAATCTAACCCTTCCTTGAAAAAGGAAGAAATTAGTGACATTGATGATGCAGATGTCTTGTCCGAAAAATTAAAGAAAACTTCAATTAAGGACAAAGAGGATCCAACTCTGGAAGAACTGCAGCAAACAGAAATCCAACATAAAGATCTTCCAAAGGAATGGAGACATCAGAAAGATCACCCTCCTGAAAACATCATTGGTGATCCATCTGTAGGGGTAAGAACTAGAGGTAATGTAATCCATGCGACTATTTAGCATTTGTTTCTCAAGTAGAGCCTAAGACAGTCAATGAAGCTTTATCTGATGAATCTTGGATACTAGCCATGCAAGATGAACTAAATCAGTTCAAGAGAAACCAAGTATGGTCACTTGTTCCTAGACCATCCAATCATTCAGTTATTGGCACCAAATGGGTGTTCAGAAATAAACTGGATGAGTCTGGAATAATCTTAAGGAACAAAGCCAGATTGGTGGCTCAAGGCTACTCCCAAGAGGAAGGCATAGATTTCGATGAAACTTATGCACCTGTAGCTAGACTTGAGGCCATTAGGATTTACTTGCTTATGCATCCGCACTTGATTTAAAACTTTTTCAAATGGATGTCAAATCAGCCTTTTTAAATGGTTTCATCAAGGAGGAAGTTTATGTTGAACAACCTCCAGGTTTGACGACTCTGAATTTCCAAATCATGTATTTAAACTACATAAGGCTTTATATGGTCTAAAGCAAGCTCCTAGAGCCTGGTATGAAAGGCTCAGTAATTTCTTATTAAATCATGGTTTCACTAGAGGTAAAGTAGATAGTACATTATTTATAAAATCTAAGGTTAAACATATACTTCTTGTACAAATCTATGTGGATGATATTTTTGGATCTACTGATGAATCTCTTTGCAAGTACTTTGAAAAGCTTATGCAGGGAGAATTCGAAATGAGCTTGATGGGGGAGTTAAGCTACTTCCTTGGATTGCAAATCAAGCAAGGGAAGGATGGCACTCATATCTGTCAAGCAAAGTACACCAAAGAGCTGTTGAAGAAATTTGGATTTGAAGATGCAAAGCCATTATCAACTCCAATGAGCACATCAACCAGAATGGACAGTGATCAAAAAGGTAAAAGGGTAGATCAAAAGAATTATCGAGGTATGATAGGATCATTACTTTACTTAACTGCCAGTAGACCAGACATTTTGTTCAGTGTATGCATGTGTGCTAGATATCAGGCAGACCCTAGAGAGTCTCACTTAATCTCTGTAAAAAGAATATTTAGATATTAGCTAGAACTCATGATTTAGGTCTCTGGTATCCTAGATCTTGTGAGATAAATCTAATAGGATATTCAGATGCTGATTATGCTGGTTGCAAAGTAGATAGAAAGAGCACCAGTGGATGTTGTCAGTTTCTTGCAGGATGCTTAATATCATGGACATCCAAGAAACAAAATTCAGTAGCTCTATCAACAGCTGAGGCGGAATATGTTGCTGCTGGAAGTTGCTGTACACAACTTCTTTGGATAAAGCAACAACTTGAAGATTTCGGCATTCACATCAAATCAATTCCTCTATTGTGTGATAATACTAGTGCCATCAACCTCACCAAAAATCCAGTTCAACACTCAAGGACGAAACACATTGAGGTAAGATATCATTTTATTCGAGACCATGTAGCTAGTGGTAATTTAGAAATTTCGTTTATAGATACAAATGGTCAATTGGCAGATATCTTCACAAAAGCCCTACCTGAAGAGAGATTTACATCTCTTAGAAGGGAACTAGGGATGTGCAATTTGTGAAAGAATTTCTGTGATTTTATTGACATATAAATTTTTCAGATTAAATGAAAAGTTCTCTCTCCGTTAAAGTTAAACAAAACTCTGGTTATCTATATGCTTTGACCGCTTCTGTGTAGAAAGTTGTTTGACTTGTCAAACCTTTTGTCGCTTTCTACCTTTGCCGCCTTTTGGCGCTCCGTCATTAAAGTAATATTAATTTATCCAAACCGCTTTGAGATCGATTCGCCTTCCACCTTTACCCTTTTTATTCTCTATCTGTTCACCAAAGCTGATGCCCTAACGATTTTGGGATCGTCTCTCTGCAACTTTCGAAGCCTTCTTCTCTTCCCGCGAAGAACTCCTTCGAAACTTCCGTCCCTTCCATCATCCTCCCTTCCAGAATCTTTCTTCTCTGCACCCATGGCCGCTCCGTTGATCTCCGGAAGTGTTGGGGGCTACAGTGCTGAGTATTTATCCCAAGGGAGCAAGAAAGATTTACTTTGTGAAGACAAAGATTTGCGGAAATAAGGCAGTGGATGTTCAGAATCTTGAGAAGAGTGGCATGGCCAGGCTAGTTGATACTATAAGAAGATCGCAGTGGATGGATGTGGTCACTTCAGTGAGGTAAGCTACCCGGACTTGGTAAAAGCCTTCTACATCTGTCTGAAGTCAGAAGCAGATGGATCCCTTGTTTCCTCTGTCAAGGGTATCCAAATCAGAATAACCCTGAGCTGTTGCGTGATCTGTTTGGAGTAAAGACCTCGGGATTTAGTGGCATTCACTCTGTGAATGATGAAGTCAAAGGTCTCGGGATTATCGGTCCAGGATTTAAGTTGAAGGATGGGAAGCTTGATATTAATCAGATGTCCGCGTTCAACCGGTTGCTGCACTTTATAGTCTGCCAAATCTTAGTTCCCCGTAGTGCTACCTTTTCCTCATGCACTAGGGCAGATTCGGACATAATGTTCTGGGCAATCCAGAACAAAGAGATAAACCTGGCCGCAGTGATGACTGAGCGAATGATGTTTGCACATGCTCAGTTATGGGAAACAAAGAGCAAGTTGAATGTTTCCCTTCCGTATGCCCACCTTCTGACCAAGATTTTCAAGCACTTTGGAGTAGATCTGTCAGGGGCGGTAGCTGAAAAGATGGGCCAGTCTATAAGGTCCAGAAACCTGAAGAAAAGTGGTTTTTCAGTGCAAGAAGGAGTTTGGTCGAAATCCTCTGTGGCTGAAGGAGAAGCAGTTATTGCAGATATTCCAGAAGCAGTAGAAGTAGAGCAAGCAGCAGCAAGTCCAGCAGAGCAAGAACCAGTTGAGTCAGCTGTGGGATGCCAATCCGAAGCTCAATTGGAAGAGGGTGCAGCTGGTGTGGCAGATTCCTCGCCCACCACCTTAGTCACCTCTATTTTAGAGAGATTTTGGACTCCATCCCTCCATCTCAGTCTCTTCTAAGGCAGGTGGACCTGATGAAGATGTCTTGGAAGAAGCTCCTGCTCAGGGGGAGCAAGAAAGTTTGAAGTCCCTGCTCCCATTCAGGGGGAGCATGCTGAGAGTGAAAGGCCAGAGAATGAAGCCTTTTCTGAGAAAGCTGCACTACTCAGGAACTCCAGCTCCAGCCTTGGTTGATGCTAGTGAAGGCCAAGTGCACTATAAATCTTGAGGAGGTCTCTCAGCCAGGTAAGCAGAAAAGGTTGTTCACAGGAGGTCAAGGAAGGGCCATAGGAAAGTAAAGTTGAAGCATGTTATGGCCTTGTTAAAAGCCCAAGGAGAGATCTTGGCATCAGTTCAGTCTGGTATACAAGGAATGTTTCAAATCAAGGTCAACCTCCTCAGACGTATCCTCAATAAGAAATGCAATGAGGTATTTCAATAAAGAAATGTCTGATATGAAGAATTTGCTGGCTAATCTTTCAAAGTCTAGTGGTGTCCCTCCTGCACCTACTCAGAGCAGTCCAGCTGAAGTTCCTAGGCCACCAGGGCCTCCAGCTGAAGTTCCTAGGCCACCAGGGCCTCCAGCAGAAGTCTCAGGGCCAACAGGGCCGCCAGTTCAAGGGTCAGGGCCATCAGGGCCATCAGTTGTAGGGTCACCCGGACCAGTGGCAGCCTCAGGGTCTTCAGGACCCTCTCCTGCAGTCAGAGAAAGTCAGGCAAAGGAAAAGAGCCAGTGTCAGTCTCCAAGGCCCCTGATACTTCATCTCTTGCCACTCCAACCCTCTCCACACCTTCATCTCCTCCTACTGCACCTCCTGCTCCACCAACCATAAAACATCCCATGCCTCGCACCAAACCTTCCTCATCCTCTACTTCCTCTCAACCCTCCTTCTCACCTCTCCAGCTCTCATCTCAGCTTCATCCTCATTAACTCCTCAACCTTCACCTATTAAAACCCAAACATCTCATCCTCAACCAACCTCTTCCTTTAATCCTAAACACTTTTCTATCCTCCTACTCCTCCTAATTCTGTTACCTTTCCTCCAGTGAACCTCTGCCTCTTGGTATTTTTGACACCAATGTTCCAGACCATTTTGAAAGGAACACTCTCCTCACCATTCTTTCCACAGCCTCTCACATTCACAGGACTGACCCCCTAGTCCTGTCTTGAAAAAGAGAAAAACCTCTTCCTCTCTAAGCACTCCTTCTGCTTCTCTCTACCCTCCTTTATGGTACTCTCTTACCCTTGATCCTAAGAGAAGACCTATCTACAAAGAATACCTCCAGAAATGCATTCTTTCTACCATTTATGGTATTCCTTTTCTCAACCTCTCCGAACACCTGGCATTGTTCTTCCTTTTACTCAGATATCTCAAGCTTTCAAATCCAAAATCTTTGAGGGCACTGAGTTCAAGACTGAAGATCAGTGGGCAGCTATCAAAGGAAACAAGGCTCAGTACTCAAAATACCTGACTGCAAGGGCCGAATCTCTCTCTCTCAGAGCTCACCCACTCACCTTCTCTGAGTGGGTTATCTTCCAGCACAAGAACTCTTGGGGATCCTTCATTTTGAAGGAAATTCGCATTGCCAGAGCCTTTCAGCTGTACAGTGACTTCTGTTATTTGAACAAAATTCCAGAAGTTCAGTTTTGCCAGTTCAACTCGCAGATTACTGTGCTGCAATCAGAACCCTCTCAACCTTCCTCTTACAGTAGACTTTGTCTCCTTCAAGGTGATTTTCCAGTTCTTCTGCCGAAGCTGCACTCGTTAGTGCTTAATTCAGATGCTGGATCTCTGCTCTAGATATGTTTGCAAGGCAGCTGGGCCGGATGTCAGCCAAGCAGGGCCGATCTCCCTCCTTTTTGCGGTTCATCTTCAGAGAATATCACTGGCCGCATCTCTTCTCTGACCTTAGCTCCACTCATTTCTGAGTGTGAACGACTCACCTCATCAGAATGGGAGCTTCTCTATCGGGCCTCTTATCAGCAATTGGAAGCTATCAATCAAGATCTGGTCAGTCAGAGGAAGCTGCTCTTTCTGCAGAAGCCTTTATGGATCTCAATTCCATCGCACCCATACCAGAGCTCTATGCTGTATGGGCAGCTAGATATTCTGCCTTCTATGCCTTAAAGCAGGATCTGTTAAATCAGCAACTTCACTATCCAATTTCCTTGGACAGATTTCTCCATAGGGCCAGTTTTGGCAAGAGTACTACTTCAGATTCATTTTGGACAAAACTCAGTATGGAGAGTTCTTAGAGCAGCAAAGGCAACTCTACATTCAGAGGAACATCCCTTCCATGGGACCCTCCTTCTCAGTTACCTTTGGCGTGTTTCTGCAAATTTTGAGGATCTTGAGATATCAAGGCATGGGTGTTATCTCACAGCATGCCTCCTTGTTATCTCCTCTGTATTATCTTTCTCCTTCTTAATAAAAATCTTTCTCTCTTCTTTGTCTCACAGCTTCTTTTTGCCTAATGACAAAAGGGGACAAGACAACTAACGTAAATCTGAAAACATATTTCATTTTTTGTATGATGTTTAGTATATTTTGTCATCATCAAAAAGGGGGAGATTGATGACCAAACTGTCCCCATAATAAATATTTCATTTATTTATATATTAATTTTGATGATTAACAAAATAACACTAATGGATTTCTTGAGCCTTGAGAACAGGAAGCAAAAGAAAAATGAAAGATCAAGACAATCTGGTAAGTCCCATCATTTCTATCCAAGTCCCTAACGACTTCTTTGATAAGCAGAACGACTTCCTCTTTGACCGGAAACTCAACGTTCCGTAACGATCTTACCGTAACGATTTCTTTAGAACTCGCAACGACTCTCTAGCCGTAACGACTTCTTTAGACCTCGTAACGATTCTTTAGAACTCGCAACGACTCTCTAGCCGTAACGACTTCTTTAGACCTCGTAACGATTTCTTTAGAACTCGCAACGACTCTCTAGCCGTAACGACTTCTTTAGACCTCGTAACGATTTCTTTAGAACTCGCAACGACTCTAGCCGTAACGATTCTTTAGAGTCGTAACGACTTCTTTAGAACTCGCAACGATTCTCTTCTTAGAATCGCAACGACTCTCTAGCCGTAACGACTTCTTTAGACCTCGTAACGATTTCTTTAGAACTCGCAACGACTCTCTAGCCGTAACGACTTCTTTAGATCATAACGATTTCGTAACGATTTCTTTACGATAGTCGCAACGATTCTCTTACTCGATAGTCATAACGATTTCGCGTAACGACTTCTTTATAGTAACGATTCGTAACGATTTCTTTCGGTCATAACGATTTCTTTATTAGTCATAACGATTCGCGTAACGATTCTTTATTAGTCATACGATTCGTAACGATTTCTTTACAACGATAGACAACGATTCTTTTTAGTCATAACGATTTCGCGTAACGACTTCTTATTAGTCATAACGATTCGTGTAACGATTCTTTACAACTTGATAGTCAACGATTTCTTACAACTCGATAGTCATACGATTTCGCGTAACGATTTCTTTATTAGTCATACGATAACGATTTCTTACAACTTGATAGTCACAACGATTCTTTATCGATAGTCATAACGATTCGGTAACGATTTCTTTATTAGTTAACGATTTCTTGTAACGATTTCTTTGAACTAGCAACGACTGCTGTTGTAACGATTCATAGTTATCACAACGATTTCTTTACAGTTCATAACGACTTGCTATAATTCATAACGATTTCATAAGTTATGAAGTCAGCAAGATTCTTTTATCGAATTTCTTGATGCATCAGTATAATGCTTTTTAATAGCGTTGAAAAGTCAAAGTCATATCTTGTCCGTTGACTGCTATGCATTAAATGCTCTCCGATCGTATCTCCCATGCATGCAGACAATATCTTCCATTTCTATGCTACTCTGTCTACGTACTTTCTTGGACAGAAAGGAGCTTTGCTATATACTGCAATATCTGTTCCATCTCAACTAACAATAGACAGCAGTCCTAGCTGTCTTCTATTTATTGATGATATGCTTACAGATATCTGACAAGACTCATCTGGACAACGTTGGACACAAGATACAAAGTTCTATGACATCTCTTTGGCGTGTACACCAGGATAAAAGACTGACGATCAGAAGCTTCCTCAGTAACCAGTCTAACGTACACAAGGATAAGAGACAACGGACTCATCAACGTTCGAATTTGAATCAGCAGTTTAATAGAAGACTCAAGACGAAAAGAACGATATCGAAGTGAACATCGCTTGATTTTAGAAGAAGAAAGAAATCCATCTCTTAGAATTTAGAACTTTGAAGAAGAGCGAAGCCTCCACTCCAAACTTGTTCTAAGCTCTTAGCTCTCTGTGCTCAAAAGGAATCTTCTCATTTGTAAGAGCCTGTGTGGTCCTTGGAGAGAAAAACCTTGTTAAATCTCTTTCTCTCTCGGGGGCTTAGGAGCTTCAGGTTGTAGCTGGTCAAGCTAGAATCTGAAGCCTGTTTTCACAACCTTTTTCTGATTAGTTGTGTTCCTTCTGGACGAAGGAAGACCTGGTGGTATCCAGGGTGGTTGTTGTTCCCTTCTGGACGAAGGAAGACCTGGTGGTATCCAGGGTGGTTGTGTCCTTCAGGCTGAAGGAAGACCAGTTGAGGCTGGGTGTAAGGATCCTTAAGGGGGATTGTACCCTTGATAGTAAAATCCTGAGGTATTGCTCAGGGACTGGACGTAGGTCTCCTGTGGAGAGGAGTTCCGAACCAGGATAAAATCCTTGTGTCTTGTGGATGTGTTTTGTGTGATTGTTATCTTGTTTGTTCTAACTCTAACCTTGTTATTAAGTTGTGCAATCTTTTCAGTAAACAGGTTTTAATCAAAGATCGAAGTTTTATTAACCCATTCACCCCCCCCCTCTGGGCTAGTTAGCTGGGCAACAGGTAAATCGGTCATCCGATCTTTTCTTCACCAGTCGGAACCTTAGTCATCAATCGATTGGCCTTCTTACCATCAATCGATTGGACTGAAGAAATCTCAATCGACCGCTTCTTGATAATCGATTGTTCGATTTCCTGATCTGTCGACACCTTCAAGCATGTGTTTACACCTCTGATAATCGGTCGACCGATTTACTAAAGTCGGTCGTTCGATTGTGTCAGTTCTGCAGTTCTTCTACCAGTATTGTCTTTTCTTTTTGTCCAAGTCTAGGCTTTGTAATGTCCACTTTCAAGTGAGACTTGTGGACACTTCACTACCACTTAACACACAATTAGACCCTCAAATCACATATAAATAATGCAAACACTTGGGTCAAGAACATGAATTATACTTAGTGGTTTTATGATTTCTCAACATGAGTTGAACTTAGTGTTTTTGTGATCATCAAAATCTACAGAGTACAATAGCCACTACCCGCAAAGAACCTTTATCTCCCCATAATGCCAATTTGTCAAATGTTCAGGAAGTTTTGACCCAACTCACCCCTCAACAACTTCATGTAAATCAATCTTTAGTTAAGGTTATTTCTCCCTCTTCTCTGATGGCCATGCCATCTCCTCCCTCTTAGCACCCAAGATTGTATATTTTGGTGGCCACGCCACCCCCACAACCTCATCATGCTTCTCAGATTTTATCGACGTACATTGGCACTACCACACCGACGAACATAGATAGAGAAATCCTCCTCTAGAGTGGGCTAGTAAAAGCATTGCCTAAGGATTTTCTTGGCAATCATTTGGCTATTTACATGACCCTCACACACACACTTGAGTGAGCTTCCTCAACAACTTTCCAAATTCATCATCATCCAGACATCTTAGTAAAACTCCAGTGAGACCTCTTTTGTAAAGTACATTTCCAACCATGGTGTATTTTCTGGGACAATCTCCTTATGGTCTCTTCTCTTCACTAGTGGCTTCCCAGGGAAAGATTGATCTTTGCAGTACTTAGCTATCTCATAAAACCATGGTTTCTCCTCTCATCTAATTCTAATAGCATGATTTCTTTCTTCTTGCCTCTCTCCATCTCATAGACACTTCCTCTTTGACCCTAATGAAGCAGAGGATTTGAGTAGTAGGAACGAAACACCGATGGATAAGGATAGATTCAAAACTCCTGTCGAGAGGAAAGTTTAGGGATGAAGAAAAGGAAACAAGGGCATCAGTTAGAATATTTGGTTGCGAGGGACATGTACGAAAATTAGCTTGGAGAATAGCTTAGCATAGGCTGAAGAGAGTTCCTGGTAAGGCTTGAGCTTTGGATCGCGTGTGCGATATTTGGTGAGCACTTGGCGAAGAAGCATGTAACGCCCTAGAAAATTAAATGATTTAAAATATAAGGAAATAGCAAATAAATAAAAGTGGTGAATGGAAATAAAATAAATGACATGATTAAACTCCCAAAGGGAAATCAGCTATTTAAATCATATTGGCCAATACAACTCTAAATGGGCCAAAGATTAAAACCCAATAGCAATAAACCCCAAATTCGTACCCATATTTATGTAGAAAATGGGAAAGGGCAAATTAGGGTTTAAACTAACTATTAGCCAAGCATAGTAACCCAAATTGTGGCCAACCATGCTAAGAGATTTCCTAATGATGTAGCTACTCCTATTGGGAGGAGAAATCCCAATATATGGAAGGTGCCATGCAGAAATCGCAACCCACCTTTCCTATGCTCATTAGGACATGAAATAAACCCTAAACCTATAAGAGATCATCACAAGACTTTTGGGGGAAGTTTACCATTGTGTTGTGCACGCGAGGAGGCGGACTAGAGCCTTGTGAGAGGAGGAGATCGGCCAGGAGGACACCATCTTCTCCGACCTACTCTCTGTTGCGACCTGTGTAGAAGACTTGCTTAGATCCACTTGAAGGTAGGTGATCTCGGGCCAAAACTAAACTAGGGCTATACCATTTGAAAGAGCATCGTGTTGGGTTCATATTCTGGAAACTAAGTGAATTCACACTCTAAGTGATAAATGAAAGTCAAACAATGTTTTTAATGATGAATGAGTTGAATTGAGGTTTCATACATGTCAATTAAGATGATACAATATTTGGTTATCTATGTCCATTATACCTAACTATACATGTTTTCATGCAGGTACAAATGCATATAACCAAGCCTTCTCAAATCATGAGAAAATGATCACAATCACAGAGTATACATGTACCTGTCGACAGACCCAAAGGCATATGTCGACAGATGCCGCAGTTGTGATCAGACTGAAGAGTACTGAGAGCACCTGTCGACAGATTCTCAGAGACCTGTCGACAGATGTCGCAGACAGAAATGCCAGAGTTCTGTGTTTTGGCAAAATGTCTCTGCCTGTCGACAGATGGATATCGCCTGTCGACAGATGCCACAGACCAGAGCAACCTGAAGTCTGTCTGTTGCAAATCTGTTGCAATCTGTCGACAGATACTCAGAACCTGTCGACAGATGTAGAGGATCTTCAAATACGGAAACCTTCCTTCATATCCAAGATTGTGTTTTCAAGTCCCACGACTCTCCACATGAAAACACAACTATATAAGCATCCTTTGAAGAGAATCTCGTACAGAAGCAGCCACAACCAAAAACCCTAAAGCAAGTCCAAGAGAAAAGAAGTTGCTGCTCTGCTTCAAGTCTGCAGTGCAGAGACCGAAAGATCAGTTGATCCTGCAGTACTGAAGATAGATCGTCGTGGATTCAACCTTCTCCATCAGTCCAGAGCACTCAAGTCGAAGTTTGAACATCCATCAGGCGTTCTCAGAAGAGTTCCACATAGGATTTACTCCTACGCTCTGAACTCTTCCTGTTTCATAATTCTCATCAACTGGTGTGTGTTTGTGTGATTCAAGCGTCTCTTGTGCTTGAGATCACGTGTGTGTGTTGTTCTGATCGTGGGTGCACATCAGAAAACACGTGTGTGTGTGTGAGTTGTAGTCACTGAACTCGCTCATAAGCAGTTACTCTGTGTGTGGTGTGTGTGCCGTGGACGTAGGATACACTGTTGTGTACTCCGAACCACGTAAATCTACGTGTCTCGTGGTTTGATCATTTCTACGATAGATGTTTGATAGACACGTGCATATTCACACACTAGATAGGTTTCTACATCATCTACACATAGTTTAGATCTTGATACTGTCTTGATAATCTGTGCTTTAAGAAAAAGAACGTGATAATAGTTCTTAAGAGGCAGTAATCTATTCAACAACCCCCCTTCTAGATTACCATATTGGGAATTCTGCAACCCTTCAATTGGTATCAGAGCGTGGTTTCTCCGATTTATTGCTTTATCTATTGATCTAACGATCAGGAGATTCACGATCAAATGGAATCTACCAAGGGGTATATGGCCGAGGGACACTCTGTGACCAGGCCACCCTTCTTTGATGGCACTGACTATCCATATTGGAAAAACCGCATGCAGGTGTTTACGAGCACAAAACTATGAATTGTGGAAGATAGTCAGAACAGGACCATATGGATTGCCTCAAGACGAAGATACATGGACCAAGGACCAGATTGCAAAAGGGACACTCAACTGGAGCGCCCTCAACATGATACAGTGCGCGGTCCACCCAAAGGAATACTCGAGAGTCTCCACATGCACCTCAGCTAAGGAGATGTGGGACAAGCTCGAGTTGATATATGAAGGTACATCTGAGGTGAGAGAATCCAAGGTAAGCATGTTAGTCTCAGAATATGAAATGTTTAAGATGAACCGTGATGAGACAATTTCTGACATGTTTGCTAGATTCATGGTACTTATAAATGGATTGAAAGGTCTTAAGAAGGAATACTCAGAAAGTGATTTGGTGAGGAAGATACTTCGGTCTCTTCCATCCTCATGGAACACCAAAGTCACTATCATCGAGGATTCAAGAATCTTTCAACAATGAAAGTGGATGAATTGATTGGATCTCTCATGACTTATGAACTAAATGTAAAAGAAAAGAAACTGAAGAGAATCCAAGGAAGTCAATTGCCTTGAAGGCCTCCAATAAAGTATCTTCAGATTCCAAAAAGAATGCCAACAGGAAAGGGTCTGAGTCTGAAACCTCTACTGATAGTGAGAATGATGAAATGGCCATGCTCACTAGACAGTTTAAGAAGTTTTTTAAAATTCAAGAGAAGAGGTTCAGGAAACTCCAAACCTTTCCAAAAAGGCAAGCAGGTTTGATTCGTCCAATAAAAAATCTGATGTTGTGTGCTATGAGTGCAAGAAGCAGGGACACATGAGAGGAGAGTGCCCGAGCTCAAGAAGAAACTGAAAAAGGACAAGTTCGTCTTCAAGAAAGCCAAGCGATGCTGGCTACATGGAGTGATGAAGACGATGATGAAAAAAGTCAAGCTACCTCAGAGACGATGACGAGATTCACTGTCTTATGCAAGGAGTGATGACTCCGCTGAGGTAATTCTTCCTTTGAGTCTTTTTCTACTGCTGAATGGGAAGAAGCATACACTGTCCTTTTTGAAAAATTCCGTCAATTCAAATCAGAAAATAAAGCACTCAAGAAGAAAGTTAATTCCTTATTCATGAAACTGATAATAATGATGAAATTGAATCTCTGAATAAAGGTAATTGACATGATGAAAATAGATGAACAAAAACACAGTGAAGAGATGGATAGCATGAAAATTAAGCTTCAAGAAGCTCAAAAAGAGAAAGATGATCTAATGAACCTCCTTGAAACTCTAAACAATGAGCATACTGATCTAAAAGAGAAATTGGGAAAAAGCTGAAAAGGAATTGAAAGGCAAAACAAAGGATCTATCTAGTTTTGTCAAGAGCAAACAGAATCTAGATGCAATCTTAGGATCCAATGTGTTTGTGCTAGACATGGATTGGGTTTCAAAATCCCAAGCCAAAGGAAACAAGAAAAAATCTGCTGACTAATTTCACTGATCCTATCCCAAGTTCTAGCAATCAGAATCCTCAAGGAAAAGAAAAAAATCAACCAAGGGCAAAAACCAGGAACCTAAGGCTACCAAATTTGTTCCAACTAAGCTTAAGGAGTTTGCTACCAACCCCAAACAGGGATGTCCCAAGGCAAAAACAGCAAGTTCCTAATGCTATGCTCACTAGGCAACAAAAGGGTAAGATGCCTATGCATGCAACTAAGAATCCAAAATCCACTGTTGTTCATAAGCCATCATCATGTAAGATCTGTAAATAGATTGGGCACAATGAAAAACAATGCTGGAACAATCCACTAAAACAGAAATTTAAACAAATCTGGATTCCAAAGCATTTACTGTTTGGCATGAATGATGATGAAACGGCACCCAAAGTAATTTGGGTACCAAAACCTCTTGTCTGATCCACATGTGCAGGAATGCCTAGCAGCACACAATCAAAACAAATGGTACCTGGATAGTGGCTGCTCAAGGATATGACGGGCGATAAAGAAAAATTCAGTTTGCTCGTGGAAAAGACGGAGGTCACGTTGTCTTTGGAGGTAACAACAAAGGCCAGATCATTGGCTCAGGTAAGTTGGTAAGTTTGCCTCCAACTCAATAGATAATGTACTATTAGTTGATGGTCTTCATCACAATTTGCTTAGCATAAGTCAATTGTGTGATAAAGGCCATAAAATTGTTTTTGAATCAGATTCATGTCAAATCCTTGATAAGGAAACATGAAGTCTCAAATTTTCTGGAAAAAGAATGAATAACATCTACATGGTTGATTGGGATGATCCAGAAAATAATGATTATGTCTTGTAGCAAATAAACATGATGAGCTTACATTGTGGCATCGTAGGCTTGGACATGCGAGTTACAATGTTTGAACAAGATAATGAGGCTCAAACTTGTAAGTGGACTTCCTGAAATTCCATTCAAGAAAAATGAAAATTTCTGTGATGCATGTGCACAGGGAAAACAGACCCAAAAATCCTTCAAATCGAAAGCACCGGTAAGTACTTCCAAAGCATATGAACTGTTGCACATGGACCTATTTGGACCCACTAGAACACTGAGTCTCACTGGCAAACGGTATGGTTTTGTCATTGTAGATGACTTTTCAAGGTTCACTTGGGTGAAATTTCTGGCTCATAAGAATGATGCACTGAATGTTTTTGAAGAATTCTTCAATAAATTGAGCATGGAAATGTCCACAAGATATGCTCCATTCGCACTGATCACGGGGGGAGAATTTGACAACCACTCCTTCACTGATTTCTGCAGGAACCAAGGAATAGAACACTGTCTCCTCCCCAGAACTCCAGAACAAACTGGGGTTGTGGGAGAGGAAAAATAGACCTTGGTGGAGATGGCTCGTACGCTTCTGATCGAAAATCAACTCTCCAGAACCTTTGGCAGAAGAAGCAGAAACACGTCATGCTACATTCTCAATCGAGCCATGGTAAGAACGGTATTCAAGAAAACTCCCTACGAGCTTCTGAAAGGTAAGAAACCATCCTTGGACACTCAGAGTTTTTGGTTCAAAGGTGTTCATACATAACAATGATAAAATTGATCTGGACAAATTTGAAGCCAAAAGCGACAAAGGTATTTTTCTTGGATACTCAGAACACTCTAGAGCTTATAGAGTGTTTAATCTTAAAACAGAAAAGTGGAAGAAACTCCACATGTTGTATTTGATGAATCTCAAACCAATTCTAACAGTCCTAATCCTTACAGGTTTCAAGATGACACTGAAGATACAACACATGAAGAACTGCAAAGAAAACCAAACACAATCTCTAAGTCAGTTCCAACACATAATCAATGGCTATCTACGCAGGTACAATGATGAAGATGACGGATTTCTGTTCAGAAATGAAGATGAGTACCTGCACAAGATCCACAACACGAGGATGAACCACAACATGGAAGTCCTCCAGCCACCCCTCCTCCAGAACAGACTTCTAAAGTGCAAGATAACCCGGTCCTTCAACAATCACAAGTGTGAGGTACTCTAAAGCTCATCCACTTGAGAATGTCATAGGTAACATAAATGATTCAGTTCAAACTAGGTCTCAAGTTCATCAAATAGTTGAACAGGATCATTTAGCCTTTGTCTCTCAAGTGGAGCCTAAAAATGTTGAAGAAGCCTTAAACGAAAATTCATGGATGATGCTATGCATGAGGAGCTAGGTCAATTTCAAAGAAACAATGTCTGGAGCTTAGTTCCTAAAACCCCCAAAATTTCTGTAATTGGAACACGATGGGTCTTTAGGAATAAACTAAATGAAGAGGGAAGGTGGTGAGAAACAAGGCTAGACTGGTTGCAAAGGGGTATAATCAGGAATTGGTGTGGATTTTGAAGAATCTTTTGCACCTGTAGCTAGACTAGAAGCAGTCAGAATCTTGTTAGCTTATGCATGCTCAAACAAGTTCAAACTATATCAAATGGATGTTAAAAACTGCTTTCTTAATGGCTACATCAAAGAGGAAGTTTATGTCTCTCAACCACCTGGCTTTGAACTTCATGACAAACCAAAACCATGATACAAATTGCACAAGGCTCTCTATGGTTTGAAACAGGCACCCGAGCTTGGTACGACAGGCTAAGCCAATTCTGGTAAGCAAAAACTACTCACGAGGTAAAGTAGACCAAACTCTCTTTACAAAGAAAGTTCGCACACACATCATGTTGTTCAAGGGTATGTGGACGACATAATCTTTGGCTCTACTAAACCATCACTTTGTGAAGAATTCTCACATCATATGCACAGTGAATTTGAGATGAGCTTAATGGGGGAGCTTTAATTTTCTTGGTCTGCAGGTCAAGCAAATGGAAGATGGCTCTTCATAAACCAAGAAAAATACGTTAAAGAGCTCTCAAGAGATTTCAGTTTGAAACTGCAAAACCTGCCTCAACACCGATGAGCACAAGCATTAAGCTAGAAAGTGATGAGAAAGGTAAACTGTAGATGCTAAACATCCGAGGTATGATTGGCTCACTCCTCTATCTTACTGCAAGTAGACCTGACATACAATTCAGTGTTTGCCTCTGTGCTAGATATCAATCTAGTCCAAAGGAAAGCCACCAATTGCAGTTAAGAGAATATTCAGGTATCTCTCAGGTACACATGACATGGGTCTTTGGTATCCGGCAGGGGTAGCTTTAACTTAATCTCATATTCTGATGCTGACTATGCTGGATGTAAAATTGACAGGAAGAGCACTAGTGGCTATTGTCAGATGCTTGGTGGTTGCATGGTTTCGTGGGCATCCAAGAAGCAACATTCGGTTGCACTCTCCACTGCAGAGGTAGAATATGTTGCTGCAGGGAGTTGTGCAACACAAGTGTTGTGGATAAAAGTCAGTTGGTTGACTACGACATTGACCTTGGATGCACACCAATCCTATGTGACAACACTAGTGCAATCAATCTATCCAAGCAATCCCATTCAACACTCTAGGACAAAACACATAGAAATTCGTCATCACTTCTTGAGAGATGAGGTTGCAAATAGAAATTTGGAAATTAGCTTCATACCAACAGAACAAACAACTAGCTGATATCTTTTCAAAACCATGGCAGAGGATAGGTTCACATCTCTTAGAAGGAATTAGGCTATGTAAAATTCAGTGACAAATATCCCAGTCCTTGATGAATGTCCTTCTAAACAACACTATGGGGTATATCAAATGGTGATTTGTGGAAAAACAAGTTCGGCTTGTTTGGAAACCTCATTATGCGTGAGAAAACTTCTCCGCCAAGTACCCGTAGTTGGAGCCATGAAGGGACATCCATGTTGGATAAAGGGGTAAGTCTCATTTCATTAGCCAAACTACTCTAACACAAAAACAACAAAAAAATAAAACAAAAAAAAAAATCATAAATTAGAT